>JAAGEH010000030.1:49787408-49993290 GCA_011751065.1 Lasiurus cinereus | reverse complement strand
GAGAGAGAGAGAGAGAGAGAGAGAGAGAGAAAGAGAGAGAGAAAGTGGAAAACCCTGATTTGTTGCAGTTGGGAATTTCTGTGGAGTAAATACTCCCATTGAGGCTGCTGTCAAGCTGTCCATGTGATGTCACTGAATGCACAGTTGGAAGAGTTGTGTGGCAGACCCATATAGATATATAATAGAGCAGAAATGACCTCAAGAGCATAGATCGGGGTCAGTGGACATTTTCTGCAAAAGGGTAGGGAGTAGATGTTTTAGGCTTGGTTTCAGAGACTAAGATGTAAGCCAGTGTCTGAGAGTTTTGGTGCTTTGGAGAGTGGGTTTCTGGAGGGTTGCTAGATAATCAGACAACTGAAATACAGTTTTCTGTCCACAGTGAAATGGAAAATGTACACATAATGGATATGCACGTTCGCTGCCAATTCATAGTCTCTTGCCTCCACCAAGGATCTTTCCTAGTAAGTAGAATGTAGACAGATCAGAGTCTTTTGTTACATGTAAGAGCTTTGGAAAAGGTCTTGGTTGGAAAATATTGCAATTAATAATAAAAATAAAGGTTAGGAATTATCTATATATTTCATTTATCTGCATCATCTCAATTTCTGGGATGAATTTGTTCCTCTTGTCCCCAAGAAAAGATGATGTCTATGACTATTACAAACTTTTGGCCTCTCCCTCCTCTGCCCTTAGACTTTGAAAAAAAAATTAAAAACTGATAGAAAAAAAAGATGAATGTTTTACAACCATTGTGGTTTAAAAATGTTACCTCTGCCATCTTGCTGGACACATCCAGCACTAAACAGACCACTTTGTTCCCCGCCTGGACAAGGGAGAAGGTGGGAGGAGGCGGAAGCTCAGTCCCGTTCATGGGAAAGCTGTGATGAAAGTCAGTGGAATCCGAGATTACATCCCACGTACTTCTGAGGCTGCACATTTGGTTCTGCCGGTTTGGAGCTTCTTGGTTGTGGGTACTTGCATTGCAGAATTCAACCACCTGGAAGAGGAGCAAAGCCTGTGAGAGACTGAAGCTCTTTTGTCATGCTAGACATGCTGCTTGTGCTCAAGCAACTAAAGGGAAAAGGGAAAGTGAGTTGAAACATGGAAATAAGTGCCACAGCAATGTCCTTCTTTACTTCAAAACTGACATCAAATATACACCTAACCTTTGGCACCCTTTGCTTGAAATACTGGCACCCTTGTGGTACTGAGATCAAGCTCAGTTATAGTTAATTTGTACTCGGATAACAGAGAGCAGACTATATCTATCTATCTATCTATCTATCTATCTATCTATCTATCTATCTATCTATATCTATCTATCTATTTATCTATCTATCTATCTATCTATCTATCTATCTATCTATCATCTATCTATCTATCATCTATCTATCTATATATCACCAAACTATCTCCCCCCTTCCTTAGCATGATATTGTGTTAAAGAAAACACCCCTGGAGATGACATCTTGGTCAGCTTATTTCTTGAACTAATATTTAATGACTACTGCTCCTTTATTGATCAGTCAACATATATTGAACTAGTTCAAATATTGATACTCTGTAAGAACAGGATAAGGAGAAAATCAACCTAAATCTACTCCCTGATCTTTCTCCTTATTTGGAAATATAGGTAGAATTCATTTAATAATACTAGATCCGTGATAACAACCCTTTTAAAGGTGTGGTTTGCATTTTAAAGTAAGTGTTACCAACTATTCCCAATGGCTATATTCCTACAAAGAATGGCTGTTTCCTGTTAATGGAACCAGGGGCAGTTAGAGCTAGACGAATCTCTTAGTCCTAGTTCTAAGTCATAGAAGAGGAAATGGAAACTTCAGAGGGTTAATGATTGCTTAAGAACACAAGTTTCTTAGTAGAATGGGGAGACAGGAGTAGAACCTAGTTTCTTTGTTGTTATTTGTTTTTAACTCTCATGTGGTTAGATGATTGTAAAGCTTATCTGACTGGGTATTAATGCGTCAGTCTTTTAAAGGCTCACAAGGACAGTATCTAGTCACATCAATTGGATGAAATACATGAAATTAGGTTGGCTTCATACACTAAAGCTATAAATTAAAAACATAATGGATCAGACAAGACACTAAGAAATATCACTTCAAATTTAAGGAATGACTCAGTCTTGAGTAAAACCAGACTGAAGAAAAAAGTTATCTAAAAAAACAGTGCGTCAATCCAAAGGGTCTTGGTCGGCTGTGGGAACAGAGAACTTAACAGAGACACATGCCCACAGTGCTTTAAGCTCTGTGGAGCAGAGATGACTCACAGACTTGACCTTCAGTTTTTTTGTGAAGATGGATAGATACATCTGGTCAGGAAGGCTGATGCCACTGAATCCCTGTTATCACCTGTCCCTCCTTTCTGAGAGATTCCATGCTCTCAGAGCAGTCTTCTGGTGAGGACTTGACTGTTCCATGCTGCTTCCTTCAGAGGAGAAAATGGACTGGACTAAGGAGGCAAGGATTGGATGCCCATGGCAAGTACCCTTTTTAAATAATTTTTAAAATGGTGTTCTGGATCCATACACTAGTCTCTTGCCAATTGGTGTGTAATGATGACAAGGTTGAGTTTCCAACCTGCAAAACCAGGGGTATGTTGACTTTCCTTGATAGAATCTGAATTTTCTTTTTAAGTTCTAGACTATGCAGAACAATGGAAAGAGAATTAGTGCAATGAAAATAAGAGTGGGTTGCTACCTCAAATGAGAGAAGTGATCCTGTGTCATATCCCTCATTAACCCAGTTCACTTTTCTGTGAAAAGATATAGGAACACCACCACATGAACAATTTATTTTTAGATTTATAGTGTTCTCATTGTTACATCACCTTCTCTGGAAAGCAAATAATCACTTTTCTTAAGGAATCTATTTTTGGAATCATCTTTGGGGTCTCAGTTACTTTATAATCTGTAAAATAAAAAGTAGATGAACTCTAAGGTCCCCCAAGCTCTAAAAAGTAGTGAATCTATATTTTTGTTTAAATATTTAAAACATATCAGTCTGTCTTGAGAAGAGATGAGATCTTGTAGAAGTTTGTTATTCCAAGGGCATACTTACAGAAGATAAACTTTGCATGAACATTATTGATGATGTTGCATTTTGCATGCTATTGTACAAAAATATGCAACCTTCTTGGAAAAGCTTACTAGTAATACAGTTCTCTTGGGGGCAAGGGCCTTTTTCACACACAAATATGCCAGTGATGTCAGATGAGCACCTAAAAATAGAAAGAAAAATTAGGTCTACTTTAGAAATACTTGTTTTTTTTTTCTTCACTAGCTCATATAATAATGAGTTATAAAGACTGTAGCTTGCTAGAAACATGTAAAATATTTTAAGAACTACTCTATTAAAGTTTAATGTAGAAATGGACTCCACTTTATTTTAAAGAATTTGGTCTTAATGAGAGGTTTTGTATTGGCAAGGGCTTTACAAACTAAACAAAGTCAAAGCAAAAGTTACCAGGGATCAATGTGAACTTTTGCAGGTCCCTGGAAGAGCATGAGAGGCAGTATTCTGAGTCAGGGCTCCTTTGAGCACATTGCCATTGGACATTGGAGGAAGAAGAGGATGGACACATAATGATGATATTTAAAAGGATTCCTTCCTAAATAGGCAATCTCAAATCATTGAAGGGAGTGAAAAACAATACAACCTTAAGGAGAGGAATCAGTCAACACCTACTAAAATTACAGAGTGGCGTATCCTTTAAGTCAGTAATTCTTGGAGGTTTTTAATAGATATACAGATTGGCCTGCATACATGAGAAATGGCACATATATAGCATTATCACCTGTAGTAATATTGGTAGTAAAAGATTGGAAACAACCCACTTGTACAACAGGCAAGTGACTAAAACATCATGTTACATCCACATAATAAAACACTATCCTATATAATAAAAGCCTAACATGCTAAGTGTCTGACCTATCAACCAGTCACGATGATGTGCACTGACCACCAGGGGGCAGATGCTCTGACTGGTAAGTTAGCTTACTGCTAGAGTCCGGCCAATCAGGACTGGGTGAGAGGGCCAGACATGCCCTGGAGCCAACCTCCCATGGTACCTTCCTGGTCTCTAAAATATTTCTTCTAATTAATTTTCTTTCAATGTGCATGAATCCATGCATAGGACATCTAGTGAAATTATTTTTAAGAAGAATGGAAAAATACACAGTTTAAAAAAATCTTCTAGAGAAATCCTGAAAAAATAAGAAACTAATAAAAATGGTTATGTAAAGGGAATGAGAGAGCATAGGGTAAAGATAATGGTGGGTGTGAGATATCTAAGAATATAATTTTTGGATATTTAAACCACATAAGTAAGCATTTTAAAAATGCAATAACATTATAAAACTGAAAATTGTCAATTAAGTTCTAGCTGCTATTATAAACTTAACTGTGGAGTAAAAAGATAAATAAACTGAATTTTTAGCATGAGAAAATTACTAACCTTGTTACTTTAATTTGATTTTGCCCATTAATGTAGAAAGGCTTTTCATTGTTATATTCATCAAACACACCCCAACGAAGATGGGCCCATTCATGGACAAACACTCTACCTGTGGATGAGAGAGCTTTTGTTTTGAGTGCCTAAAATCTCAGCAATGGACTTGCTAATCAGTGAAGATGTTATAGTACTTGACTGTATATACTCATTTCAAAGGGTTGAAATACATTTTTTTCTTACACTTTCATCTTTCTCAATGCATTTTCTCAATGCACCCTACCATCATAAAAGAGGCAGAGTCCCATATGACGAGTACCGCAAATGCAAACCAGTGGTTTACTTGCACATCTATTTGAAACTAGTGAGCAGTCTTACATCTTCTCATTTCCTCAATGAAGCTGCCTAACAGGCTTCTATTTAGCTTCATATAGACGTATAATTTCAGGATTTGCAGAAAAGAAGCATATTTCAGTTCATGGAACTGAACGTTTAGATGCCCACAAAATTCAGATGTTGAAATCCTAGTCCCCAGTGAGATGGTATTAGGAGGTAAGGCCCCTTTGGGGGTGATTATATTATGAGGGTGGAACCCCATAATGTGATTAGTGACCTTATAAAAGAGATTCTAGCCCTGGCTGGTGTTACTTGGTGGTTAAAGTGTCAGCCTGCACACAGAAGGTTCTCAGGTTTGATTCCCAGTCAAGGGCATGTACCTGGGTTGCAGATTCCATCCCCTGCATCAGTTGGGGCACGTGTGGGAGGCAACCAATTGATATGACTCAAGAAGATCAATCTTTCTCTCTCTTTCTCCCTCTTTATCTTCTCCCACTCCCTCCCTTCCACTCTAAAAAAAATCAATACAAGCAATATCTGTGGGTGAGGATTTACAAAAAGAATAAGTAAATAAGAGGGAGAGAATCCAGAGTGTTCCTTTCCTGTTTCTGCCAGATGAGGACACAATGAGCAAATGGCTGTTTATACCCAGGAAGGGTATATTTAGTGTCAGCAGACACTGAATCTGCTGGTGCCTTGATCTTGGACTTCCAGACTCGAGAACTGTGAGAAATTTCTGCTGTTTATAAGTCACCCAGTCTATAATATTCTGTAATAGCAGCCCAGACAGACTAGGATACCAAATAAGCAAATAAATCTTTCTTATTGTTCAGTCTGTTTTATCCAAACATGCTTGATTTTTTTCTCTTGGAAATAATTCTACTATCCAGAAACGATGAAAACATTGGGGCAGGAGGGAGGAGAGAGGAGCAAAGAAATCATAGAACTTCCTCTCTAACATAGATGGTTCTTTTTTTATTTATATTTATATGCAACTCTTAGCTCATGGAAACGGTCATCCTTAGCACATAACTTTTTCTCTACCTCTCTAAATATTTTATTTTCTTCAACATTCAGATCAATACTGACTTCTTCCTCCACGATGCTTTCCAGTTTAACTCCCCTTTCAAAGTGCACTTTAAAAAATTGTTAAAGTTATGGAATCCCAGAAAGTGTTTGCTTAGATGACTCAAGCTGTAGCATATTGTGCAATTTTTTAACCTTGGGACAAAGGAAGGGAGGGAAATAGTGTAAGCTGAAAATATTAAGGAAAAATTTGTGCCTACTCATGGAATTTAGAAGTGCTGATGAAATTATATGTTTATACAGAGATTATTAGCAACTCATAGTTACCAGAAAAAAACTCTTACAAAGTTTTAAGTATCTTATAAAATGAGTTTTATAGAGGGTGTTGCCCCAACTCCTGCTAGCTATATAGAGGATAGCAGAATCTATTACATTTATTTATGTATTTATTTATTTTTAAAATGTATTTTATTGATATTTTTCAGAGAGGAAGAGAGAGAAATAGAGAACCAGAAACATCAGATGAGAGAGAAACATTGATCAGTTGTCTCCTGCACATCCCCCACTGGGGATGTGTCCGCAACATGTCCTTGACCAGAATCGTACCTGGGACCCATCAGTCCACAGACCGATGCTCTATCAACTGAGCCAAACTGGTCAGGGCAGAATCTATTTAGATTTAAATGGGGGTAATCATAGTAGCATCATTAGGAGGCAATACTATATGTTAAAATAAAAAAAACAAAAAATTAAGACTGGGATGGTTAGTTCTTGACCTGCTGATCTTTTCTCATCATAGTTTCTCCCTCAGATCTCACCCACTAAATGCCAGTTTTCAAACCTGACTACTCTCAGAAACTTCAGCCACACACATTCAACCACAGGCTGTTTTTTTTTTCCACCAGGATAGTTCACTCTTCCTCACAATCAACTTGCCTTAATCCACACTTGTGGATTTTCTCCTTCAAGTTGGTTCCTTCCATTTCTGCCCAAAACTTAATGTGTTCCTAATGCTGCTCACATACATCCCCCTTATCCTTTATACTATAGCACTTCAGACCTTTATTTCTCTTTTTTCCTTGGTGGAATGTCTCTCACCATGTAGAGTTGTTAGGATTAAGAATGATAACATTTGAAAAACAAACAACACAACATAGAACATGGAAAATTCTCATTGTTGTTATTACTACCTTTCCTGTCCTTCTCATCTCACTGCCTCCACATTCTAGTCTCATGCCCTTGTACCCAAACTTCTCTTAGTTGTTCTCCTTTTATCCAATTTTCCCTCATTGATATGAGGAAGGCATATTATCCTCACAGCCTGGTTCATCATCTTAAAACACTGCTTTGATGTTGGCATGCCTGTGTTTACTAGTATACACTTTCAGCGATGACTTAATAATTTGGGCATTTGAAGCTCTCCATCACTAAGTCCCATGTGTATTTCAGCATTTTCCCCTACTACTTCACTGCCCACAGACATTTTGCCCCATTAATAGGATCTACTGCTCACATGTCTAAATATGCCCTGGATTCTTCTGCTAGAACAAATTTATCCATACTCTTTCCACTGTTCTCTCCCCCTTTTCCTTTTATCAAAATGACACTCAACCTTAAAGATCCTCTGCTCAGTGAGGCCATTTCTAATATCCATTTCACTAAATTCTTACTAACTGTCGGGGCCATTAACCTGGTGCTTAATTCTTCCTGGCCCACTTTGTTCCTCATTTTTTTTATGGTTGTGTGGCCTATCTCCCAACCATAGGGTAAGTCTTGGCAAATTTCAGGTTCTCTGAGTACTTTTCCACACTAAGTCAAGAATATTGTAAAAAGTAATGGCAAATGTCTGTTTCTTACCTCGTGGTCCATAGCCAGCTGTTAAGTCATCATTCAGTAGAAACTCGGGTGTGAAATAGATGTGTTTTCCCTCTTTTCCACACTCTCTATATTGTAGGGTATATGGATCACTGCCATGTGCCCCAGACCAGGCAGTAACTATAACATTTGCCTAAATTAAAAGAAATACCTGGTAACACTATAGTTTAACTGTGATATTGGTGACATAACCATATACACATTAAAATACTTTAAATAGTACACTTAAGATCTGTACATTTTACTGTATGAATTATATTCAAATTTAAAAACATGTTTAAAGTTCCTTATAGATGAAGTTTAAAATGCATTCACAACTAAATATTAACAAAATTATTTGGCACTTTAAAAACTATCTACATTTCCCTAAATGCCAATGAGGTTGAACATTTTTTCATATCTATTGGCTGTTTGTATGTCTTCTTGGAACAGGTGTATTTTCAGGTCCTCGGCCCACTTTTTGATTGGATTGCTTATTTGTTTGGTGTTGAGGTTTATGAGTTCTTTATAAATTTTGGAAATTAAACCTTTGTCAGAGCTACTGTTTGTAAATATCATCTCCCATTTGGTTCGCTACTTGTTTGTTTTGTTGTCCATTTCTTTTGCTGTGCAGAAGCTCTTCAGTTTGATATAGTCCTATTCACTTATTTTTGCCTTTACCTTCCTTGCTTTTGGGGTCAAGTCCATAAAATGTTCTGCTACAATAAGATACCACCTTACACCAGCTGGTAAGGTGGCCTTTATCAACAAGACGAGCAACAATAGGTGTTGGAGAGGTTGTGAGAAAAAGGGAACTCTCATTCACTGCTGGTGGGAATGTAGACTGGTACAATCAATACGGAAAGCACTCTGGCGATTCCTCAAAAAATTAAAAATAGAGCTACCATATGTTCCAACAATCTCACTCTTGGATATGTAGCCAAAATACTCAAAATAATTTATCTGCAAAGATATATGCATCCCTATGTTCATTGCAGCATTATTCATGGTGGTCAAAAGTTGGAAATAGCCAAAGTACCCTACGATGGAGGACTGGATAAAAAAGATGTGGTATATATACACAATAGTGTACTACACTGCCATAAGAAAGGATGAAATAGCATCATTTACAACATGGATGGACCTTGAGAACATTATGCGAAGTAAAATAAGTCAAAGAGAAAAAGCTAAGAACTATATGATTCCACTCATATCCTATCTAATAAAAGAGCAATATGCAAATTGACCATACATCTGCTACACTCACAAGCCACGCCCATAAGCCAATCAGGAGTGACTATGCAAATTAACCCAACCAAGATGGCTACAGCCACAGAAAAAGCAGGAGGGAGGCTTGGGTTGCTCTGGCAATGGAGGAAGCCAAGCTTTCCAACACACCCTGGCCCACCCAGGCCTCCGCTTAAGGTTACAAAGTTTCAATTATAGAAGATAAATAAATTCCAACAGAAATGGCTGCTTCCATAAAGCGAGCAGAAGGCTTACCTCCACTCTAGGCTACAAAGTTTCAATTGTAGAAGATAAATAAATCCCAGATACCAGGGCCTCCATTATGGTCGCGTGGCTGGCTTGAAAACCACCACAGGCCCTTCACCCAGGCTGCCCCATGCCCCAAGGGAACCTTCACCCTGATCTGGACACCCTTCAGGGAAAACTTGCTGGCCCCACCCATGTACAAGGCCTCTATCCTATCTAATAAAAGAGTAATATGCAGATTGACCATCACTCCAACACACAAGATGACTGCCCCCATGTGGACACAAGATGGCTACCACAAGATGGCCAGCAGGGGAGGGTAGATGGGAGGGACCAGGCCTTCAATGGACGACAATTAGGAGTAACTAGGCCTGCAGGGGAGGACAGTTAGTGGTATACAGGCTGGCAGGGGAGCAGCTAGGCATCAATCAAGCTGGCAGGGGAGAGGTTAGGTGGTGATCAAGCTGGCAGGCAGAAGCGGTTAGGGGCAATCAAGAAGGCAGGCAGGCAAGCAGTTGGGAGCCAGCAGTCCTGGATTATGAGAGGGATGTCCCAGATTGGAGAGGGTGCAGGCTGGGCTGAAGGACACCCCTCTCATGCACGAATTTCATGCACCAGGCCTCTAGTGTGGAATATAAAACTGAAACGTATAAACGCAAACAACAGTGTGGTGGTTGCCAGAGGGAGAAAGGTGAGGGATGAAAGGGGTCCTAATATGTGATGACAGGAGAAGATTTGATTTTGGGAGGTGGGCACATGGTCCTATCTACAGATTTTGTAAATTAGTAATCCACACATGAAACCTATATGTTCATGTTGAGTAATGTCACCCCTATAAAATTGTTTTTTAAATCTACATTTTAAAAGTTTGGCAAATTTCCAGAGTTTAATTTCTTCCATTTGCCCTCCCCGTTTCCCAGATTAAAATTTTCTGAAATTTCGGAACCGGTTTGGCTCAGTGGATAGAGCGTAGGCTTGTGGACTGAAAGGTCCCAGGTTCGATTCCGGACAAGGGCATGTACCTTGGTTGCAGGCACATCTCCAGTAGGAGGCATGCAGGAGGCAGCTGATCAATGTCTCTCTTTCATCGATGTTTTAAACTTTCTATCCATCTCCCTTCCTCTCTGTAAAAATTCAATAAAATACATTAAAAAAATTTTTTTTTCTGAAATTGCATTGAGCTGTGCCACCTTCAAATGGGTGTCCAAGATGGCAGCACAGGAAGATGCTGAACTCGCCTCCTCCCTTGGGCACGGGCACAGAATCTATAGCTACATATGGGTCATTTTCCTCCAAAAAGATCTGCAAACTAAACTGCTCCTCCATGAAGAAAAGATAAAAGGACCACATTGATCTGGGTAGGGAAGCAGAAACAAGCATCTCCAGTCGAGCGACACATAATAGGGAGGATGTCACCAGTCTGGTGCTTCCTCTGGAGGCAAGAGCTTCACATCACACCCCCAGCGCCTGGGATATGTACTGGAGAGACAAGCCCCATACATGTCTAGCTTAGAAAACCAATAGGGATGATGTCCAAGAGGCCCTGTGGGCGAAAGGAGCCACATGCTAACCTGACAAACTCAAGGGAGGCCTGCGTTGGCAGTCTTGCAAACTCAGAGATCTAAAATAAACACAAAAGATGGTCTGAAAATTAAATATTTAGCTACAAACAGGTTATGGTGGGCAGTCATGTCCTAGGCTAATATTTTCCTTAACAAAGATCAACTTAGATCATTACTGAGCCCATTTGCCTTTTTGCCTCTAAAATAACATATCTGTGAGATGTCTGGGTAACTTGTAACTTCCCTTTTTCTGGAGCCCCTGGGGCACAACCCAATGTGGTGGGTGCCAGGACAGATAGCACAAATTCCTTCATTATCATGTTAATTGTTCCTGAATTCACCTAAGTATGTGTCCATCATTTTACTTTTTATCCAATCCCAGGGTTTTCCCACCACTTTGCTTTATCTCACCTCCTTAATCCATCACCACTGAATTTCATGTAACCCACCTATGTCCCTCCTTTGATTGCAAAGTATAAATACAAATGTAACCCGCCATTCTCCAGAGCATTATCTCAATTCATTGAGGTTCTGCTTCCTGGGATATGTTCACAGTTTGACTCAAATAAACTCACAAAAATTCTTTACAGGTTTCAATGTTTTTGTTGTTGTTGTTTGTTTGTTTTTGTTTTTTGTTTTTTTATGTTAACAGCTCAAAGGGCTTTAGGGTACTGAGATTCTTCTTTTAAAGGGCTCATGTGAGGTCTCATTTGTCTGGGGACCCAGTGCAAAAGAAGTTTGAAAAGTGCCTAGACTATATGAGAAGAAGAGTCATAATCTTAAATCACCTGCTGATGGAGCAGAGAATAATTGAAACTCTCTCTGGAGATGGAGGCACTGACAGATTCTACTTTTTGCATTCTCCACCTGCCCTACTAGCACAAGTGGTGAGACTGGGTGTTGCATCCTACCTCACTACTTACCCCTCCTTCACCCCCCACCCCCTCCCCACTCCACATAAACACATACATACTGCATTGCTAGGACAGGCAGGGTGAGTAGTTTCCCACACTCTCCCACCACCTTGCTGAAATGGGAGAGTTGGGTTGCAACATTCAACCACTCCCTAGCTGGGGAAGATGAACAGAAAGTCACCAGCAAAGCCAGTTGCAACACTCTCTCATTCCCTGGCTGGGACCTGCAAGCACTAGCAATCACAGCATCCTCCTGCTCCCTCCCTACAGGCAGCATGTGTGCATGTGCACACACAGACAAGACATTTTCTCGAAGCATCACTGAAGCCCAGGCATGAGGGTTAGGGTTTCTTGTTGCCTTACTGGGTGTTGCCAGCATCACTTAGGAAATACTCCCAGATCTCCTGATCTGGAGACAAGCAGGGTTAATGATTGTGGATATATTTAAATACTTGAAAAGCTGCTGCCTGAGAGTTTGGCTTCCAATGGACTTGAAAGTAGGTGCCAAATAAGATTCCTATCCTTGAGAAACTGTCAGATCTTGCCACCCCCTCAACAATGGGAACCTATCAAGAAAAAATCAGTCTGTATAAACATCACAAAGGTTTAAAAGACAATCAAGAGCTAAGGCAAAGTTGAATAATAAGGTTCATCACCTATATAAGGCCACTCATTCCAGACTGAGAGAAGTAGCTGTCTAGCCTAATACACAGAAACAGAGAGTTAAATGAAGTGAGGAAACAAACAAATATATTCCACATAAAAGAACAAGAAAAAAAAACTCAGAAAAACCTTACCATATAAAGAAGTAATCTACCTAATAAAGAATTCAAATGAATGCTCATAAAGTTGTTTAACAAACTTGGGAAAAGAATGAATGAATATAGTGAGAACTTCAACAAAGAAAGGGAAAACAAAAAAGTATCAAACAGAAGATACAGCACTGAAGCATACAATAACTGGACTGAAGAATATACTAGAGAGGTTGAAAAACAATTTGATAAAGCAGAACGACAGATCAATGAGCTGTAAGACAAAGCATTGGAACTCACAGAAGCAGAGCAACACAAAGAGAAGATAATTTTTAAAAAGTCAGTATGTCTTAAAAGTCCTATAGGACAACATTGAGAGGAAAATATTTGTATTAAAACAGAAGGCAAAGAAAGAGAGAAGTGGGTCAGAAAGGTATTTGAAGAAATAATGGCTGAAAATTTCCTAACCTGGGAAAGTGAACAAATGTCTAGGTCCATAAAGCCCAAAGAATTCCAAAAAAGATAAATCCAAAGACATACACACCAAGACACATTGTAATTAAAATGGAAAAAAGATAAAGACAATTTTGAAAGCATTAAAAGAAAACAACTTATTTCATACAAGGAAAACCCCATAAGGCTATCAGAAGATATTTTAGCAGAAATTTTATGAGCCAGAAGAAAGCAGCAAGACATATTCAAAGTGCCAAAAAAAATTAATTTTCAACCAAGAATACTCTATCAGCAAACTTATCATTCAAAATTCAAGAAGAAATAAAGCATCTTCCAGGAAAGCAAAACCCAAAGAAGTTTCTCACCACTAATTTATCTTTATAAGAAATGTTAAGGGATTTCGTTAAGCTGAAAAGAAATAGCACTAATTAATAACAAGAAACATATGAAAGTAAAAATCCTACTGGTAAAGGTAAAATATACTTAAGCAATGGAGTCATCACTTATAAAGGTATTATGAAGTTAAAAGAAAAAGGTAGTAAAATTAACTAAAATTATAGTAATTAGTTAAGGTATGCATAAAACAAAAACATATAAAATGTGACATCAAAAATATAAAACATGGCAAGGGTAGTAGAAGTGTAGAGTTTTAGAATGTGCTCAAATGTGACTTGCTATTAATTTAAAACAGACTGTTTTATGGATATAGGCTGCTCTATGTGAGCTTAACAGTAACCACAAAACAAAAATCCATAGCAGATACACAAAGATAATGAGAAAGGAATGTAAGCATAATATCAAATAAAATGACCAATCCACAGGGAAGAGAACAAGAGAAGAGAAAAGAACACAGAGAAACTATAAAACAGCTAATAAAAAATTAACAAAATGTCAGTAATTACATATCTATCAATAAATACTTAAATGTAAATGGACTAAATTATCTATTCAAAAGACATAGAATGAATAAATGGGTAAATAAATAAAATGTGTCTATTTGTTCCCTATAAGAAACTTACTTCAGATGTAAGGAGACACATTCAATGTAATCCCTATCAAAATTCCAATAGCATTTTTCACAGAACTAGAACACATAATTTTAACATTTGTATGGAATCACTAAAAATTCTGAATAGCTAAGGCAGTCTTGAGAAAGAAGAACAAAGGTGGAGGTATGCATCCTGATTTCTAACTATGCTATAAAGCTATAGTAATAAAACAGTATCAGTATTAAAAATTGACACATAGATCTATGGTATGGTGAATTAACTTATGATAATGGAGGCAAAAATATACAATGGAAAGGATAATCTTTCAATAATGGTGTTGGAAAATTGGACAGCTACCTGCAAAAGAATGAAACTGGATTATTATCTTACACCACATAGAAAAATTAACTCAACATTGATTAATGACTTGAATGTAATACATAGTAATTTTGGGTGTTTTTTTTGGAGGAGATATCTCACTCTAAAGACAAAGGCAAAAATAAACAAATGAAATTATATCAAACTGAAAGGCTTCTGTACAGTGAAGGGAAGAAATCATCAGTTAAACAAAAGGCAACCTACAAGATAGGCAAAAATATTTACAAACCATATATCCAATAAGTGGTTAATATAAAAATATATAAATAACTCATAGAACTCCATGACAAAAAAAAATTGATTAAAAACTGTGCAGAGGATCTGAATAAACATTTTCCCATAGACATACTGATGGCCATAGGCACATGAAAAAATGCTCAGTATCACTAATCATCAGAAAAATGCAATTCAAAACCACAATGAGATATCACCTTATACCTGTCAGAATGATTAAATAAAAACACTAATTAAAATGATAAATGCACTGTAAGTTCATTTCAGCATTATTTACAACTAGAGGCCTGGTGCATGAAAATGCATGCACTGGAGGGGGTTGTTTTCTCAGCCTGGCCTGCCCCCCTCACAGTCTAGAAACCCTCGGGGCAGGAGGCAACTTGAGGATCAGGGAAAAGTAGTGCCCCATCACACCTCTGCTGCCGCCGCCACTGCCAGGAGTGCAAGCCTCAGCCAACCCTGGTTACCTGAGCCTCAGGCAGCCCTGGGCAGCCAGGCAGTTGCCATCTGAGGCTTGCCTGTGCTTTGGGCCAACCCTGGGAATATGGGGGATTGAGGTGGGACTGAGGGACTCCAGATGTAGGCATGTGGAGTGGTTGGGCCTGCCTGGGGGTGAGCCCAGCCTAGCTGCATGCCTGCGACTCTGGCAGAGCTGAGGGGAATGGGTGCCGCCATCTTGTGGCTGTGGACGCCACCATCTTTGCAATGGCTTGAGGGTCAATTAGCATATTCCCTCTTTGTTAGATAGACTAGCCAACATATGGGAAAACAACCTGAGTGTCAATCAAAGGATGAATGGATAAAGAAGATATTACAAATATTATATATATACTAGAGGCCCAATGCATGAAAGTTGTGCAAGAGCCTTGGCCCCTGCTGATGTGGGGGCCACTTCTGCCTTGACCCCCACCACCACCATGGCTTTGTTTGGAAGGAAGGGCGTGCATTAGACTTTTGTTATTATAGATGTTATTAGAGCAGCAAAGGTGTGATGTGGTGTCACCTTCCCCTGATTGCCAGGTCACTTCTCGCCCCTGAGGGCTCCTAGACTGTGAGAGGGGGCAGGCTGAGGGACCTCCCCTCCAGTGCATGAGTTTTCATGCACTGGGTCTCTCTCTCCTCTCTCTCTCTCTATAATATATCTAATACACACACACACACACACACACACACACACACAATGAAATAACAAAGAATGTAATCTTGCCATTGTGACAACATGGATAGACCTGGAAGGCATTATGCTAAGTGAAAGAAGTCAGAAAGAAAGATAAATACTGCATGATTTCACTTATATGTGGAATCTAAAAAACAAAACCAGACTCATAGAGAACAGATTAGTGGTTGTCAGAGGACAAGAGGGTTCGGATGTGGAAATGGGTGAAAGGGATCAAGGTATAAATTTTCAGATATAAAACATGTCATGGGGAGGCAAGGCAACACCTACAAAAAAGCAACAGGTGTCATGCCCTTGTCATTTGGACAAAATCTCATTCCTATTTCCTGAAATTTGTCCTGAAGCAAAAGAGAAAGTGCTTTGCATAGGATGGAATACTCAGGCTATTCAGGATTAGCTTTCTATCTTGTGGACCATAGTAACCCAGCACCTGCCTACTATTCCTAATCCTTTGTCTCCTCCCTTCCTTCCTACCTACATGAAACTAGATTCACAGGAATCACCTTGCTTGTCTTTGTGTCCTCCATAGTGCCTAGAATGGATACTGTGCATAATTATTTTCCACTAAGTGTTGCCTTAATTGATATTGTGAGGTTAAAGAAATTGGTATCCAACAAATATATGAACAACCTTCAATGATTATTATTTTCTTTAATCTTTCTTTTCAGCCATATTCTCATTTTTTGCTTTATTTATTTATTTCTTCATTGGGATCAGGAATACTACATAGGTTGGGAGTTGATTACCTCCAATACTTCTTTGTTCCACAGATGGCCAAACTGAATAATGCAATTTATATAGAAAGCTAGAGACAACATAGCTTAGTGCAAAGAACATGGGTTTGGGAATCAAATAGACATGGATCCAAATTGTGGTTCTGAAATTTACTAGCTGTTTAACTTGAAAACAAAATCCTTAATTTAGTTGAGCCTCAATTTCCCAATTTGTGATACAGCAACCAATTTTAGGGTGTGGGGGAATTAAACAATATGTATGTGTAGAATTCCTGACACTTAGTTGCAGCTTAAAAAAACAGTAGTTCTCTTTCCAGTTTATTCCAGGTCCTCCATCTCTGGTACCTCCATGCTCAAAAATTGCATAATGCTTTCCTCTGGTCATAAATCAAATGCTTCTCAGAGCCTCTGTAACCTCTTCAGGACACTGAGGTGCCTATCTAGATTGCTATACCATTCCATTACTGAGAGAGTAACTACAAAGGAGATTAAAACATGTATAGGAAGTTTCATACCAATGACACAAGTGAGCAGAGGGGAAATGGTGGCATATGTCCCAGTCCTTCTGTTTAAGCTATAGTTACAGATTTTGAACCCACTCCATTGCTGGAGCTCTGAGCTATATTTTCAATGCCTCTGCTTCTGCACCTACTGGCAGTTGCCATGGCTCTTATTCACAATAACTTCAGTGATTTACCAGATTTACTCTACTATAGCATGCACTCCAGTATGTGCCAGACATCATCATGGATGTTTAACTATAATTTATAGCTTACCAGAGTTCTTTGAAGGTTAAATAGCCACCCCACCCCTCCCCACTTTCTGCGTTCCTTCTTCTTATCAACATACTCCTTGAAAGCTGTCCTAGATATGAGGCAATGTGAAATTTTCCCAATTTACACACTGACAGAAGACGGTCATAGTTTTCTGTGCATGTGTTGCCAATGTTTCGCTATGAACATGCATGTTTACTGCCCAGACATATTATATTATAAAGATAGCCATAATTGGAATTGTTCCCTTAACAGCTCAGACTCAGTAGATAAAACTAGTTTTTGGTCCTTTACCAGAAATTTCAGGAAATATCCTGTAGGTTACAAAGTAAGGAAATCTGAGAGGCTACCTGAGCAATGGCATTTTGCTTATCTTTTAGTGCTAAATTTGTACTCCTTTATTTTATATCTATATATTTTGCAGCTAACAATCTTCCCAAAATGTTATTTGCATATTAATATCAATTATTTATTTTTTGCTTAAGTTCTCACTTTTAAAGTTTGAACACAGTATATTTTGGTTGTTTTCACCCTCCCACCTTTGATTGAAGCTCATTTAATGAAAATGAATTCTTACCTTTTCATATGATTCTTGTTTAACTTTGCTATAATTATTAGCTTTCCATGTGGCAGGTATTAAAATATTTACATTTCTGAAAAACACTCTTCTCTTGGTAGCATTGAACAGGTAAAAAGAAGCTTCAGTTACCATTTCCTATAACCAAATAAAAGAAAAGCTTGTTTTATCCTTTATCATTGTAAGTCCTTCATGTTTGAGTTTGCTGGTTATACTTGAATAAAGTAATAGTAACAAATAATGGAAATATTTTGAAGGATCTCATTTCTATTAGAGACAGCATTAGACTGTGCAAACTTAGAACAAACTAAACTTAGATGGTTGTCTGGAAGAAATTTTTGGGGTAGTAGGTAGGTGTCTGGACTTGCCTATATAATTTTCCAACTTTGTGAAGGGCTTTTAAGCTTTTACCAAACAAATCCTTTTCATGTTTACACCCGTGGGCATGTTCAAGACCATACCTTATAAATATTACTAATTTCATGAAAGCATTAATGAAAGGAAGCTCATGAGTAATGGAGTTGTGATTCTTCCTGATTGTAAGGTGAAAATAGTCAATTGGAGAACATTCAGGTAAAAAGAAAGAACTTTGCTCTTTCACACTCCGTCCAGACTACCACTCTTTCTGTCTGAGGATTCTCACCCTCAGGAGGAAATCCACATGATTTTAATAATCATGAAACCATGGTTATTCATCAGTCAAACATCTGGTCTTTGTTGCTACAGTACATTATTTCTTAAATTGCTCCCCAAAACAGTCATGCAGGAACACAAAAATTAGTAGTAATTAACAACAAAAAATAGAAGAGGACTAGATCAACAGTCTGTGAACTGAGTGTGCACAGAATTAGGCAAACACACACTGGCATGACCATAATTATGATGTTTGGTGCAACCTTTCAGAAAAACTGTTCTCTTTACGGCTCAAATTACAAACCAGACAGGGTTGTTAGCTCCTTACAGAAGGCTACAGGTCTATTCTAATGGAATAATGAATTTGACTACATATTTGCCACTCACCTTGATATTTGGGATGAGGTTCTGATCCTCGGACACCTGAGGATTGATTGCAATGAGTAACCCATCATATCCATTGTCTCGAAGCTGCACTCCAGCTCCCAGGAATAAGAGTTCTGGACTTAGAGCCACCAGGAGAGTCACAATCTTCAGTCGGCAAACAGTACCTGCTTTGTCCCTCTGGGTCATGTTGTAGAGAAGCCTCCAACTGGTTTACTCACACTGGTCCTGCTAGATGCATTGTGCCAGGCGACAGGGCAAAATAGTTTCCTTCTGAACTTGAAGGTCCTAGAACTTATAGTGAAGGAGGTGCCTTCTTTGCCAAATCAGGGGTGGATCTATCTGAGACCTGCCTCTGCAAGTCATTTTTCTCTAGGCAATGCCGCATGTGCCTGTTCTGAGCTTTCTCCTGAATCATAGTTGGGCAATAAATCTTCCACCTCATACTCATTTGATATTTCTCTGAAGGAAGAGGAAAATACGACAAAAGGAACTTGAAAGAGAGAGGCCTGGGTGGCTGGGCTGGAAATGAGAGAATCTGGATTGTTCAATCCACTTTCTCTAGAAACACAAAAATCTATGACTTTCCTCTCCTCATCCTTGATAGTCTTATCCATCCGTCAGCGCAACTACTTCACTACTGCACTCAAGTCATATTTTGTTTGTTGTTAAGATTCCTTTGTCTGGTTATTTTGAAGATTTAGAAATCCATCCTGCAGCCCTGTGCCCAAGGCCTTGGGTCAGATAGTCTGGGCAAGCTCTCAGCTAATGTCTGGGGGTGAGTATCAGGTATCCCCCCAGGGAGAGCCAAGTGCCGGGAACTTGGATGCCTGAGCAGACCGCAGAGGCCTGTCCCTCTGCCCTGGCTGCCTTCTTTCCTCTGAAGTTGGGAAAATAACGAATTTCTCCTGAGGGCGAGACTCTGCCTCAGTCAGCCCTCCATTTCTCCAGTAGCAATTACGGGTTTTGGATTGATGTAGGCCTCTCAACTATTTTATGAGTGATCAATAATGCCTGATCATTACATAATGCTGTAGAGTTTACAATTGAACACACTTCAGTGTAAATTCCCTGAGGCAGGCATAGTTTTTACTTTTTCAATGAAGGCACCGAGTCTCATGGAGATTATGAAAATTAGCCAATGGGGCAGGAACTAGCATTTATTGTGTGATGGGTCTTATTGCCCCAACTTTATGACAAAAGTCAGGCGCAGAAAATCTAAGTAACTTGTGCAAGGTTGTAAAAGTGATGTCATAGTGCAAGAATGAGACCAGCTGACTTTAAATTCCATTATTTTTTTTACTATATCACGGTTCACTCATGTTCTCAAGAAGCTAGAAATGAAATGTTAAGAGCTATAATGTTGACGGGTATTGAGGGCTATTTTTCTCTTGCTGTCCCTCTGTTTAGAACCTCTTCTCTCACCACTTCTCACCTGCTTTCCTTCAAATTCCCGTTCTGGCCCGGAGCTCCCTAACTTTCAAACCCCCCTCTTTCATAGCAGCAGACCTCTCTCCTTTGAAGCATGTTTATGGTTATAATGTCACATTTATTCTGTGCAGTTGGTTGTCTGCTTCCTGCTGAAGGGCATGTGGGAGAGGAGACTCTGTTTTGATTGTTATCTCCTCAGCACCTAGCTCAGTAAACTCGCAGTAAATATATGTTGACTGAATAAATGGAGTCAAGAGAAGTAAGCAAAAGCCAGATTACGAAGGAGCCATGAATTATAGTGTGACAATACTCCCCTTGCCCCTTATTTGATAGTATCTCTTCCAGAAGATGTCTCTTCTGTTCTGGACCTTTCTTCTTGTTCCCTCTTGGCAGAAGCTCTTTGGTACTGGTGCTCCCCTGGGTGTGGAGGAGAATGGAATGTCGCTGGTCATCACTTGCTGCCAAAGTTGCTCGCTCTGCAGCTCAGAAGTCAGTTTAGCTATCTTGTCTTCAGTGGCTAATTCCCAGCTGTGGGTTTTTCCTGCCCACTCACTGTGTCTACAGAATGGAAATCCACAGGTGTGGCAAGTCCAAAGGCTTTACCTATAACTGTGATTCAATGAATGGAACAATGCTCTTTATTTTCAACTTTCCTTGGTAGTTTATTTTCTTATACCAATCTCTTGTGACTTTAAGAAAACATTATTATTAAAAAACTAGAGGCCCGGTACATGAAATTCATGCACAGGGGGCGGGGGTGGGTATCCTTCAGCCCAGCCTGCTCCCTCTCCAATCTGGGACCCCTTGAGGGATGCCTAACTATCCTAAATGGGAAGTTGGACATCCCTCTCACAATCCAGGACTGCTGGCTCCCAACTGCTCACCTGATTGCTTTCCTGATTGCCCCTAACCACTCTGCCTGCCATCCTGATCAACGCCTAACCACTCTCCTGCCAGCCTGTTTGCCCCTAAATGCCCTCCCCTGTGGTCCTGGTCACCCCTAAATGCCCTCCCCTGCAGGCTTGATCACCACCAACTGCCCTCCCTTGCAGGCCTGGTCCCTGCCAATTGCCCTTCCCTGCTGGCCATCTTGTGGTGGCCATCTTGTGTCCACATGGCGGCAGGATCTTTTGACCACATGGGGGCAGTCATCTTGTGTGTTGGAGTGATGGTCAATCTGCATATTACTCTTTTATTAGGTAGGATAGAGGCCTGCTGCACGGATGAGGGCCACCTGTTTTGCGCTGAAGAGTGTCCTGGATCGGGGTGGGTGTTCCTTCAGGGCCTAGGGTGGCCTGAGTAAGGGGGCCTGTGGAGGTTTGCAGGCCATCTACACCTCCCGGTGACCCAAGAGGAGGCCCTGGTATCTGGGATTTATTTATCTTCTACAACTGAAACTTTGTAGCCTGGAGCGGAGCCAAGCCTTCAGCTGCACAGCCATTGAAACTTTGTTGCCTTAAGTGGAGGCCTGGGCGCTTAGCTTCTTCCATTGCTAGGGGCAACCCAAGCCTCCCTCCTGCTCTCTTTGTGGCTGTAGCCATCTTGGTTAGGTTAATTTGCATGCTCATCTGATGGGCTGGTGTAGCAGAGGTATGGTCAATTTGCATATTACTCTTTTATTAGATAGGATTAGAGGCCCATTGCATGCAATAGACCTTCATTTCCTTGGCTTCCAGCACCGGTTTTCCTCTGGTACCCGGGACCCAGGCCTTTGTTCCAGCCAGAATCTGCCTTCTTCATCTTCGCAGTAGACTCTGGAGTCTGCAGTCTTGTCTTCGCTGTGGCACTCCACTCCTGTAGATCCCTTTGCCCCTGCTTCCCCACCCTCCCTCTCACAGCAGGCATCCTGCCCTGCCTGGCCACTCCATGCCTGGAGCAGCTGGGCAGCTGCCATCTTTGGCCTTCTAATTTGCATACTCACTCTGATTGGCTGTGGGCATAGCAGAGGTATGGTCAATTTATATGTTTGTCTGTTATTAGGTAAGATATGCTTAAAAATTCAACTTGTAAGCCACACGGTGAAAGTAGCTTTTGGCCAAGAATAAGGGAAGAGTTCTTTCTTGCCACCATAACAATTTATATAAGTAGTTCACTGGTTGAGGGGTCATTGAGGACTGAGTCCTCTTCACTTATTCTTTTTAATATATATATATATATATTATTGATTTCAGAGAGGCACAGAGAGGGAGAGATAGAAGCATCAATGATGACAGAGAATCTCTGATTGGCTGTCTCCTGCACACTCTCCACTGGGGATTGAACCTGCAACCCAGGCATGTGCCCTGCCCTCCTGGCTCATAGGTTGAGAGGCTCAAACACTGAGCCATGTCAGCTGGGCTCTTCACTTATTGACAGTTATAATGGCTCCCCTAGAATGTGGGTGTGAGAATATTGGCATGCAGCTTTATAAAGAACAGACATAAGTGAACAATCTTGTTTGACTCCACCTGAGTTGAAACCTAAACAAGCTACTCAGGCCTTGCTTACTCTGGGCGGAGACATTCATTCCTGTCTATCTGCTTTTTGTTTCCTTGGTTCTGGAACCCAATCCCCAGGTCTGGCCACTTGACTGTATTCCACTTTCATCATCTGTCCCTTACAAGATTCCCAATCACTGACCTATTCCCTGGGAGAATCACATTCACTTCCGAAAGCCTGTTCCCACCACCTCTGTTCTGACCTACCCTCAGAACCCTTCCCTGCTGTCAGCAACCAGGCCTGTTGAATGTCTCTTCTTACTGCCTTCTCCTTTGGCCAGGCTGACCCTAAAGGGGAAAACTGACTTGACTAAGTGACTTAAGAGTCATTCCTGAGCAGAGTATCCACTTCTGATAAAGTGTGACTTTGAGAACAGAAAGAACAACTTATCCTTTCATTCAAAAAATACTCATGCCCTTAGATCTGAATGCTCATGTCCTTAGATTTTATGATATCGAAGAAATGAAATATGCCTGAAGTGAAAAAAAAAATGGGAATACAATGTTAAGCCTTTATTCAATGTTGTAGAAACTATAGGAATTTGCTCAGTTCTTATCTGATTTCAAGAAAATAAATTATTCAATTTCAGTAACTAAAGAATCTAAAGGATATCTTTGTTCATTCTCTGATGGCACAGTTCAACCTGTTCCCAAAAGGCCTGTTTCTTTTTATAGAATCTGCTGGTGGAGACTCACAACCAAAGTGAGTAAAATATGTATCCAGTGTCAGAGAAGTCAGGCAATTTCACATCCTGAGGAATCAAAAAAAAAGTTGTGGATTTTTACCTCTCAGGCTTTTTGTTACAGTTCTTGCAGCAATACCACTCAGAAGAGGAGAGGGCTATAAGATTTATGGCCACTTTAGTTTTTGAAATAAATAAAAATGGAAACGAGACAAACTGTTAAGACTAAGAATCTATAAACCAAAGTTTGCCAAAAACCCAGAAGGCACAGTTCATACCTTCCTCACCAGTTTTCTTCATCCATGGTTTCATTTTATGTGGTTTCAGTTACCTGCAGTCAACTTTGGTCTGAAAATGTTAAATGAAAAATTGCAAAAATAATAAATTAATATGTTTTAAATTGTGCTCCATTCTGAGGAGCGTGATGAAATCTCATGCCATCCCGCTCCAGCCTGCCCAGGTGGTGAATCATCCCTTTGTCCAGCGTATTCATGCTATGTGCACTACCTACCCTCCAGTCACTTAGGAGCCATCTTGGTTTCAGGCTGATTGTCACAGTATCACTGTGCTTGTGTTCAAGTAATCTGTATTTTACTTAAAAATGGTCCCACAATGGCAAGAGTACAGTGATTCTGGCAATCTAGATATGCCAAAGAGAAGCCATAAAGCGCTTCCTTTAAGTGAAAAGGTGAGCACAGTACAGAAAGATATCTTGAGAGAGACCACATTCACATAATTTTTATTACAGTATACTTATTCTATTTTATGGTTATTGTTAATCTCTTATAGTGTCTAATTTATAAGTTAAACCTTATCAAAGATATGCATGGATAGGAAAAAAACATACAGTATACTTATGGTTCAGTACTGTTCCCAGTTTCAGACATCCACTAGAGGGCTTGGCTGCACCCTGTGGGTAGAGGGGACCACTGTGCTCATTTTCAAAGCAAAGGAGTGAAGTGCATGGCCCAGATGGGGTCCAGGAAGTGTTTTGTGTTTCCTCATTCACCACAATGCCAAAGCATGGAGCTCTTACAGTTCCTTTCTAGTTTCTTGAATTCTCCCCTTGTAGCCTTTTACCTCCAGGCCTTTGCTATGAAGCCTCCTCCGTGCCCTCACTGTGGCAATAACTCTGCAGATGACTTTGTACATTAAACAAAACCCTCCAAAGTTTGCCAAAATAAATGGGAAACAAGAACTACTTTTAATGATAAGAAAATAAAGAAAATGTGGAATATTCCTCATTTGCCAAATGGGCATAAAGCTGCCTCCTCTAAAATCCTTTATCGGTTACATCTGATTGTAATAGCATCATGTCGAGATAAGGTGTTATCATTATTCCTATCATCACATTGCAGAGGAGAAAAAAAGAAAGAAAGAGAAAGCAGAAATGTAAGGGAACCTTTTTTTAAAGAGATGAAAAATAACCAGGGAGACTCAGAGATCAATAAATGAAGGCAGAAGCACAGAATTTGAACTCTGTTTTCTTATTCTCCCTTCCTGTTTTCTTCCTGCTCTGATTCTGACCTCATTAAGTCTCTGAAGCTCAAAGGTTCTGCCAGAATTCCCCGCTGCCCCACCTCCACCCCTAAAGGGCATCAGGTCTTTTGGTTTTCCTTCCTCTCCTCTGCTACTTCTGATATTCCATTTAACCACACAAAGCAGAAAGCAACTGCAACCAGTTGAAAGATCTGGCAATTGGGACATTAGGGCTCCCCCTTCTGTTCTTGGGGTGCAGGTACCTGGGGCTCTGAATTTCCAGAAAAAACTCCAGTCAAAATTAATCTGCAGGAGCTTCCCTTCAAGAGTGCTATTTAGAGTAATGTTTTTAAAGTATTTTTAAAATGGATTTTTAGAGAGAGGAAGGGAGAGAGATAGAGAAACATTGATTTGTTGTTCCACTTATTTATGCATTCATTGGTTGCTCTCAGAGATCAAACCTGCAACCTTGGTTGGTATATGGGGACAACAAACCAACTGAGCAACCAGGTCAGCGCTTATACTTGAGTTGAGTTTTAATGTATCTTAGAATCACCTGTTCAGATGCAGATTTTGACACTGTAGGTTAAGATGAGGCCAATATAGTGCAGGTTTACCAAACTCGCAGGTGCTGCTCAGGCTGTTTGGTCCTTGAGCCACACAGTTGGAGTGTCTCTATCAGAAGGGCTCCCAGGGAACACTGAGCGATGAACATGGTGATTACAGCCCTTTCACCAGAAAGTGGCAGTCTTTTTAGTCTTTAAGTATATATATATTTTTTATCTGATGGAAAAAGCCTATGTTTTTTTCAGAACTCAGGGAAAAATATCCTATTACTTATGCATTATATGATGACCCCAGTGTTTATTCTTTGTAAAGAAATAACTACAGAGTAGAATTAAAAAAAACAACACCCAACAACACAGACATATAGGTTTTAAATCTCAAAAGTCACAATCACTATTATTAAAGCTTCTGCCTCAAATTCAAGTTTTTTTCTTGCTAGTACTGATTGTATGTGAGCCATGATAAGATTGTTTTAATGATCTCCAGTTTGTAGCCTCAAGCAAGTACAGTGGTACCTCAATATACCCTAACATATGAGATTTTTGAGATACGAGCCATTGAGCAAGCGATTTTTGCTTTGAAATACGAGCATCATTTGAGATAGGAGTAATAGCGTGGATCGGCCGGCTGCACACGACCCACCAGTTTACCGTGACTCGAGCATCTCATAGTTTCCCACGCCTCAAGGTTAAGGAAAGAATTAAACTCGTATCTCGAGGTACCACTGTAATCCGCAAGGATGTATATTACACAACTGTGGAATGCTTCCTCGACTTTTATTTCTCTCTTTTTTAATTCATTCATTCATTTATTAAAAAAATAATTTGTATCCAATCTACCCAAAGAAAGCTGTTAAAAAGATAAAACGGTGTTTCTACTTGATGTCAGCCACTGTTTTTTTAAGTGCTGGATATAAGAGTGAATGAAATAGGCCAAGTAAAGTTTGTTCTAGTGAAGTTTACGTCCCAAAGTAGGGAGAGAGACAACAACCAAATACAGTGGTACCTCGAGATACTAGTTTAATTCCTTCCATAACCTTGCTCCTATATCAAGTTGCTCGTATCTCAAAGCAAATTTCCCCTTTGAAATCAATTGAAATGCCGTTAATCCGTTCCAGCGCCCAAAATGCCACCCCAGTTGTTCTTGTTACATGTTTTTGAATAAGAAAAATGTATTTATAAATGACAAATATTGTATAAAAACATAATAAAAGAGAATGTAAAGGAATAAACTGGTTTTATAAAGTGTATTTACCTACTCGTTACACTCTTTCTTTTTAACTTTTATTAATTTTTTTATACATATCTCCCCATTGCCCTCCTCCCTCCCAGGCATACTCCAACCCCCCAGTGTCTGTGTTCATTGGTTATGCTTATATGCATGCATACAAGTCCTTTGATTGATCTCTTATCTACCTCACCTAACTTTAATCTTCCTGCTGTAATTTCACAGTCTGTTTGAAGCTTTACTGTCTCTGTATCTATCCTTTTGTTCATCAGTTTATAATGTTCTTTATTATCCACAAATGAGTGATTGACTGGCTTATTTCATTAAGCATAAGGCTCTCCAGTTCCAACCAGGTTGCTGCAAATGGTAAGAATTCCTTCTTTTTAATGGCAGCATAGAATTCCATTGTGTATATGTACCACAGTTTTCTGATCCACTCATCTGCTAACGGGCACCTAGCCTGTTTCCAAATTGTAGCTATTGTAAATTGTGCTGCTATGAACATAGGGGTGCATAAATCCTTTCTGATTGGTGTTTGTAATTTCTTAGGATAAATTCCTAAGAGTGGGATTACAGGGTCAAATGGGAGATCCATTTTTAGTTTTTTGAGGAAACTCCATACTGTTCTCCACAGTGGCTGCACCAGTCTGCATTCCCACCAACAGTGCACAAGGGTTCCTTTTTCTCTGCATCCTCGGCAACACTTGTCGTTTGTTGATTTGTTGATGATTGCCATTCTGACAGGTATAAGATGGTATCGCATTGTCATTTTGATTTGCATCTCTCAGATGATTAATGACTTTGAACATGTTTTCATGTGTCTCTTGGCCTTCCTTCTGTTGTCTTTTGAAAGGGTTCTATTTAGGTCCGTTGCCCATTTTTTTATTGGATCGTTCATCTTCCTTTTATTAAGTTGTATAAGTTGGCTATAGATTTTGGAGATTAAACCTTTATCAGTGATAACATTTGCAAATATATTCTCCCATACAGTGATCTTTCTTGTTGTTTTGTTGATGGTTTCTTTTGCTGTGCAAAAGCTTTTTATTTTGATGTAGTCCCATTTGTTTATTTTTTCTTTAGCTTCCATTGCCTTTGGAACAGTATCAGTGAAGAAGTTCTTTCAGCATATGTCTGAGATTGTGCTGCCTGTGGATTCCTCTAGTATTTTTATGGTTTCCCTTCTAATGTTTAAGTCCTGTATCCATTTTGAGTTTATTTTTGTATTTGGTATAAGTTGGTGGTTCAGTTTCAATTTTTTGCATGTATCTGTCCAATTTTCCCAACACCATTTATTGAAGAGGCTATCTTGGCTCCATTGAATGTTCATGCCTCCTTTGTCAAATATTAGTTGAGCAAAGTGGTTTGGGTGGATATCTGGGTTCTCTATTCTATTCCATTGGTCTATATGTCTGTTCTTGTGCCAGTACCAGGCTGTTTTGAGAACAGTTGCTTTGTAGTATAGCTTGAAATCTGGTATTGAGATCGCACCTACTTTATTCTTCTTTCGTTACACTCTTAATGCTACACTTTATCCCTAAACTGAATGTAACTTAACTAATCTTCACTGAACTTAATTGCTACTGGTCTTTGCATTTTTGGCCGATTTAAAAAAAATGTGTCCAATGAGGTTTGCCTCTTTCTCCCTTTCAGAATTTCTGAAATGGGTGAGGCAAGTTTCATTGAACAGTTCCTATGCATGACCAGTAGCAACTTTTTCGGGGTATTTCTTTTCCACGAAGTGTGACACCCTCTCTCACATTCCTAAGATCTCCTTTATCTTACTTGTAGAGATCTCCTCCACCTCTGGCTTCTCCTCCAAACCAATTTCTTGGAGAACCTCCACATGTTGCTGAGACTGCAACTCTTGTAACTCCTCCGTGGTGAGTTCCAGAGACTTCTCCTCGACGAGCTCATTCACATCTCTCTCATCCACCTCCAGGCCCATGGATTTTCCCAGAGACACTATCTTCTCCTCCACTGGAACCTCAGGTTCAAATCCTTCGAAGGTCCTTTGGGCTACAACCTCAGGCCACAGCTTCTTCCATGCAGAGGTCAAAGTCCTCATTGTAACACCCAGGCAGGCCTGATTAATAATTCTGAGGCATATCACGATGTTAAAGTGGTTCTTCCAGAACTCTTGAAGGGTGAGGTTTGTGTTCTCTGTCACCTCAAAACAGCGCCGGAACAGGTGCTTGATGTACAGCTTTTTAAAATTAGAAATCACCTCCTGTTCCATGGGTTGCAGGATAGGAGTGATGTTGGGAAGTAGGTAGACAACCTTTATAAACTTGAACTCTTCGAGGAGTTCATCTTTGAGGTTCGGTGGGTGAGCAGGAACATTGTCGAGGATGAGGAGGGCTTGCATGGTTAGGTTGTTTTCCTGTAGATATTTCTTAACAGAGGGCCGAAAACCAGGTTTACCCACTCCACAAAGAACTGCCTGGTGACCCATGCCTTCAGGTTTGCCCTGCACATAACTTGCAGTTTATCTTTTCAAATCTTATGTGACTTAAAGACTCTGGGGTTTTCCGAATGGTATAAGAGCAGAGGCTTGATCTTGCAGTCGCCACTCACATTGGCGCACAGTGCGAGAGTTAGCCTATCCTTCATGGGTTTGTGGCCTGGCATCGCCTTCTCCTCTGCCATTATATGAGTCTTTTTCAGCATCTTCTTCCAGAAAAGCCCTGTCTTGTCACAGTTGAAGACTTGCTGGGGGATATATCCTTTGGCTTCTATCAGTTCGGAAAAAGTTTTGAGGTAATCCTCAGCTGCCTTCACATCCGAACTTGCTGCCTCACCATGCCTGATGATGGAGTGAATGCTGGACCTTTTCCTGAAGTTATCAAACCAGCCTCTACTGGTTTTAAATGAGTCTTTCGATGCTTCGTCCATGGTGCGCGGGGTCTGCTCCAGCAAATCACCGTAAATTGCTCACGCCTTCTCGCATATGATGCCCTGTGTTAATGTATCTCCTTTAAGCTGCTTCTCCGTCACCCACACCATCAGTAGATTCTCCATCTTTTCATGGAGAGAGCTATGGAGCTTAGAAATTATTGTAACACTCTTAGCTGGCGTTATACCCCTTATAGACTCCTTTTGTTTAAGCACAGTGCATATCGTTGCAGTACTACACCCGTATTGCCTCCCCAAGTCAGCCACTCGCACACCTTGCTCATATTTTTCTATGATTTCACGCTTTAATTCAATAGACATCATCCTCTTTTGAGCACTGACCTTTCCACTCACTTTCTTCGGACCCATGGTTATAAAAAGAAATGTGATAAAGCATGAAAATGCACAAAAGATGCTTCAACAACGAGGTAAACAAGCACACTGACTGAGGCGTGGGAAACTATGAGTTGCTCAAGTCTCGGTAAACTGGTGGGTCATGTGCAGCCGGCTGATCCTTACGATTACTCGTATCTCAAATGTTGCTCGTATTTCAAAGGAAAAAATTGCTCACTCGACAGCTCATATCTCAAAAATCTCGTTGTTAGGGCACTCGTATCTCAAGGTACCACTGTATGTAGTGAAAGTGTTGTGGAGAATAAAAATCAGGTAATGGGCAGGAGAAAATGAGAGAGTGGACATTGGGGGCTGCTATTTTGTATCAGGTGGTCCGGTAGGCGTCACAGATAAGATTATTGGAGTGAAGGAAGGAATCATACATATATCTGAGAGAGAAATAATGCAGGAGAAGGGAAGAGCAAGTGGGGAGGCCCTGAGGCTGGAGGGTTTCTGGAGGGGAGTCAGCAGAGGAGAGAGCCCTGAGAGTTGCCATAAGAGGGTCCTGGGACTGGAGGGAGTTATGGTATGGATGTCCTGTCTAGTGTACAGCAGTGTGACACGATAGATTTGATCTGACTTTCAGACTTCCAATTTTTTGTGGGGAGGCCAAGGGTAGAAGCAGGGGCCAGTGAGGGGCTTACTGTCAGATGCAAATGAGACAGTGATGTTCAGAGCTCAGCGAAAAGTTTTGATTATCTTCATTTAGCCTTTCTTCAGCTTTCTAGGAGTTTCTTTTTTCTCTGCACTAACTAATTTTGCTGTGGAGGTGAAGTAAAAGCCTTTCACTTCATAAGCTTAATAAGAGAAAAATCATTAAGTATTTATTTGACTGTCCAAAGGTGCCTGGTATAATGTTGACAACAGAGATAAAATTAGAAACAATGATAGGAAAATAATCTGAAATTTGTAATTATCTGTAGTCAAATTGATAGTATTGTAATTTTAAAAACTAATATATTTTTATTGATTTCAGAGAGGAGAGAAGAGGGAAAGAGAGAGATAGAAACATCAATGATGAGAATCATTAATTGGCTGCCTCCTGCACAGCCCCTACTGGGGCCTAAACCTGCAACCTGGGCATGTCCCCTGACTGAAAATTGAACCGTGACCTCCTGAGTCATAGGTCAATGCTCAACCATCGAGCCACACTGAGTAATACCATGTAATTTAACCTAGTTATTAATAACTGGCTGAGGAGCGGGAGAAGGTATAAAGTTATGGAAACTGGGGAGAGTAGGCAGTGATCCAGGAGAAATGGTAGCAAATCCGGTGCTGAGTCACACCTGAGTTGCTATTTTCTCCTTAGAAATAGCCCCTCCCTCCAGTCTCCAGGCAACAAATATAGCCACACCCAGATCCCACCCTGAATAATACAAAGGAATTTGAATACTCCCTGAGGTCATAGGAACTGGCCTAAAGAGAAATCTTTAGTCCCAGCAACTGGAAACTGAGAAATAGTACAGTACAGACAACTGGAATCATAAGCCAGCCTAAGAAATGACACTTCACTTTTTTCACTTTTATTTTTATTATCCCTTTTGTTTCCTTCTTTTCTTCTATATTTTCCTGTTTTTGTTTGTTGCTTTATTTTCTATTTCTTTTTGCATTATTTTTCCATCACTATTTTTTATTTGCAATTTTTAATTTTTTATATCATTTTTTTAAAATCAATTTTTAATTTTTTTTTGGTAAATTTATTTCTTCTCATTCTCATTCTTCTCATCCACTTATTCCCTTTCTACTTCTTAATACTAAATTGAGGTCCTCCCCATATTTATCCAATTCTTAATTTTATTTTCACTAAATAAGCTCAGCCTCTATAGATACTGCCCCAATCCTCTTTGCTGGCCCAGGGCACTGCAACCACGTGAACAGCAGACACATGAGCAGCCCACTCCTGTCCAAGGAGCAGCAGCCACTCAAGCAACCCGCCATAGGCCTAAGAGCAGCAGCTTCATGTGGCCTGCCCCTGCCTAAGGAAAAGCAGCTGTGTGAGCAGCCAGTTCCCCCGTCTGAGGAGCAGCAACCACGCAAGCAGCTTGCCCTATCTGAGGAGCAGCAGCTGTGTGTACCCCATACCCTGCACCTGTCTGAAGAGTAGCAGCTGTGCTGCATGAGCAGCAAGCCCCCTTCCAAGGAGCAGCAGCAGTGCAAGAAGCCCACCTCCATCTGAGGAGCAGCAGCTGTGTGAGTAGAGTGCCCTTTTCTGAGGAACAGCAGCCACATGAACCACCTGCCCACATCCAAGCAGCAGCATCTATGTGAGCAGCCCACCTCTTTCTGAGGAGCAACAGATGCATGAGCCACCTGCCCACATCTGAGGAGCAGCAGCTGTGTGAGCAGCCCACCCACATCCCAGGAGCAGCAGCTACATGAGCAGTCACCCTCTATCTGAGGAGAAGCAGCCACATAAGCAGACTGCCCATGTTCAAGGAACAGCAGCCCTGTGCAGTCTACACTGGTCCGAGGAGCAGCACCCACTCGCTGCCTGCACCTGCCTCCCCCACCAGCCAGAGGAGGCACCACTGCTGCTTACAGCACCCACCAGTGGAGCCACTGCCAACTGAGAAGCAGTTGTTACCAACAAAATTCTAGCAAATGAGATCCAGCAGTACATCAGAAAGATCATACACCATGACCAAGTAGGATTTATCTCAGGGATGCAAGGATGGTACAATATTTGCAAATCAAAAAACATGATACATCACATAAACAAATTGAGAGATAAAAATCACAGTCATATCAATTGATGCAGAAAAAGCATTTCACAAAATCCAATACCCTTTCTGGACAAAAACTCTCAGCAAGGTGACAATAGAAGGATCGTACCTCACCATAATAAAAGCCATATATGACAAACCCACAGCTAACATCATACTCAATGGGAAAAAACAAAAACATTTTCCTCTAAGAACAGGAACAAGGCAGGAATGCCCACTCTCACCACTCCTGTTCAACATAGTGCTGGAAGTACTAGCCATTGTGATCAGACAAGGAGAAGAAATAAAAACCATCCAAATTGGAAAAGAAGAAGTAAAGCTGTCCTTATTTGTAGGTTACATGATACTGTACATAGGAAACCCTAAAGACTACATCAAAAATCTATTGGACTTAATAAATGAAATCAGCAAGGTAGCAGGACACAAAATTAACTCCAAGATATCTATGGCATTTCTATACATCAATAATGAACTTACAGAAAGAGAGACTAAAAAAGCAATCTCATTTACCATTGCACCAAAAAAATTAAGATACCTAGGAATAAACTTAAGGAGGTAAAAGACCTATAGGTGGAAAACTACACAACACTGAAAAAATTGATAGAGGAAGACATAAACAAATGGATGAACATACCATGTTCATGGATTGGTAGAATCAACATTATCAAAATGTCCATACTACCCAAAGCAATCTATAAATTCAATGCACTTTGCATTAAAATACCAACCGCATATTTCACAGACCTAAAAAGAACTTTCCAAAAATTCATCTGGAATAAAAAAAGACCCTGAATTGCCACAGCAATCCTGAGAAAGAAGAACAAAGTAGGTGGGGATTCAAAACCAGATATCAAGCTGTATTACAAAGCCACTGTTCTCAAAACTGCCTGGTACTGGCACAAGAATAGACATATAGATCAATGGAATAGAACAGAGAACCCAGAAATCGACCCAAATCACTATGCTCAATTAATATTTGACAAAGGAGGCATGAACAGTCTCTTCAACAAATGGTGTTGGGAAAATTGGACAGATACATACAAAAAAATAAATAAAACTAGACCACCAACTTATACAATACACAAAAATAAACTCAAAATTGATACAGGACTTAAACATTAGATAGGAAACCATAAAAATACTAGAGGAACCCAGAGGCAGAAAAATCTCTGACATATGCCGAAGCAATTTCTTCACTGATACTGCTCATAAGGCAATGGAAACTAAAGAGAAAATAAACAAATGGCACTACATCAAAATAAAAAGCTTTTGCATAGCAAAGGAGACCATCAATAAAAAAAATAAGAAAGCCCACGGCACAGGAGAACATATTTTCCAGTGATATCAACAATAAGCTTTTAATCTCCAACATTTACAGGGAACTCATGCAGCTTAACAAAAAGAAAAAAAAAAAAAACCCAATAAAAAAATGGGCAACTGATCTAAATAGACACTTTATGAAAAAAGACAGAAGGAAAGCCAAGAAACATATGAAAACCTGCTCAAGTCACTATCAAGTCACTAATCATCAGACAGATGCAAATCAAAACAAAAATGTGGTACTATCTCACTGTTAGAATGGCTATCATCAAATCAACAAAAGACAAGTACTGGTGAGGATGCAGAGAAAAAGAAATCCTCATGCACTGCTGGTGGGAATGCAGACTGGTGCAGCCACTGTGTAGAACAGTATGGAGTTTTCTCAAAAAACTAAAAATGGAACCCACTATCCCACTTCTAGGAATATATCCCAAGAAACTAGAAACAACAATAAGAAAGGGTATATACATCCCTATATTCATAGCAGTACAATTCACCATAGCTAAGATTTGGAAACAGCCTAAGTGCCCAATCAGCAGATGAGTATATTAAAAAGATGTTGTATATCTACACAATGGAATTCTGGGCTTCGGAGGAAAAAGAAGGAATTCTTACCTTTTGCAACAACATGAATGGAGATGGAGAGCATTATTCTAAATGAAATAAGCCAGGCAGAGAAAGATAAATATCACCTAATCTCACTCATTTGTGGAATATAATGAACAACCTAAATTGATTAACAATAATAGATCCAAAGACAGAGAAACATCAATCAGAACATCAAACTTCAGGGAAGGTAGGGGATGATGTGGGTAAAGGGGAAAGATCAACCAAAGGTCTTATAAGCCTAATCAATGGACACAGACAACAGGGGGGTTGGGGCATGAATAGGAGATGGGGGTTAATGGGGGATAAGGACACATATGTAATACCTGAATCCATAAAGAAATAAAAAATATAAAGAGGTAAATTTGAGAACCTTTTATCAGAATAACAACATTTTCTTTTATGTGCACCATGCTCTTGTAAGTTTTCCATAAATTTAGAAATTTGTAACACTTCTAATGAAAATAACCTTTCAAAGAAAAAAAGCGAGGGGTGGGGGCGCTCTTCTACTGATTTTTTTTCTTGTGATGTCATTTCTATTCTTTAATGTTACTATTTTCCATTTAACTAATTGTGCATGGCTTAGGTTTCAAGTTTTTCCCAGATCCCACAGCTCCTAGCATCCTACTTTGATCCCAGTTTTCTTGAATAATCTCCTATTGTGATTATTACAAGATATTTGGCTGTGGCTTACTTGAAAATTCCACAGAAGGTCTTACTTAAATTGAGAATCTTTGATCTCCTTTCTTTAATCCTTATTACTCATCTATTCTTTTGTTCTTCCATATATATTTTTAAACTGCTTCCTAGGGAGCAGTTTAAAAATATATATATTATTAGAATGCATTTTTTACTACATAGTTGTTTTCATGGAGAGCATTATGTTAAGCGAAATAAGCCAGTCAGAGAAAGATAAGTACCACATGATCTCACTCATTTGTGGAATATAATGAACAACATAAACTGATGAACAAAAATAGATCCAGAGATATAGAAGCATGAACTTCAGAAGGAAAGCATGAGAGGGTGGTGGTGGTGTGGGGGGTGGGGGTAAGAAATCAACCAAAGGACTTGTGTGCATGCATATGAGCATAATCAAAGGACACAGACAGTAGAGGAGTAAGAGCCTGTGCTGGGGGGTAGGGGTAGGGGTAGGGGTGGGCTGGGAGAGGTCAATGGAGTGGAGGGAAACGAGACATACAGTATGTAATACTTTCAACATTAAAGAATTAAAAAAAAGGAAATGGGATGTTTCTGAGAAAGGATTCTTTTGGGCCTCAAAGGTAGAAAAAATAATAAATAAATAAATTTTGAAATATAATGCTGGAATTGGTTCCTAAAAGATAATAATTTTAAAGACAAAAGATATACAATGGATGATACATTTTAGCCAAGATCAAAGGTTCATATTCTAAAAGTATTAAGAATATTTAAAAAACCAATAATTATAAGCAACAAATTTTTAAAAAGAAACTTTTTACCCTAGCTGGTTTGCCTCAGTGGGTCCCAGGTTCAACTCTGGTTGAGGCACATGCCAGAGTTGTGGGCTCGATCCCCAGTGGGGGGCATGCAGGAGGCAGCTGATCAATGATTCTCTCTCATCATTGATGTTTCTATCTCTCTCTCCCTTTCCCTTCCTCTCTGAAATCAATAAAAAATATATTAAAAATAAATAAAAATAAAAAAAAATCTTTTCAGGGAGCATTTTGTCTTTTTCAGCCAAGAATAAATATATGAATTTTTTGTGTGCCATGATTTATCCTAAATGCCTTTATGTCACATACATGTTTTCTCTCCACATGGATCAGTTATCACAGATTATAGCAATATGTCACTTATTGTAGATTACTTACTAAGCAGGGGATAAAGTCAAAATATTAAAATGTCAGAGCCTAATAATATGTTAACATTTTCTGCTACTTTTGCTTTGAATTATATACATTTTTACCGGCATTCACCTTTAATCCCATGTTATAATAATCATGTAGAAGCAGTGGTTAAATGATTGAGCTTTGAAGTTAGATGGACTGGATTAAAATCCCAGCTCTGATTTTTACTGACTGCATTCCCACGTGATAAATTATTAAATATATCCATGTCTCAGTTTTTATATCTGTAAAACTGATGTAGTTTAATGAGCACATAGTGATTGAAACAGCAACGAGGTCAGAGTAACAGTTTAATAAATATTAAACCCTATTAATTATGGCCTTTCTCCTGTGTGTGTGTGGCCCTTGCTTGAGTGCTGTTTGTTTCCTACCCAATACTCAGCCTTCCTTTTTCATGCTGGCAGAACCCATCTTATGACAGGGATCAAACATGTCTGATGTGCATTTTTCCAAGCCTCCCTCATACTGGGGTATGATTATGTGATCTGACTCCAGCCAATAATCCAAGGAGTAGTTTGCTAGCAGTGGGCAGATGGAAGAGAAGGAGGCGGTGCTGTTGGGATCCTTTATAGCAGGTCTGGGTACTGTCTATCTCCCCCAGTTCCCATAAGATCTGTGAAATCATTTGGTCTGGCTCTGCCAAGACATTCACAGGTGGGACTCCAAAATTCAATAAATCTAGGGGCTTTTATAGAATAGCAAGATAGATTTATATTAAGTGAATTATATTAAGCGAATGATGTTACTAATATCCAAATGGCCCTTGGCAAAGAAAAGGTTACCCACCCCTGATTTATGGAAAAGATTTTCCTCCCTGAAAAAAAAAGTAAATGTCTAGAAAAACCCCACACAGCTTTTCAATAAGGTGTCAGAAGCTGAGAGAGCCTCTGTGGAGACTACGGAAGGTGAGGAGGACAATTAAAGAGTGAAAGTAGTAGAGCTATAAAGAACCTGTGTCCCTGGTGCCACTGGTGACAGCTGAGCCAATCTGGCAGTGCCTCATTCCAGGCTTCTCACTGTGAAGTAATGAAAGCTTCACCTCTTTAAGCCATCATTAGGTATTTGTTACTTCCAAAACTGTTACAACTGATAAAAGCACTTCAGAAAATAGCATTGACATTTCTAAAAAGTGCTAATCAATGTTTGGGAATGTACATAAAGTGGTTTAATATATAAACTAATAGTGGCCCAATGCACGATGAAGATTTGTAAGAATTGGCCCTCGTTCCCCTGGAGCTGGCACTGCCTTCACTCTGGCTGGAGCAGCCTTTCCACTCTGTCCTGGAGCCACCTTTTTGCCTTCCCATACTGCCCAGAGACCCTGAGCAGCTGGGGTGGTGAGGAATGGCTGCATCATCACCATGGCAATGACACAAGCATCCCTCCCCATCCTGGGCCACTCAGTGCCTGCATATGCAAACCCGTCTTTGTTGGGTTAATTTGCATAGTCACTCCTGATTGGCTGGTGGGTGTCACAAAGATATGGTCAATTAACATGTTATTCTTTCATTTTGAAAAATGACCAAGAGATTTTGTTCCAGACAAAAGAATCATGCTTAGCTTCAGTAATGCAAGGGAGAAAGACCTGTTGAACAAAGCCTATCCAAAGTAGACAAGTCTAAATACCATTTTAGAAAGCAGACAACAAAGCAAACATTTTATCTTTCTTAAGATTTTCTTGAAAGATATACTAGACCATAATGTCAATTTTATATTTGTATCCCTGCCTTGTTAGTATTCTGTCCCCAAGGAACATATTCTATCTTCTAGTGAAAATTTTTTTCTTCATATTTGACACTTGGGAGGCCATCATTTTCTGAGTTTTCTTTAAATGGTTAACTAACTCTCACATTAATTTCTAGTTACATTAGTCGATTTTCAAGCAATACAAGAATAGAATAGTGCCTGTACTCTCTATGACCACAAAGTATCTTTATGCCATGAGACTAAGGCCTTTAATACCATATCAGAGCCAAACAATAATATATTTAAAAAAGGAATTTTCATACCCATGCATTTTTTTTTTTTTGTCAGCCAAGTAAATATACAGAGAATTGAATACTGAGCTTAAAATATAAGGATAAGGCAGTGTTATTTTCTGGTACGCCAGGCTCAGAAGCAATCTCGTTGTAACCTGATAAGAGAACCCAGCTATTGACTCATGGAGGGAAAAAACCACCCAGCAAACCCTGCCTGAATTTCTGATCCACAGAATCATAAATAAAATCTGTTGTTTTACACCACTAAGTTTGTTAAAATAAAATGAAAACATATTGGAAAAAAACACATGTAATTCAGATAATGAAGGATTAACCCTATGAAAATTTAGGGTTCTGGTACCTCAATTAATTTTCTTGGGTTCAGTGGTCTGGGACATATTAGTTTGTCCTTTCAAAATGAAAGCTATTTCACTTGTCATCCCCTTAGCTCATGGCGTTGGCTAGGATCACTCACATAGATACATTTTATAGGAACATGACTGGGTCTGGAAAGTTAATGGCTCCCATGTCTGGCACCTGAAGTGAGTGGCTTAAATAGCTGGGATCTGTCTGCATTTTGCTCTAGAGGATAATCAGATGATTTCTTACATGGTATTTGGATTCCAAAAGGAAAGCAGAACCTGCTAAGCCTTTTGATTGGAATTTTTGGGTGGGCTGGAATGAATTATTGCTCATTTAAATAACAATGAAAAAGCGTCTTTAGAAAAATTCATATCCAATCAGCTTCCAGGAAAAGATTAGGTTTAGAGTATGAGGAATCCCATATTTACTTGGACAATTCGGTTACAATAGTTTGTGAATTTTATGGAATCTTTTTGAGATTTTGTGAATGTTTCCTCTAATGCCATTTTAAAATAAGTAGATTTCATAATATTAGCCTTCTATTTACAATTATTATTTTTTAACTTTATTGTTGAAAATATTACTTATGTCCCCCTTTTTCCCCACTGATTCCTTCTAGCCCACCTCCAGGCCTTTACCACACTATTGTCTGTGTCCAGGGGTTATGCATATACGTATACAAATTCTTAGGTTAATCTCTTCCCACCTCCACCTTCCCTCTGAGGTGTGACATTGTATTCCATGCTTCTATGTCTCTATACTATATCAATATCACATGATTTTATTCATATGTGGAATCTAATGAGCCCCTTTCCACATCCTGCATGGTTCAGGGTTCCCAGTTCAGGGTTCCGGTTCTGGAGGAGGCTGCACGCAAACGAAAAGAGAGACTAGAAAATATTTGGTGATATTGGGGGGCCAGGCGGGAGCCTTCCTAGTGGAAAGGACTACCCCTTGCTCTGGCCTTTTTCCTCCCCTTTATTAAGGCTTTGGGACACACCCCTAGCCTTTAGGCAGGAAATTACAAAACAGAAATTAACATGAAACAAACAGGTAGAGGCTGCTTCAGCTAACAATGTTTTCAACTAAAAAGTAAGTAATTAGCTCTGACGTTTCAGAGCAAGTAAGGTTGACCAGCCTTCTGGTTTCCTGTTTACATCCATTTAGTGAGAACAATATTTGGTTTCCGACAATGAACAAAATATATCCAGAGACATATACTTATTTTTCTAATTGCGACGAATTAGCAAGGTTAGCTAGAATCCTAGGTTAGTGGTGGAAAGGCCCTCAGAATTATATATTTTGTCCCAAATCCACGGTCTTTATTTTAATTTTATTTTTTTTGTGATAAATCTGGCCCAGAGAAGTTAACTTCTCATTAGTGAGAGTAGATATTTTTATTGCCAGTCCCTAGTGCTTTTACCAGTGGCATATAGGAAAGTGGTGTTTATTATGAATGAACTTGTAATTTTCATGAATTTTTGGCTGCTGGGGAAAAATGTGTTGCTAGAATAATCAATGGAAAAGATTTTTTAGTAAAATACCACAGTTAAACTGCTCAGCTGATAGTTGTTCTATTTGTGGATATGATGGCATACATCCTTAACATAAATTTTAAGTTGAAGTGTTGGATAAAGTCTTATATTTTTTCAAATAAAATCTAGCTTGCTTGTTCTGGTGTTTATAAACCATACCAAATCTATTTGTAGCACAGATAGAATTTGAGACGTGAGGGCGTCTTGGAGGTAACAGCCCTGTTTTCTCACTTAACTGAAGAAAACAGAGGCCCAAAGAGTGGCTCTTTGTCTCAGTTAACAATTCCACGTATTTAAGATGAGATGTCTTCCAGCGGTGGTCGCTTTGGCTTTTCCAAATCTTCCCTTTAACAAACAAAAGCAAGGCACTTCCAGGCCAAGCAGAAAATTCGGAATCTGTCAGCCTTATTTCGCATTCTGGCTGAGTTCAGGTAGGACTTTCAATAATAACCATCATTGGTTATTGGAAGTCTTACCTGAACTCCTTCCATAAAACAAGAGACGGGGAGGGGAGAGGGGGAAGGGAAGGGGGGGGTGGGAAAGGAGGGGAGGGTAGGAGCGGAGGGTTTAAACTGAGAAGCCACAAAGAGACAAAGAGCCGTCCCCGGGCCCCGCCCCTCCCTCCTGCCAATAGCAACCGGCGCCCATTTTCCAAGCCGGCCAATGGGCTGCGCCGGCGGCGGACCCGACGGAAGGCGGGCCGGGGCGGCGGTTGCCAGGGAAGCCACAGGTTGGTTGCTAGCCGGGCTTTGGTCCCTCTGAGCCTTAGCGGGCACAGCTCCACCGCCAGCGGTTCCGGGCGCTCGCCTGCGTCCGCTCAGGTCCCTGGCCTTCCTTCCTAGCTGTCACCTGCTCCACTGCCCGCTGCGACCTGCCCCCTCTCCCAGTCGACCCGGGTCCGGAGAGCACAGGTAGCCTGGCCCGCTTTCCCCAGCGTTGGCGGAGCCACTCTCTGGGACCCCTTTCGGAGCGGGGGCGGTGGGCTGACGTCACGGCGGCGTGCTGACGCAGCAATGGGGGCGCAGGCGCGCTTGTCGGGGAGGGAAGCCGGAGTTTGCCAGGTGGGTGGGCGATTGCTTGGGCGGGGGATCTGGGGGCCTGGGGCCCAGGGCCGTGGTGGGTCCTGGGAGCGGAAAGCCCGCGCGTTCAGCCAGGGCGAGACGTCAGCCCCCCTCGGGCCACGCCCTCCGCTCCCCAAGACCGGCTGCCGGTGCTGGGAGAAGGGCCGGGGGGCTTGTGGTCCTAGGAACGGTGTGGTCCTGGGGACAGTGCAGCGGCCTTCGGAAGGAAGCCCCGGCCTGGCCGGCCGGGCCCGGCGCGCCTCGTCTGGCCGCTGCCTCAGCCGCAGCAGAGCGCATGGTGGGCCCTGGGCTCTGTGTGTGAGAAACACTCCCCGAAGCCTCGGGAAGGCAGTCCTTCTCCAGGATCCTCTGTTCCCGGCTCTAGGAAACCCCTTCAGGTGTGTGGCCTCGGGCAGGTCGTTTAACGGTCCCTGCTTCCGTTTGCTCTTCTGTAGGAGGAGGACCACAGCCACTTTGGAGTGGCTGTGATGCAAGAGATGAAAGCAGTGCCAGGTTTTGAGTGCCGGTGGTTAGTAAGTGGTGCTGCTTGCTGACTGAGGAACCAGAGGTGGCTGGTGCTGGGCATCCAAGTCAGCTGAGAAGGCAAAGTTTCCCCAGAGCCTCATGCATAGTAAGGTTTCAGGTGGTTTTGAGTGAAGTACTTGGAGTAGTTTTGAGCACCACTGGATTCATTGTGTAGTAAAAGGAACAAAGCGCAGAGAGCCTGTTTGCTTTTAAAATTAGTTTGGTTCCCTTCGGCTTGCAATAAAAATGCCATGGTCATGTTTGTAATTCTTTAACATGTAGGTGTCATTTTTTTTTCTCTCTGAACCTTTGATTTTGCAATTGAAGTCTATTCCTAATGTGGTTCTGTATTCCAAACACCCAAAGGCATGAGTGAATGGCTTTGTTTGTATTACTATTAACTAGAGGCCCAGTGCACGAAATTCGTGCAGGTGGTGGTGGGAGGGGGTTTGTCCCTCCCTCCAGCCTGTAACCTCTCCAATTTGGGACTCCTAGGAATCAGGCCTAAACGGATGGTTGGACATCCCTCTCACAATCCAGGACTGCTGGCTCCAAACTGCTCACCTGCCTCTGCTTAATTGCCCCTAACTGCTTCTGCCTGAAGCCTGATCACCCTCTAACCGTTCCCCTGCCAGCCTGATCCATGCCTTACTGCTCCACAGCCAGCCTGATTGCCCCTAACTGCCCTCCCCTGCTGGCCTGGTCACTCCTAACTGCCCTCCCCTGCTGGCCTGGTCACCCCTAACTACTCTCCCCTTAAATCCTGCCCTCCCCCAACTGTCCTCCCCTGCAGGCCTGGTCCCCCCCACAACTGTCCTACCTTCCAGGCCAGGTCCCCCCCAACTGCTCTCCCATGCTGGCCTGGTCTCCCCCAACTTCCCTCCTCTGCTGTCCTGATTTCTCCTAACTGCCCTATCTGCTGGCCTGATCGCCCACAATTGCTTTTCCCTGCAGACCTGGTCCCCCCAACTGCTGTCCCTGCAGGCCTGGTCCTCCCCAACTGCCCTCCCATGCTGGCCTGGTCTCCACCAACTTCCCTCTTCTGCTGGCCTGGTTTCCCCTAACTGCCCTATCTGCTGGCCTGATCGCCCACAACTGCTTTCCCCTGCAGGCCTGGTCCCCCTCAACTGCCCTCCTCTGCAAGCCTCCCCCCCTTCCCCCAGATTGTTCTCCCCTGCAGGCCTGGTCCCTCCAACACCCCTCCTCTGCCAACCTGTCCACAACTGCCCTTCTGCCCTTCCCATCTTGTGGTGGCCATCTTTGACCACATGGGGCAACCATCTTGTGTCTTGGAGTGATGATCAATTTGCATATTACTCTTTTATTAGATAGGATCATTATGCTTGGGCTGTACAAATGATGAAACCCAAAAATTTGGGTATAGCAATGAGGTTGACATAACATCTACCCACTGGGCATAATTCTTTTGGAAGTCAATAATTGTTTCCCTTGGGCTCTGGTTTAGTAGTAGTCAGCTTATGACTATGTTGAAGATGATTTGTAATAGTTCTGCAAAGAATAGGTTTCAAAAATTGTTTTAAAGATAGAGTTGGTTCTATACAGATGATTCAGGCCTGCAAGTAATTTCAGGAATGGTTATTGATGGACTCGGGATGATTATAAAAAAACAAAAAAACAAAAAACATTAAAAGGGAAGACTAGGTGGGAAAGCAGCCCCAACAGAATGAGCCAAAGAGGTCCTAAATAAAACAAACACAAAAACCCTCACCTTCAAGTGCTTCAACTTCATTTTGTTCGAACCTCACCACAAAGAGCAAAGGTTAGTCTCATTATATAGGAGAAAAAAAAAAAAAACCAAGGCTCATTATGGCTAAGGATTGCCCATGTTAGGTGGCTCACAAGGACAAAAAACTGATGAATCTTGCTCAATATGCTTTCATTTTAATACTAATATGCTGCATCTGGGTCATCAAGGGGTGGTTAAATTACATTCTGTCCTGTACTCTGTTTGAAAAGGAAGACCTAACACTTTTAAAAGATTTTCTTCAGTCTGGTTTAAGTTAATTTTGGTACTTACAGGGATAAGCTATCATTTTCTGAAACGTGGAACAATTGATTCAGATAGTTATGGGTAAATGAGGTGTTACATTTGATCACTTCTTTCTGTACCGATCTCTTGCTATTCTGGCATTCTAATTCTAATCCCTTTGCTGTTCTTGATATTTTTATCACCAGTGGAAACAACTTTTGATTTCTTCAAAAATTTTTATGGAGAAAGAATGTTGAAATTTCATCTCTCTGAGACTCTAATAACCAGTTTCACTGCTTCTGTTCTCCTTTCTTTCATATGCCTATTTCCATTCTCCAAAATACCACTGGATTTGTCTTTCAAAGATGCACTTCTGATCTGTCACTCCCCTGTTTAAAATTATTTGATGATTTGTTTTAACTTTTAGGAAAAAATTCAAGCTGTTGAGTTTGGCATGCAGTTATTGTTTTCAGTGTGTCCAGTCTCATCTTTTGCCACTTGCCCTTGCAATTCATGTTCCCTCACGATTCCTTGCTTTTGTTGCTACTTTAGCCTCTACCTGGAATGACTTTTGCTGTTCTGTTTTGCCAACCTCAAACTGGTTTGCAGGACTCAACTGGGTTCCACCTCCTCTGAGAAGTTTCCCAGGATCCTGCCAGTTGGTGTTAGGTATCCTTCTACATGTTTTTATGGTATCCCATGAGTTCCCTGTCACAGCCTTTAGCACACTGGAGTTTAGTGGTCTGCTCACTGTTTGCACTTTCTTTAGATTGTATTCTCTGCCTTCAAGGAGCCCAGTCTTACTTTTCCTTCATTTCCTTGTACAGAACATATTTTATTTTTTAATATAAACAGAATTTATAATACTAGTGTTGTTAAAACCTGACGGGATTAAGGCAAGTTTATATGTTATTTTCTGCTGTGTAGATTCTTACATTTATTTATATTTTAGTATCTTATGGCTTTGGTTGAAAACCGAGTTCTACCACTACCTTATTTGTATCTTGGGCAAGCTATTTAACTTTCCTAAAACTTTTTTTTTTCATCTGTAGCTTTTAGAAATTAATAGCAACCTGATTAGGATTTTTGTGAGATGATGTGTATAAGGTCAATCAGTGCTCATTAATAAATGACAGAAGTTGTCCTCGTGTTGAAGAAATAGAAAATGCTTTCTGTTTATCTGGTAAAGGATGTTAACTTTACTTGTATTAGACAATGTCCTGAACAACTTTGGGCCAGTATTCTACCAGATAATTGGGTTTTATATGGGGCTTCTTTCTTTTCAAAAGTGTTCCCATTGGAGTAATATTTTTTTTTAATATATATATATTTTATTGATTTTTTACAGAGAGGAAGGGAGAGAGATAGCTAGAAACATCGATGAAACATCTATCAGCTGCCTCTTGCACACCCCCTACTGGGGATGTGCCCACAACCAAGGTATGTACCCCTGACTGGAATCTAACTCGGGACCCTTCAGTACACAGGCCGATGCTCTATCCACTGAACCAAACCGGTTTCGGCTGGAGTACTAAATTTTTTGATCACCCTAACATATATTAGATCCTAACCTATGCCCTTCAGTGTGTTAGGTAATTTTTTAGGGCAGAAGGTGTTGGATATGACATTTGTTCCTATAAATTTAGTAGCAACTTAAAAGAAAACAATAATATGAGCATTTATGGAGCAATTAAATTCTAAGCTGTATGATTCTGAAATACTATTAGATGTTTAGGATTCTTGGTGGTTTGGAACAATCAGGGATATTTTTGGAAGGAGGAGGGATGGGCCTTGAAATAATAATCCAGTATTTACAAATCAGTCTCTCTTGATGTCAACTTTTTCTCTATATTATCAAGTCTGCAACCCTTTTATATTTACACTAGAGCCCTAGTGCATGAATTCGTGCACAGGTGGGATTTAGCTGGCCCCATTCAGGGAAGTTCAGGGATGGGTGTCAGGAGGAGGAGACAATGGGAAGTCGGCTGTCAGCTGATCAGGGCCAGGTTGGCTGGGGGGAGGGGTCGTGGATAATTGGCTGGCAGGCCCCACCCCCAATTGGTGGTGGCGGGGGGGCGGGGGACTGATCAAGGGCGGAACTGACTGGGGAAAGGAACCATGGGCTAATTGGGATGGTGGGGGCTGATCAGGGTGGGGCTGACCATAGGGAGGGGCTGTGGGCAATGAATTAATGGGGGATTAATTGGGGGCCAGCGGCCAGGGAGTTGATTGGCAGGCCCTGCCCCTTGATCAGAGTGGGGGTGTGATCAGGGGTGAAGCTGGTTTGGGGGAGGGACTGCAGGCCAATCGGGTTGGTGGGGGCCCAGCAGGGGCAGGGATGGCTGGGGGGAGAGGCCATGGGAGGTTGGCCGACTGGCCCCACCCCCCAATTACGCAGGCAGTGGGTGTCATAGCGACGGGTGGTTCTGGTCACTGGCTTTTTATATATATAGAATTCTTTATTTATTGGACAGAGGAGTTAGGTAATTATTTACAGTCATGTTCAACATAATGAAATTTCAGTCATCATTGGGCCCCAGATACAATGTTGGTCCCATCTTACCGAAAAATTGTAAATTGACCATACCTCTGCTACACACACAGCCAATTAGAGTGGGTATTCAAATCAACCCAACAAAGATGGCAGTTAATTTTCATATGTACTTGGCTCTCTGGAACATTCTCGGCACCCAGGTCACTCCAAGCTGGCCATTGGAGGGGCAAGGGCCCACTGCTAAAGCCTAAAGCCTCGGGCAGAGCCCGCAATCGGAGGGGCAGGGAAGGGGAAAAAATCAATGGAAACATATCCTCAGGTGAGGATGGAAAAAAAAAAAAAAAGAAAGAAAAGAAAAAAAAAAAAGAAATGTCATATCCTATGAAAGACACAACTTGAAAATGCCTAAAAAAAGTTGTCATTTTTTCATGGTGAATGGACTGGAGTCCATGTTGATAAAAATACCTTGATGGCTGGCAGAGGCTGGTGGGATGATGGGGTTGGTGCCTTCCCCTGATTAGTTCAGTAGCCTCCCGAAAAATGAGGCCATCCCCTGAGGGCTCCCAGTATGTGAGAGTGGACAGATCTGGGACACCCTTCAGGGCAAACCAACTGGCCCCCACCCATGCACTAGGCTTCTGTCCTATCTAATAAAAGAGTAATATGCAGATTGACTATCACTCCAACACACAAAATTGCTATCCCCATGTGGTTAAAGATGGCTGCCCCATGTGGACACAGATGGCTACCATAAGTTGGGAGTTACCAGGCCTGCAAGGGAGAGCAGTTGGGGGTGATCAAGCCTTCAGGGGAGGGCAGTTAGGGGTGATCAGGATGGCAGAGGAGGAAAGTTGGGGGCAACAGGGCCTGCAGGGAAGGGCAGTTGAAGGGAACCCAGGCCTGCAGGGGAGAGCAGTTGGGGGGGACCAGGCCTATAGCCAAGGGCATTTAAGAGTGACCAGGCCTGCAGGGGAGGGCAGTTAGAGGCAAACAGATTGGCAGGGGAGCAGTTAGGCATCAATCAGGCTGGCAAGGGAGTGGTTAGGAGGTTATCTGGCTGGCAGGGAGAAGTGGTTAGGGGAAATCAGGAAGGCAGGCAGGCAAGCAGTTTGGAGCCAGCAATCCTGGATTGTGAGAGGGATGTCTGACTGCCAGTTTAAGCCCAATCCTACTGCTATTGGGCCTAAACAGGCAGTTAGACATCCCTCAAGGGGTCCCATTTTAGAGAAGGTGCAGGCTGGGCTGAGGGATACACTGCCTTGCTGTGCACAAATTTTATGCACCGGGCCTCTATTGTGATAATAAAAGACTAAATTACTGGTTTATATATTCACTATACTACAACTTTTATTGTTATTTTAGAATGTACTCTTTCTACTTATAAAAAAATTTGCTGTAAAACAGTATGCCATGTTATGCTGGCAGCAGCCTTATACATCTATTTACCATGTTTCTTGATTATATCAGTTCTTTTGTGTCTGGTATAATCTCATGTAACATGCTATACAGGTTTGTAGCCTAAGAGCAATGGGCTATATCATATAATCTAGATGTGTAGTAGGCTATACCATCTAGGTTTGTGTAAGTACACTCTGAGTTCACACAACAATAAAACTCCCTAACGCATTTCTCAGAATGTATCCTCATCATTAAGTGGTGCATGAATGTATCTAAGTTAAATTCCCTGTATCAGAAAATGTTTTTTTTTTTCCTATTTATGGTAGTCTTTACTCATAAGATCAATTTTCTACTTAGGGTTACTTTTTACTCTTAGCCTATTTTCAAATTTCTTATACATTTTTTTTTTCATTATAGAGTCTAAAAATCCCTACAATTACTTCTCTAATAAACTTTTGAGTAGTGTCTAGAATAGTGATAGAAAGGAGAAGTTTTCCTGTATCTATTTTGAGTTCCTTGTTGAATATTTCATAGTGAATTTTCTTTAGAAGCTTTGTGAGACTTTGTTTGAAGCCACTGAGAGCTAAATTTCCAAGAATTAATGTTTGGAAAAAAAATATACAAGATTAATATGCTTTTTTCACCAGAGAGATTAATTTTAAATGCATATTTCTCTGCAGATGGTTAGTTTAGTTAGAATGATCTGGGTGCTAAGGAAGGAAGGTCTCATGGACTGTGGTCTTGCTTTTTTCTGACCAGGGCCAGCATCACAGTCCCTGAATAGCCATCCCTCAAATGTTTGTTACTGGCCAAAATGGAACATAGTTCAGTGAGTGTAGCTGGATCAGCATAAATTCATGACCACTCCTGGAAAAAGCTTTAAGAACAAGCCTTTTTGGTAGAGGACTGGTAAAGTCATTTCTGTATAGGAAATTTAATTCTTTAAACATGAACAAATATTTTAAAATTACTAATCTTTAGGGATTTGATCATTAAGTATATGTGCAGAATATGTGTCTTTGTTTCACCACAAGTTGTTCAAAAGTATTCTTTATACATTTGTCAACTGGCAGTATTTTGTACATAATTGGCAGTATATTCTACATTTTCTTTTGAAACATCTGCTTTTCTGTACAAGAATATATTGGCCACTATGATGATAGCATTTTTAATGAAGATAGGACTTTTTATGCTAAAGAAAATTACTACATTGTTGTTTAGCACACATATGTTTTTGGTTATAGTATTGTCACAACACAAAAATAGTGGAGTGCCTTGGAACCTCTGAACAATTTTTATCTCGGAAAATACTTCTAGATTGTAAGACTGTGATTGTTGATGATTTCAGTGGAAATATCTGAGATTTGATTTATATTTTTCATGTTTTAAGGATTCAGTAATAAAGATAACCATTAATGTTGGGCTAAAAGTAATTCTAAAATCCTTATTTTTACAATGTTTTAATTTTATTTGTTTACCCTTTAAAATAAGACACAATTACTTTTATAGTGATAAAGCAGAAAAATGTTGTGTGATTTTACCTTGTGATAAAACTTTTAGAAAAATTGTGTAAGTAGCTGTCAGTAGCCAATAAAACCATGTAAGAACTCATTAAAAATACTAGGTGTACCAGTTAATTCGGATTTTTTTTTCATTAGATGGAGTTACACATATGTTGATATATACGCAATTTGATATGTATGCTATTTTGTGTATTGACAGTGAGCTTCAAAACTTCGTTATGTCAAATTTGCTGAAAGTGTTAACATTATAGATATTTTTACGCTTAAAAAATGTCGAATTTTGTGCCAAAAAAAAGAGCATTTGTGGGAAGTTTTAATTCATTACTTTATTTTGAAGAAAAGTGCTGCTGAAAATTGTCATATACTTCGGGAAGCTTATGATGAACATGCTCCATCTCAAGATACTTGTGAACGCTGGTTTAAACACTTTAAAAATGATGATTTCGATGTGAAAGACAAAAAACATCCAGGTCAACTAACCGAAAAAGTTTGAAGACCAACAATTATAAGCATTATCGGATGAAGATGCATGTCAAACTCAAAAACAACTTGCAAAAAGATAAAATGTTGCTCAGCAAACAATTTCTGATCATTTACAAGCAATGGGAAAGATTTTAAAGGGAGGAAAATGCGTGCCGCATCAACTGAATGAAAGACAAATGGAAAACCGAAAAGTCATCAGTAAAATGTTGCTTCAGTGTTACAAAAGAAAGTCTTTTTTGCATCGAATTGTGACCGACAATGAAAAGTGCACTGATTTTGAGAATCCCAAATGTACCAAATCATGGGTTGACCAGGCAACCATCAACATAGACTGCAAAGCCAAATCGCTTCAGAAAGAAGACAGTGCTCTGCGTTTGGTGGGACCAGGAAGGTGTGGTATATTATGAGTTTTTAAAACCAGATGAAACCATTAGGACTGATTGCTACTGACAATAAACAATCCATTTGAACCATGCTTTGATTGTGAAATGACCAGAATGTTCCAGAAGACGTGGCAAAATAATTTTGCTTTATGATGACACACCATTACACACTTCAAAATCAGTTAAAAGACATGTTAAAAGATCTTGCCTGGGAAGTATTAACCCACCCACTGTATTCACCAGACCTTGCTTCTTTAGATTACCACTTGTTCTGATGGATGGCACATGCACTTTCTGAGCAGCACTTTAAAATGTATGAAGAAGTGGAAAATTGGGTCTCTGAATGGTTTGCCTTAAAACACGAAAAGTTCTATTGGGACGGTATTCACAAATTACCTGAAAGATGGGGGAAATGTGTAGCTAGCAGTGGACATTACTTTGAATAAAGCATTTTTGATGTTTCTCTTGAAATTGTTTTCTTTGATTACAAAATCTGCATTATTAACCAGTGCACCTAGTACTGATACCAAACTGAATCTTGCCTCATAAAGTATTTCCTACAAATTGAAGATCCCTAACCCCTCACATTGATTTAAAAAATTTTATTGCAAATATAGGAACCATTTTTTAATAATCCCCCAAAAGATGAATCAAAGGGTGAATAAATAAAAAGTCTTTTTTCATCCTATTCATTAATTGCTTCAATTTTGAGTTCTCTCCTTCGATTATTACTTAACTTGTACAAGGCTTGTTGGTGCTAAGGATTCAAATATAAATAAGACATTCTTTCTTGATATTCTAGTGTACAGAGAAGCAAATGTTTGAATTAGTGACTGAAATGTATAGTTCCTCTCTGAGTAGAGTAACTATTGTATCTGAACAAAGCAGTAGATAATAAAATTCTCTTGACTGCAGTGACTTATCCAGAGCATACTCTTCTTCATCCTTAACTTGTTTTATTTAATTTTGTATATGTGTGTATTTTTAATTCTTCTAAACCAGCGGTTCTCAACCTGTGGGTTGCAACCCCTTTGGGGGTCAACAACACTTTCACAGGGGTTGCCTGAGACCATTGGAAAACACAGATGTGATTCATAACAGTTGCAAAATTACAGTTATGAAGTAGCAACAAAAATCATCTTATGGTTGGGGGTCACCACAACATGAGGGACTGTATTAAAGGGTCGCGGCATTAGAAAGGTTGAGAACCACTGTTCTAAACTATAGATAGCTCAAATATTGTTACTCCCTAATAATGGATGTTGCATGTTTGCAGCATTCAAGTAGATTTTCTTAAATTATCTGTAGGTTTATTTAGCAGTTCAATTTGGACATGCGTTTCTGGTATTTCCAAGATATGATCATGTTTTTCATTGGTCTATATCCTAAATATTTGCCTCTCTGATATATATAGAATCTTCACATACAAGTAGGTACATTTTTACAGACACTTTGGAAGTTTTATGAATTGCTAATAAAATATTGTGAATAACTCTTAATCTGTAATCTTCCATTTACCTAAAGTATTGAAAATTCTTGAACATACATATTCTATAACACAAATATATAAAAATAAATTACAACCCTAATTGGTTTGGCTCAGTGGATAGAGTGTCGGCCTGTGGACTAAAGGGTCCCAGGTTTGATTCCAGTCAAGGGCATGTACCTTGGTTGTGGGCACATTCCTGGAAGGGGGTATGCAAGAGGCAGCTGATTGATTTTTCTCTTTCATCGATGTTTCTAACTCTTTATCCTTCTCCCTTCCTCTATGTAAAAAATCAATTATATATATATATATACTTTAAAAATAAATTACAAAGAGCTATCTCTGAAGAAATGCAAAAAGTCTTAAATATATTTGATTTTGTATAAACTGATATATATATATATATATATATATATATACACATACACATACATATATATATTAGAGTTGTGAAAACACAGCCTTAATGATTGCTGAAATACTAACACATTACTTAAACTGGAGCAATTTTAAAGGAATTAACAAATATTCACATTTAAAAAATGACATCTCCAAGTTTGGTTGAAACAATTAGATTAGTAAAATTTAGAAGTAATGACAACTCTCTGATCATTATCACCAAAGAGTATCCTAGATTGAGCTTGGAAATAGGAGTAAATGAATTTAATTTTGAAAGGTCTATTTTCAAAGGAATGACTTACCTTTTTTGTAGATATTATCAAATACTTTCAAAAGTATGTTAATTTTACTGTCCTAGGCATAAATAACATACATTTCTTATTGGATGGGTCTAATGATACAGCACTATCATTTACCCATGGTGTTTTTTTGTTTTTTTTTTATAAATACGGTTTTTATAAATATAAATATGCTCTAAAGATATTTTTTTAGTTTCTTTAATGTGTGGTAAACTGTGTGGTATGTAACCTATGATTTTTATATCTGTTTTCTAGTCTCACTGGACTAAGATAATATTTCAAGAAGTCAATTAATTAAAAGTTTCTACATTCTGTAATCATATAGCAAATAGTGGACCTTTTGGAAACTATGTATGGATATTGACAGTTGTTGAATGGTTGTGCAGTGCAATCTTGATACTATTTTGAATTAGTATCACAATTAGTAGCAGTTAAAATCCCTAGAGTTTTGTCTGTGAAATTTTTTTTTATACATCTTTAGATTTTTATTTTAGGGTAATGACATAAAAAGAATCTAATGAAATGATAAGCTTAATCACTAAATTATTTCCTAACTTTCAGCTTATGTGGAGAAGTTGTTGTGGAAGCCACCTATAAATTCATTGACCGAATTTATGGAGAAGCCTGCAAATGATGGAAGTCATTCAGAACGGATTTCCCATTTTAAAAGTAGACCAGAGAAAGAACATTTACCACAACACATCAGTGAAAATCATCTCAACTGGTATTCTCCACAATAGATGATATCTAATTTTCTGATTTCAGTGTTTCATGTTTTGCCTATATTGTAAATTATTTGAATCAAATATAGCATTCTTTCTAGAATATCTTCTTCAAATCCAGTAGTTAGCATATTTAATCTTATTACAGTCTATTCATTTAGCAGTATTTGGCTAGTTTTTTTTTTTTTTGAATCTCAGTGAATAAAATTAAAAACGAAAACCTTACTTATTAAGGATTTATAAGGTATAAAACAGTGGTTCTCAACCTTTCTAATGCCGCGACCTTTTAATACAGTTCCTCGTGTTGTGGTGACCCCAACCATAAAATTATTTTTGTTGCTATTTCATAACTGTAACTTTGCAACTGTTATGAATCGTATCTGTGTTTTCCAATGGTCTTAGGCGACCCCTGTGAAAGTGTTGTTTGACCCCCAAAGGGATCGCGACCCACAGGTTGAGAACCACTGGTATAAAGTGTTTTAACTAAGGTAAGTGAAGATATAAATTCTGAAATATTGGAAATGTAGTTCATGAGCACCAGTTCGCTGTCACTTGCTATATTGTTATTCAACAAATATCTGCCATATTTTGCTTTTTTAGAATGAGGCATATACTCATTATTTATATGAACTATTGCTCCCCAAAATGACAGTCTTAAAATACCAATATTGTTAGTATGGATGGTATGGACCACCATCTAGTTTAGCTTGTTATAAATGAAAATATTCAGTCATATATAATCATTTTGACTTTCTGCCCAGGGTTTTTAATAATGGACAGTTGTCATTCGTAGCCAGCATGTTCTTAGGCCCATCACTTTAAGCCATTGGTGCCTTAAGAACATAATCTGCTTTTTGACATAATCTCTAAGATGCCATCAAATGCTGATGTGCCATTGTGTGTTCCATAAAGAAAGAGAAAAGCTGTCAATTAAAGAAAGACTTGGGGATTTTATTTATAAATATTGAAAAAGCTCCTTAATTACACATAGATTTTTATTCCAAACAACTGTGCTTACATAAAAATAAATTTATGTATAATAAACGAGTTAAGGTATTCTCAAAATTTCTCTATACTTAAGTCCAACTCTTCTAGGTCACTTTTTGACTCAAGAGTTGTCCTTGCTATTAAGATTATTGGTGATAAGGGCATTTTTTAGGAGCATTTCTAATTGAAATAAAATTTCTTGCTGCTGCACTCTTAATTAACAATACACAGCAAGCCTACATTGGAGTCTTGCTTCTGGAATGTTGCTAAACATTCCTAGCTTCCTAGTTCACCAGCTCCCTTAGCTCTTTTCCATGACCCTTCATTACTATGGGTTAAAAAAATTATGCAACCCATCTCTGGGATATTCAGCAAAGCATTAGACACTTATTCTATAAGTATGAGGCATGTACTGATAAACAGCTAAAATCTTTCTCCTGAGTGACAAAGATTGTAAAAAACATCCTGACTTCAGAATATAACAATGTGACCTCTCCCACCAAAAATATTTAGAATGATATACAGTAGTGTTTAGGTAAAACATAATGAAAAAGGCATATACTATCAGTTTTGTCCTGAATGATAATTATTATAAAGCTAAATGTAAAGGATTTTTAGGTATATGGAGAGCTTTAGTTTTTTTGTTTTCTACTTGTTTAGATAATTCATTCTCGGGAAATTTTTTTTTTTGTTTGTTTGTTTTTGATGAGTAGTAAGTTTCAAGAAAGTGTTTGGGCATAAGGTTAAAAAAGAGGAATATTTTGGGTTTGAAATAAAGGAGAAAGAAGGGAAGGAAAAAAGACAAACATTCCCACAAATCATTTTACAAACCAGAAAAGGTGTGTTGACTAATGATCAACACTGCTGTTGGTGCTCTTTTATGTTTTATATATCTTACTAGAGGCCCAAAACACAAAGATTCGTGCAAGAATGGGCCTTCCTTCCCCTGGCTGCCAGCACCACCTTTGCTCTGGCCAGAGCTGCCTTTCCATCTTCCCATGCTGCCCAGAGGCCCAGAGTGGTTGGAGTGGTGCAGAATGCCTACATCATTTGCCATGGCGACAATGCAAATGCCCCGCCCCACCCCCAGCCACTCAGCATCTGTGTATGCAAATTAACCCACCATCTTTGTTGATTTAATTTGCAAACTCACTCCTGATTGGCTGGTGGGTGTCGCAAAGATATAATCAGTTAGCATGTTACTCTTTAATTAGTGTAGATCATTTAAAAAGCTGTCTTTCTGTTTATAGTAAAATGAAGAAAAAATATGGGAGTGTTGAAAAGTTCATTACATTTCCAGGGATAATTTACTGTTACACTTTGCAGAGCAATTTATGGAACTGTAATATTTAGGCAAGCTATGTTATATATGTTTACAAATATTCCTCATTTATGTGACAGATTTGACTTAAATTTTTTTGTGCATATCTAATTAGTCTAAAGCAGGACATCCTAAATGAAAAGACTGAGTTGGAAGCAACATTTAAGGAAGCTGAGTTGGCAAACTATTCTGTAGAATCACTTTTACCATGTAAGGACACTATTGAAGAAATTAGTTTTGAAAATGTGAGTACTTGACTTGTGAACATCTAATAAAATGAAAAGTTAGCATTATATTCAGATTGCACTAACTGAAGTCTCATATCTTAAAGTAGTTATGCTCATATACTGGTATTTGACATAAAAATATGCAGGCTTACCAGTATTCTTTATTCTACAGTTCTTCTCCTCAAAGATAGTCTCAGGCATGCGTGTAATAAGAGGCTAAGCTAGAAACTGTTTACCTTGGTGCTTGATTTACTTGGAGTTGAATTATAGAGTCAGCTTTTCTCACAAGTGAATTTAAAACCAAAATATTCTGAAAGATGAAATATATCTATTTTCTATAATGCTTTGTGGAATAGAAATCTCTAAAATTTCAATGTACTAAAGTTTGAGTTAGGGACAAAAAATAGATTGTATAATTAATTTTATCAAAATAAGTGCTAAGAATACTTTATAGTTTAAGCTATTATTTTGATTTCATTTTACTTTCATATACTATGTCATAGAGTTTATTACTCTTAATAAACTTGGCAGTATTTACTATTACTGTTTACAAAAGAATGATTTTATTAGTAAGAAAAAGTGTATTCTTTGATAATAGTAATATATTTCAGAGTGTTTTAATACTATGTCTTAACTATGTATGTGGTTCTTATATTTTGTTGGACCAATCTTTCTGCATCCAATATGAAGACTTTTAAACAGAAGGAAATATTAACAAAAGAATTAGATACGTTTAAACGTGTGAAACAAGCTTTAGAACACCTTCTTAGAAAGACTGAATACCAACAAGTAAGGAACATTAATCACTAATTTAAAAGTGATATTTCTCACTTGAAGGCTATATATTATTTTTCAAACTGTGAAAATTAAAATGTTGGTAATTTTGAGATGGAATTTTTGTTTGAAATGGCAATCATTAAACTAACCCTTTTAATGTTTCATAAATAGTTCTACGTGAGAACAGCATATTTTTGTAGAAATGTATTTTCATTACCTCAAAAACTTTGTTATAACGTTATAATTCATTTCAGCTAATTATAATAAAGTACTCATAGAATTTAAGCTCTGTGTACATTACATTTATACATTCATGTATTCTTTTTATGATAACAGTCACATTTTATACAATTCATCCATTTAAAATATACAACTCAATGACTTTTAGTATAATCACAAAATTTTGTAGCTATCACCACAATTTTAGAGCATCTCATCACTACAAAAAGAAACTCATGCCCTTTAGAAGTTCACCTTCCAGCCCTCCTTAGCCTATGAGCTACTTTCTGTTTCTATGGATTTGTTGATTCTGGATATTTCATACAAATGTAATCATTTAATATGTGGTTTTTCATAACTGCCTTCTTTCACTTAACAGTGTTTTCAAGTTTCATCCATGTTGGAGCATGTATCAGTGCTTATAATATACCATTTTTATTTACCCATTCCTCAGTTGATGGCCATTTGGGTTGCTTCTACTTCTTGGCTGTCATGAATAAAGTTGCTGTGAACATTCATTTATAAATTGTAGACACCCAGAGAAATGAAAACATGTATCAAGCAATTCTACTGTGTGACCTTATAGAGCATATGGGAGGGTTTCATGAAAGTCCATGAACTCTCTGAAATTGTGTATACAGTGTGCATATGTGCTTGTAGGTACAAGGAATACATAGCCTTTTCACATACTCAAGCAGGAATATAATACTCAAATGAATAAACATTCTTTGTTCTCATTTCAGATGTCTACATTGGATTCTGTTATGATTTACCATAATTAAAAATAATTCTTATTGATAAAATTAGTTTTTTATACTCTTTACCTATTTATTAATAGCACTGTGAGCTTCCTCTGAATACAAGATTTTTTGTGATTTTTATGTCATTGGCTTGTACTTTCTGAGACATTATTTAGAGATTCATTTAGTAAATTAATTAATTTCATGAATTGTGGACAAAACATGATTTGGAACACTTAAGCAAAAATTCTTCTGATGTTAACATTTTTAAAAATCTGCACTGTGCATTGTAGTTGTTCATATTAATTTCTTAGTTGATGCTTATTCCACTTTCTATTTTTTATACGGAGAAACGTAATTTGTGAATACTGATTATAGCCTTTTTTTCACAGATAGGTGACAGTTGGTCCAGCATATTAGAGGAGCTAACTGATAATGAAAGTGAAAATACTGTAAGTCTTTTACACTTGTGTCTATTCTCCTGACATTTTTGTTTATATGCTGCTTGGCTTAATGAAACTAGCTAATGTTAAGTTATGATATTCCTAACTCTAGTATTATATTTGCTGAAGGATCTTAAGAAGAAGGTACTTGAAAAGGAGACCTATATCCAAGAACTTTTATGTTTGTTTCAGAATGAAAAGGTAAGCAGATTTTGAGCTTAATTCATTTTCTTAAAATTGACTTCTTTCCCTTCTTTCTATCCTGATTCTCATATCTTCATTAATAGACACAAAATGATTTTTAGGATATTTCACATAGCAAATAGCCTATCTTAATTTTTTAAATTTGTTTCTGTTAGATTTTTATGGTGTTTTGTCGGGGTACTTAGCTTAAATTACTATATGGTAGGAACTTTGTATAAATTTGTATTATAGAGCATTTTAGATATACCCATAATTTTACTTAGGATCATATTTGGGAACTTTTAAAAAGAGATAATTAAGTAAAAGGAAGGAGGAGAAAACATCCCTAATAGCTGTACATAAAATACATAAGTAATGGGGTGTGTGTAATATGGTTTATGTAAAGTGTTACTTTACTTTTTATCAGTTTTTTAGTTCATGTTTAAATACAAGTAAAGTTAAAGATTGTGGAGAAATAGATCAAATAACACATTTTTTTTTTCTCTGTTTTAGGAAAATGCTTTGAAAGCCAGCCGTTTTTCACAATCAGTTAAAGTAGTTCATGAACGACTACAGCTTCAAATACATAAAAAGGAAGCAGAAAATGATAAATTAAGAGAATACATACAGGTTATAAATATTTATCCATTTTTATAGTTTGTGATTAAATTAATGATCTACTCTAAAGCCTTTCCTTAATTCTGGAATTTGGTGGTTTTGAAAGAATTCAGCTTCAGTATTGCTATGGGAAATGTATATTTGAAGCAAATCTGAATCTTAAGATTTCTGGTCCAGCCGAAACGGGTTTGGCTCAGTGGATAGAGCATTGACCTGGGGACTGAAAGGTCCTAGGTTTGATTCCAGTCAAGGGCATGTATCTTGGTTTCCGGCCCATCCCCAGTAGGGGGCGTGCAGGAGGCGGCTGATCGATGTCTCTCTCTCATTGATGTTTCTAACTCTCTTGTCCCTCTCCCTTCCTTTGTGTAAAAAAATCAATAAAATATATTAAAAAAGAAAAAGATTTATGGGCTGCCTAAAGACTTGCCTTCATATTAAAATGCTATCTCATTTTAGTACCACTCTAGGAAGGGTTGTAGAGCTTGAATTACTTAAAAATCCTTTCCCATTATATAGTTAATTTATGTTTAGTGTGATTCATTTGTAACATTAAAGAGAAAAAAATTAAAATAACTCAAAAACTGAAACAATTGTTTATATTTTGGTATATAGTATTCTGGTCTTTATTTGGTGGGGAGGTCACATCTATGCATACATACATACTCTCACACACATTTAGTAAACATTCAATAAATTTTTATTATTTTTGTGTTTACTAATGCTAAGAACTTTAAAATCAGTTACCTTGCCCTTACCGGTTTGGCTCAGTAGATAGAGCTTCGGCCTGTGGACTGAAGGGTCCTAGGTTCGATTCCCGTCAATGACATGTACCTTGATTGCAGGCACATCAAGGTGGGGAGTGTGCAGGAGGCAGCTGATTGATGTTTCTCTCTCATCAATGTTTCTCTCTATCCCTCTCCCTTCCTCTCTATAGAATCAATAAAATATATAAAAAAATAAAATAAAATCAGTTATCCTAGGTTTGGAGTTTAGATAATCAAATAATCTCCTTGTTATATAGTTTTTTAGCAGTATAAATAAGAGACATTTTTTGTTTTAAACTGGATAGTTAAATATTGTTTCGGAAGCCTTACAGTCACTTGCTATAAGAAGTTGAGGTTGCTATGATATGACACTAGCTATCTGGATTTGCTGCCATTATTTTTGCCAAAGGAAACTAAATAGTGTTTTCACTTTCAAAAGAGGTGTACAAAGACAACTCCTACTGAGTGTGAGGACTTCTGGGTTAAATTATTTTGTTTTTTAATCTTAGCAGACATCTGTAATCTGTGGCACATGTTTCAAGAGGACACTTGGTCTGTTTTTTTTCCTTCAATGAGCTTTTGCCCATCAAAGGAACATTAACAGGCTTATAGGGAATATAAAACTTTGTCCTCTGTCCCCCAACATGTGCTTTTAAGCACTTTCCTCATAGATGCCCTATGTCATCAGTGTCTTGGGGCACTGCCTTATGAATTAAGAGTTGTTATTGCATTGCTCATAATGGTAAATACAAGGCACTGCATGTGATTTAATATTTCAAGTAATCATCTAATATAGTTTTCCTTACTTACACAATTTTTAATTATGTCCTCAAATAGCAGTTGGGGGAGTTTTTGAAATTATTTTCTTCAATTCAGAAATGAACTATTAAGTAATTTTTAAAAGTTAACAGTTACTTTTTATATTCTTGATAATTTGAGGAAAAAAATATAAGGTCAAACTTCTAAGATTTTGCAATGAGAGCCTCTTGTCTAATATTTGAAGTTCAATTTAATTTTTAAAAATTAAGCTGTTTATAAATGATTAAAAGAAGTTACGTTTAGTTACTGATTTTTCTACATTCCATCTTACACACACTTTTGGAATTTAAGACATTAAGAAGTGTAATTGCATGCCAGAATTCAGTTCTTTGATTTAGGTTTAACAAGTTCTTATTATAGAGTAACAACTCTAAATGAATTCTGGCAACATAAATCTCCGTTTTTGTGTTTCTTTTTAGTATTGTTGATGCAGTTCATTATATTGAGCCCTTTAAAAATATAAATTACAATATAATTCTCTGAGAACTACCTCAAAGATTCTTGAACTCATTTTTTTCTAGATCTTTATTATAACAATTAGAGTTAGAATTTTTCATATTTTTGAAGAGAGAGAATAATTATCTTTATAATATGCAGTATTAATAGTTCTTTGGAATTATGAAAAGGCAAATAGTTGACTTTAAATATGTGTCTATTCATTTGGCAAGTAACTGTGAGGGGTTAGTTTTTTCTGAAACTAAAAATAATTTATAGTTTCATTATATTCCATAATAGTGGGTAAGTGTAGGATTTGATAAATCTAGAGAGAAAGTTTTGACTGGGACCTTATTAAAAGAAAATGTGCTTCACCTTAGGTGTTTTAAAAGGTTAATAGTATAGCAATTATTCATAGTGTGATGATGACATCCTGTGGTCTCATAGAGGAATGACAGCTGTATTTCCTAAGGGTCTTTGTAGAGAACTTAAATAGACACCTGCTCTTACTTGTTTTCCCCCAACTACTTATTAAAACATTACCTGGAATTTTTAGTTTAAGATAGATTTTAAAAGATAGCTTAAAAATATTATGTTTCTCCTCTCTACTTAGTCACTCTTCAAAGAAAGTCTTTAAATCTTATTTAAGATCTCAATTTTAGTAGAAATTATAAAACAGTTAGTTATTGGTCATAGAGTTAAGTAGTAAAGCCTCATTTTCTACTGTGACTTCTTTGCTTTTTAAAAATTTTAAATGATGGTTTCATTGAGACTAAAACTTAAATTCTGTAATAATTTTACATTCTTTTAAGTACTGTACAACTTTCTGAAAATGTAAAAGCATTAAAATCTTAGGTCTTTAAATTCTTAGATGCTTAGTACTCAAATACTTTATACACAAACTCTTAAAATAATTTTGGGGGAAAAACATGATAGTAGTCATACTAAATCATATTCATCACTAACCCAGTCTAGTAGCCTTTCTTCTTATGTCATCAAGAGAGATGTCAAGAAAACAGTCATGCTGTTTAACACCATCAAATTCAATAGACTGAAACATGCCTTCAGACTCTTTTTACCCTTACGCTTTAGAACTAGTAGCCATTCCTTTGTGTAACCTTATTCAGTCTTGGGATAATAATTTCTACTACTGATCATTGGGTAAAGCAGTACTTTTATTGTCTTTGATGAACTCTTTTAAGTGTCAAGGCATGTCCCTTAATTCTACTAAATTAAAGTTTGGTAAATACCTCTATGTTTATCTCATCCATACCCTTCATGATCCATAGATTTTGATCATATTTTTGGTGAACTACTAATTCCTTTGAGTTTTGTATACCTTTTGTTTGAGTTTTCTCCAGCTCAACTATTGTTTTTTTTTTTAATTCAAGATAACTAGTCCTATGTGTAATAGTCTAGATGTGAAGTTCTAATTAATCACAACAGTTACAAGGAAGTTAGTGTTTGTACTATAATTAACAATATTGTTATCCATAGTGAGAGTAGCATTTGTTTTATGTAGATTGTGTATTTTAAATTTACATTCTGTAACTGGTTAGAGATAAACACTGTGGTGAAACCATCTACTTTCACTGTTATGTTTTTTATTAATCATGTGATGAATCCTTTAATAATCTCATGTGGTAGATTATTTACATACTATTGCAATGTTTACATAAACATTGGAGTTCTAAAAGTTTAATTGTTGCTGATATTTTTTTAGAGCTTAGAGACCAAGATAGTCCAATGGAACTTGCAATTGAAAAAGAATAAGCATGAAACAGCAGCAATGAAAGAATCAAGTAGGCAAAAAGCTATGGACCTGAAAAAGGCATCTAAAATTTACAAACAAAGGCTTGAACATTTTACTGGAGACATTGAAAACCTTACTTCGCAGATTAGAAACCAGGTTAGTATATACTAGATTCTTTCTTACTGAACTATTTTATGTGCTTAGCTTATGCAGTTAATGTCATGATGCTTAATATAATAATTTTATTCTTCTCTTAAGGTTACTGATACTAGAAAAATTCTACTTATAGTTTTTTGCTGTAGTCTTTCTTTTGAAAGATTACATAAATGTCAAATTTACATATGGAACTATATCAGCGTTTCCTTGGGAACTTAAAGGCTATGTTTAGTGTGTCCCAGAGCTTCTTTGGCCAACTAAGGGTAACATTTCATTCATATTTCCCTTTGGAAACTTACTGTGCCCATTAGCATATTAGAGGCCCCGAGAAGACTTCAGTAAGAGTGAAGCAGTGAATGAAGGGTATTGAACTCAGAATTTCCCACCACTTATTTAACCACAGAACTCTTCTTTTACCCACAAAGCAACTTTTGGAACTGCTTCTGAGGAACACCAGTTTGGGAAATGCTGATTTATGTTATTTGACCATATGTCTTTATTCAGTAATTCATTTAAACTCCATAATGCTTTTGAAACCATTCTTTGACGTAAACAGCACCATGTGAAAGTTATCTTTGGGTGTAATACAGAGCTGCAAATGGACTTGTACTTCGTTGTTTTTAACAAATTATTATATTTACTCAGATACCAATTAATAAAATATTTACTTTTTAATGTCTCATTGGTATCCCACCTCTTAGAACCTTAAGACTTACAGAATTATTAGACGTTTTTTGAAGTGAAAACAGACTTACACAAACACTTATGTAAACAAAACAGTATTTTATAAACTTAAGTATTAACATTTTAAGACTAATAGTTAACCTACCTACATTCATAAGAATTTAACTAGTTAAAAGAATGAAGACTAGTTCAAAATCTAGATGATTGTAGACCTAGTTGAAAGCCTGAAAATATTCTTGAGTGATAAAAACCAAACCAATCAATTCATTAACATTTTTGAGATTTCCTATTTAAATAGGGTCATATCACCCAGGCCCTAGATAATAATATAGGAAGGCTCCTATGCTTGTTAACCTTATGACTTTGGGTAAGGTACTTAATCTCTCTAGGCTTTACTTTTCTTATCTATAAAATAGGAGGTAATAATTCTACCTATCATATGATTATAGGGAGGAAAACTGAGAAAATATATGTCAAAACACAATGTGTGGCTATACTATAATTTGCAATGTTAGCCTCCTTTCTACCGCTCTAACGTGTGCAGTTGGTTTGTTTCACTGTTTTGTTTGCTGTTGCCTTTGGCTATAATATTCCTCTCTGGTTTACACTAACTAGTTCTTTTTTTTAATCATTCAGGTATCTTTTTTAAAAAAAATTAATTTATCGTTTTTAATAAATTTTATTGGGTGACATTAATCAACATGAACATATAGGTTTCATGTGTGGATTTCTAACTTACAAAATCACCTAAAGTCAAGTCTTCTCCTGTCACCTTATATTAAGACCCCTTTCCCCCATTCTCCAAAAACCACCACATTGCTGTTTGTGTTCATAAGTTTCAGCTTTATATCCCACATATAAGTGAAATCATATGGTTCTTAGCTTTTTCTGTCTGACTTATTTCACCTAGCATAATGCTCTTAAGGTCCATCCATGTTGTAAATGATGCTATTTCATCCTTTCTTTTGGCCGAGTAGTATTCTATTGTGTATATTACCACATCTTCTTTATCCATTCCTCCATTGGAGCTACTGTATGACCCAACAACCCCACCCCTGTGTATATATCTGAAAAACTCTAAATCATTTATAAGCAAAGATATATGCACCTCTACGTTCATTGCAGCTTTATTCAGGTATCTTTTAAATTGAAATCTTTTCAGAGGAGCCTTTCTTGACAACTCCTTTTGAAGTAGTCCTACAACAATCATATCATGTCTTAAATTTTCCATAGCATTTATTTTATAGGTAAAATTTCTAATTATCTTTATTTATAATATAACATAATTAGCCAACTTCACAGTGCATATTAAAATTTATTTACATAGAATTTGAACACAGAATACTCTTCAATATAGCAAAAATATAACTAAGAATATAAACAAAAAATGTCTTGTGCATAGTAGATGCTCAACAAGTATTTATTCAGTGATTGGATGAATGATGGAAGGAAAAGAGTAAACACCCAATAAGTGTTTAACTGTTACCATTATTATAATAATCTCCCTCTTACCTGTTGATTTACTTTCCACAGTTTGTTACCTTTAGTCAACTGTGGTCTATAAATGTTAAATGGAAAGTTCCAGAAATAAACAATTCTTAAATTTTAAGTTGTAGGCCGTTCTGAAATCTTGTGCTGTCCAGCTTTGTCTCACCTGGGATATGAATCATCCTTTTGTCCAGCATATCCATACTATAAATGCTCCCTGCCTTTTAGTCACTTATTTAGCCCTGGTTATTGGATTGACTCTCGTGGTATCACAGTGCTTGTGTTCAAGTAACCCTTATTTTACTTAATAATGACCCCAAAGTGTAAGAGGAGTGATGCTAGCAATTCTGATACTCCAAAGTGAAACCATGAAGTGCTTCCTTTAAGTGAAAAGGTGAAATTCTCAACTCAGTAAGGCATTTTATTATCTCCCATCATCACAAGAATGATGGTCCAATAAGATATTTTGAGAGAGACCACATTCATGTAACTTTTATTACAGAACTAGAGGCCCAGTGTATGAAATTAGTGCACAGGTACAGTTCCTAGGCCTGGCCTGCAATCAGGGCCATCTTCCCTGGATACTAGCTGCTGGCCCAACCCCCACCACCACCCTTCCCCCAGTTCCCTGTTTGGCATCAGGTGATCAGAACCTACTGGCTTGGGAGAGGGACCAAGAGGTTGGCTGTTCCTGCCCGCTTGATAGCCCTGTCCCCTGATGCTAGTTGCCCTCTGCATGTGGGGCAACTGGCGGGGCAGGGGCCTTGGCCTGGCACTGCCCACGTCCGCCACCACCCAGCCCCAGTTCCCCATTCCCTATAGGGCAGTTGGAGCCTGCTGGCCAGGGGAAGGAACTGAGAGGTTGGCCAGCAGGTCCTGATTAGAGTGATCAGGGCTTATGGGCTGAGGGCAGTTCCTGCATTGAGTGTCTGCCCTCTGGTAGTCAGTGCACATCATGGCAACCGGTCGTTCCACTGTTTGGTCTATTTGTATATTACCTTTTTATTATATAGGACATATTTTTAATTGTTCGGTTTTATTATTATTGTTAATCTGTTACTGTGCCTAATTTATAAATTAAGTATAATTTAATTAATCAGAAATATGTATGTTGGGAACAACATAGTCTATGTAGGGTTTGGTACTATCTGTGTTTTTAGGCATTCATTCAGGGTCTTGGAATGGATCCCCTGCAACTAAGGAGGGACTACTTTTATTTCTTCTGATTAGTGATTATTGGCACTGTTGTCATTCCAGTGAATTTGATTTTCTATAGAATGTAGATGGGGTACAATGGCTATATAGTTCACTAGATTTGTAAAGAGTAGATTCATTTGACATTAAGAGTCTGCTTTATGCAAGGCACTATTCAAGGCCCTAGCAATGAATAAAACAAAAATATTCTACCTGTGGGAGCTCATGTTCAAAGGGAATAAGCCACCACTACCACTTTCATCTTTTTGCTGATAGTAACAGTGTTTGAAGTCCAGTGGGGGTGACCTCTACAAAACATCTTGACATCATTATAAAATAAGGCTGTGTAATTAAATGGTGTGGAATTATGGAATTATAGATAGTTTCTTTCTCCACTGATGTTTATGTTGTTGCTGGTGTCTTCTGTGTATAGAATGCAAAATGAAAACTACAGTAAATAGGATTATCTTCATTAGTTAGGAAACAATGTTTGAAAATGTTAAGTTAGAACTGCCACTGAGTGCATATCTATCTAATAAAAGAGTAATATGCAAACTAACCATACCTCCATTACACCCACAAGCCATGCCCACCAGTCAGAGCAAATATGTAAATTAACCCAACCAAGATAGCTATACCACAGAGAGAACAGGAGGGAGGCTTGGGTTGCCCCTGGTGCTGGAGGATGCCATGCTTTCCACAAACCCTGGCCGGCCCAGGCGTCTGCTTAAGGCAACAAAGTTTCAATGGCTGTGAGAACAGAAGGCTTGGCTCCGCTCCAGGCTACAAAGTTTCAATTGTAGGAGATAAATAAATCCCAGATACCAGGGCCTCCACTTGGGTCTCCAGGGGGCATGGCCAGCCTGCAGATCACCACAAGGCCCTTGCCCAGGTCACCCCACACCCCAAGGGAATACCCACCCTGATCTAGGACACCCTTTAGGGCAAACCAGCTGGCCCCACCCATGTTACCAGGCCTCTATCCTATCTAATAAAAGAGTAATATGCAGGTTGACCATCACTCCAACACACAAGATGACTGCCTCCATGTGGTCAAAAGATCCTGCCCCCATGTGGACACAAGATATGGCCACCATAAAATGGCCAGCAGGGGAGGGCAGTTGGCAGGGACCAGGCCTGCAAGGGAGGGCAGTTGGGGCTATCAAGCCTTCAGGGGAGGGCAGTTAGGGACAAACAGGCTGGCAGGGGAGCAGTTAGGCATCAATCAGGCTGGCAGGGGAGTGGTTAGGGGGTGATGAGGCTGGTAAACAGAAGCGGTTAGGGGCAATCAGGAAAGCAGGCAGGTGCGCAGTTGGGATCCAGCAGTCCTGGATTGTGATAGGGATGTCTGACTGCCCAGGTAGGATTGGGCCTAAATGGTCAGTCGGACATGCCTCAAGGGGTCCCAGATTGGAGGGGGAGCAGGCTGGGCTGAAGAACCACCCACCCTCCCCCCTGCACAAATTTCATGCACCAGACCTCTAGTAAAATAATAGTTACATAAAGATATTATTCTTTTCTGTATACTGAAATTTTTTTATAGCAATAGTTCCATGCTTTATAGGATTTTTCCTTGTTTATAACGCATTTGTGTTTAGGGCCCTATACAAAACCAAAGTATTACTAAATTACAAGATGAGTACTTAATGTATTTTTTAGGAAGCCAAATTGTCTGAAGCAATTTCAGCTTCCAATGCCTGGAAAAGTCATTATGAGAAAATTGTAATAGAAAAAACCGAATTGGAAGTTCAGATCGAAACAATGAAAAAGTAAGAAAATAAGCCCTGAATATTTGCTTTCAAATGTCTTATTTCCTGTATATTCTCTACAGTATTATCATTGAAAACTATCATATATAACTTGCTTCTAAAGATAGTATTGCCTGACTTGATCCTTTTATTTAATCTTGTCCTGAAATTGTATGCATGTGAATGAGAGAGATAGACATATCTATGGATGACAGTTTAGCTGTAGTATTGAAAAGCAAAGTGAACATTGTATAATTTTTCATTGATATTTTCAAGGTTACTTAGTAGTATCTTTATGTAGATGAATGCTTCCTATTTTTCTTGTTCTATGACTTCTATTAATTTTTGAAACAATGAACCCTACTAAAATATTCTTTGAAATTTTAATAGCTTTTATAAAATATGTAATTTATTTTATAAAGGCAAATCAATAATCTTTTGGAAGACTTGAAGAAAATGGAGGATCAGGGAAAAAATTCATATGAAGAAATTCTTAGAAAACTTCAATCAATTGAATATGAAAGTGAAACTTTGAATCTCGAGAATACAAAATTAAAGGTACTGTGTGTTTGTGTGTGTGTCTGTGTGTGTTTTGTGTAATGACAACTTAGTCTACTTAGTACAAGTAACATAAAATAACAGTATGTTTAAAATAATGCTGTTATATCATTTTGTCTTTTGTTTCTCAGAGTATTAAAGTGTATTATATAATAAGAAACTTCTAAAAATTTTACATCTATCTACATGTCTGTATATACATATTTATATACATGTATTTGTACATAGGTATTAAGTTTTATAGTTGTATGCAAAGATACATGTTAAAATTGGTTTTAGCAGTATTAAACAAGATTTAAGAAGTTGAATGACTCTCTTTATCTCAACCTAAAAAATTACTTGTTCTCCAATTTTAGCAGTTAACTGAACCATCAAAATTACATGAACTTTAATGCATAAGATTATTTCTAGGTGTCATGGTTACAATATGATATAACCTCTGCCATGGTCTGTTTGAAACCAGAAAGTATGTTCTTGGCTGTTTCATAACCAGAAAGAATTTTCCAACTTAATCAAATCCAAGGAGTGATTGGTTTGTATGTGTACCAGAAAAAGATGAGGCAGAAGCTTTTATGTTTTCTGAGAAAAAGGATATTTGAGTTCTCAATCAGAGATACATGTAACCAGATGAGATTTGACTAAAAATGATGGTATAATTTTCAATTTCATAATGTTATTTTTGGAGAACAGTAAGTAGAAAACAGAAAAGAATCTGTTTATATAAAACAAAGCCAGTGTCGGCAGTTCAAAGCTGATATGGCATCAGATAACCTAGTCTCTGTTATGACATTCAGAGGTTGTAGAGCTCATCTGCATAGTTAAAATCGTTACTGGAGCTCCGACCATGTAGTCAAGTTTCAAGCAATATATCACTCGACTTTTCTACTTATTTAGACATATGGTCCCACATAGCTGCAAAGAGAACTAATGGGATGTATTATACTGGTTCTTCTTAGCTCTAGCCAAATTTAAATACTCATTATAGTCTGCAATTTGTTCAGGTTTTTCTGTATCTTTTCCTATAGTTTACTAGAGGCCCACTGCATGAAATCCGTGCACAGAGCGGGAAGTCCCTCAGCACAGCCTGCACCCTCTTCATTCCTGAACCTCTTGGATAGCCCTCTCATAATCCAGGACCCCTGGTTCCTAAACGCTCACATGCCTGCCTGCCTTATCACCCCTAACCACTCTGCCTGCCTGCCTGTTCACCCCTAACTGCCCTCCCCTGCCAGCTTGGTCATCCCTAACTACCCTCCCTGCTGGCCTGTGCAGGAAGCTGCCCATTGTTTTTACTAGCAGAGAGGTATGGACAAGGAACCAAGAAGGCTGTTCTTTGAGCTCTGGCAAAGGTCAGGGCTGTATACCCACTGGTTAGTCCAGACAATGGTAGCTGAAGCACCTTCCACACCAGACAGTCATGTAAATCCTCACTGATAAGAAAGTCTGCCTTTTACTGGAAATTGCCTGCCTAAGGACTATGGGAGGATCCCAAATTGAATAAAAGGATGGCGAGGCCCGTGCCCAAGCCAAGTCCTTCTTTGGGCTTCTGCCTGGCCCCCAGTTTCCAAATTATTATTTCTTGTCTCTTTCATTTGCAAGTGGCCTCCTCCAGAGCCTGAATTCGAACCTTGAACCTGAACCCTGAACCACGTGTAACATGGGACACTTGCAGGCCTGGTTTCCCCTAACTGCCCTCCCCTGCCAGCCTGGTCACTCCTAACTGCCTCTCCCTACCGGCCTCCTCACCCCTAACTGCCCTTACTTGCCAGGCTGGTCGCCCCTAACCACCCCTGCCTTGGCCCCCGCCATTGTGGCTTTGTCTGGAATGATGTCCAGAAGGATGTCCGGAAGATGTCCAGTTTAATTAGCATATTACCCTTTTATTAGTATAGATTAACTTTACAGTTTAGAATTCTATTTTTCTCAGTATCTAAATCTAACCTTTTCTTTAAAGGTCCACTCAAAATCTTTTCCCTGCTCCCTAATTTTCTCATTTAGGAAGAATCTCTTCTTATAAACTCTTATCTTTGTCAGCATAGGATGCCCAGAGAAGGTGTGGCATATACTTATCTATCAGTGAATATTTATTGAAGAAATGCTTTAAATGTTTCATCCAGGAATAGGAAATTTTATTTATTATGTATACTTTCTTGATTTCCTTGATAACCTTCAGAGAGAAAGGATTAGATGAATATTTCATTAATTATAAATCTAGTTTTGAATTATATGGAAATTCTATTTTATATTACATAGGTATAAAGTCATTGAATTGAAGTTTATATCATTATATTTTATCAATAATGCAGAAACATGTATTTTTAATGCATTAGTCTTTGAATTTTACTTAAGAAAAAAATCCAGGTATGTTTGGCATATGTTATTTATAATGTATAATTGCCTAAAAGTCTATATTTTGTTACTTTTAATTACTTTAGACTAATTTTATATTTTAAAGTTTTTAATGCTTCCAAGCCCAGTGAATTCTTCTATTGAAAAGAATACAAGTTTATTTAGAGGGTTATACAGTTTTTTATTTATTACAGAAAGTTGGAAAAACAGAAAAGCACAAAAGGAAAACATTTAAAAATCACTGTAACCTCAAAACAAATATAACTAAAGTTACTATTTTAGCATATATATAATTTTTGGGATTTTTGGATTCCTTCCATTTTTTTTGCATTTAAAAATTTTAAAAGTTTCTTTCAGTCTTTTAGTATATCTATTTTCTTAGGATAAATTTCTAGAGTTGGAATTATGTGGTCAAAGGGAGGCCCATTTTTAATGTTGGTGTCTTATATTTCTAAATTATCAGCAATGGCTCCCTATACTTTTTCCAGTATTAGATAATTTGATTTATGTATGTGTGCGTGTGTGTGTGTGTGTGTGTGTGTATGTGTGTATATATACATATATATATATATATATGTATATATATATATATATATATTTTGCTTTTGAAAATCATTCATAACTGTTCTTTTACTTAATTTTGTTCAAAATAGAAATATCTTTCTTATATTTTCTGATTATAAAAGCAATGCATGCTTCATTGTAAAAATTCCTACAATACAGAAACATAGATAGTACTAAGTCCTACCCCCCAGGAGATAACCACTTCTTACAGTTTCATGTCTATCCTTCAAGAGATTTCCCCATTTCAACATATAATGTCTATTATTCTTTCTTTCTATTTAAAAACATACTATTTCCTCAGAAGTTAAACGTAAGTTCAACTGACCTTATCCTTTGATGATCTGAATGGATGCCACCCTGTATTACAGTGTTAGAGTTACCTTTCAAAGAGAGTAATACCTTCCAGGTTAAAATTTGGGATTTGTTACTGTTCTACATAGATCAGATTTATGGGCAGAATTACGCCTAGAAACAGGGGTTTGTTTAAAATAGATATTTCTGGTAATATTAGGCAATTTTAAAACAAATTTCTCCAGATTTGATAGGTGATCTCATCTAGTGTTGGGTCTTTAAATACCATCTATATCCTATGGCTTCAGATTTATGTCCCTAGCCTGGACCTTGACCCTAAATTCCATACATGTATTCTACTCCCTACTTGAAATCTCCACTAGGATGTTTAATAGGTATTTCAAAGTTATGCCCAAAACAGACCTCCTACATTCCTCAAAATAGTTCCTCCTACACTTTTCCTCATCTCAGTTAATGCCAATCATACTGTATATTACTTGGTGTTCTCCTTGACTCCTTTCTCTCACATTTGCTTCCAGTGTGTCAGCAAATCTACTTCATATATACCCTGAATTTATTTACTTCTTACCAGCACCACTGCCATTATCCCGGTTCAAGCCACCATCATCTGGTTGCTACACTGACTTCCTAACTCTTCTCTTTGCTGCTGTCTTTGATCCTACAGTAAGCATTCAGTTTGTATAGAGAAAAATAGCAATGCTGGCTTGCAAATGCTTGGAAGTTAGCATTATTTCCTCCTACCAAAGGGCAGGCATGATGGCTGCCTGTTATAAGAGATTTGAGTTCCCTAAATTCAGCATTGCTCCTTTGTAATGCATTCCATTATATGTACAGGTGTCATCCAGCCTTCTTTATGTTACCCAGTGGAAACTGGGGCTTAGGAATCTAACACAAATGCTGATATATAGCCACTGCTATTGCTGGGAGTAATAAAGTCCTGTATCTCTAACCTAGGAATCTCATGCTTTTTGCTGGCATCCATGAAACTGTGCTAAGTTAACTTGTAAAATAGCACAAGTTATTGGAGGGTAAAATCTCAGATCCTTCCAGTTTTTGATATCTTATTTTGATTTTATGTTTAGTGGGTTTTTGATATCCTCAGATTCAATAAATTTTTCTGTGAAAATTTTTATAGCTTTTTTTTTTAATCCTCACCTGAGATATGTTTTTATTGATGAGAGAGAGAGAGAGAGAGAGAGAGAGAGAAACATCAATGTGCAAAACATTGATATGTTATCTCTGGCACAAGCCTCAACCAGGAGGAACCTACAACCTGGATATGTGCCCTGAGCAAAGATGGAACCCTAGACCTTTCAGTTTACAGGCCAATGCTCCAACTAACTGAGCCATACTGTCCAGTGCTGTTTTTTATTTTTAGTACATATAAAAGATAGTGTTGGGTGGAGGTAAGTAATCTATTTTTTCTAATAGTTAAACAATTGTGTTACTACCATTATTTACTGATCCATATTTTCCCCATTGATTTAAAATTCTAATTTTTGTCATACACTAAATATAATTTTAGTGCATTTTTCTGTTCTATCAATATATTTCTTATATTAGCATCTTAATATTATTTCTTTATACATTTTAATATCTAATAAATATTGAGATTTTCTACTTGGTATTTCTTTTAAAATTTCATTAGTCTTTCCTATTTATTTTTCTATATGAATTTCAAATTAATTTTGTCATATTTACCTTCCCCAAATTGTTATATTAGTACTTTTGTTTGAAAGTGCATTAAAGTTTTATTGATTTGGAGAAAACTGGTATGCGTCTTCCCATCTAGGAACCTGGTCTATTTTCCAAGTTCTTTTGTCAGTAAATTTTGAAAGTTTTAAAAATGTGTCTTGCAAAAGTCTTTTAAAGTTGTTTATAAGTATTACTAACTTTTTTAAACTTCTGAATTTTTAGATGGTAATTATATTCAATCAAAAATATTTATTTTATTAACTTTGTTAATAAATGAGTTATGTTTTTATAATACAGCATTGGAGGACAAATTAATTTTAATAATTTACAATTCCTATTTATATACTTTTTATTAGACTACATTTGCTGCTTTGAAGGACAAGGTTGTTTCCGTTGAAAATGAACTCTCAGAATTGCAAGAAGTAGAAAAACAACAGAAAAACCTTATTGAAGTATATAAAACTCAGGTGACCACTGCAATTACTTAAATGTTTTTTTTTCTTTTTATTAATTTTTTTTATACATATCTCCCCATTGCCCCCCCTCCCTCTCAGGCATACCCAAAGCCCCCAGTGTCTGTGATCATTGGTTATGCTTATATGCATGCATAAAAGTCCTTTGATTGATCACTTATCTACCTCACCTACTTTAATCTTTCTGCTGTAATTTCACAGTCTGTTTGATGCTTTATGATTTTTGTCCCCTGAGAATTATCAGTCTACTCCCTTTCTGTGCTCCTGATTCTATTATATTCACTAGTTTATTCTGTTGATCAAATTTTTAATTCACTTAATTTTTAGATTCACTTGTTGATAGATATGTATTTGTTGTTCATAATTTTTTGGCTTTTACCTTTTTCATATAGTACTGGTTTGGAGTTGATGAACTCCTTTAGCTTTTTCTTCTCTGTGAAGCTCTTTATCTGCCCTTCAATTCTGAAAGATAGCTTTGCTGGATAGATTATTCTTGGTTATAGGTTCTTGCTATCCATCACGTTGAATATTTCTTGCCACTCCCGTCTGGCCTGCATCGTTTTTGTTGAGAAATCAGCTGACAGTCATATGGGTGCTCCCTTGTAGGTAATGAACTGTTTTTCTCTTGCTGCTTTTAATATTCTCTCTTTGTCATTTGCTCTTGGTATTTTAATTATAATGTGTCTTGGTGTGGTCCTCTTTGGATTCCTTTTATTTGGGGTTCTGTGTGCTTCTTGGACTTGTAAGTCTATTTCTTTTACCAGATGTGGGAAGTTTTCAGTCATTATTTCTTTAAATAGGTTTTCAGTATCTTGCTCTCTCTCTTCTTCTGGCATCCCCACAATTCTGATTTTGGTACGCTTGAAGTTGTCCCAGAGGCTCCTTACATTATCTTCACATTTTTGGATTCTTTTCTCTTCTTGCTTTTCCAGTTGAATGTTTTCTGCTTCTTTATATTTCAAATTTTTGACTTGATTCTTGCCATCCTCTAGTCTGCTGTTAGGTCTCTGTATAGTATTTTTTATTTCAGTCATTGTCTCTAGTATGTCCTTTTTCATCTCCTCTTGGGTCTCACTAAATTTATCCAACTTTTCTAGCAATTCTTGAAAAACCTACAAGCGTGGTTTTGAACTCTAAATCCAGCCGTTTTCCCCCTCCGTTTCTTTTGTTTGTAATCCCTTCCTTTGTCTCGGCATTTTCACTATGCCGGGAGAACTTCTGTGTTGGATTCAGCCTTATGATACCAGACTTGCAAAACCAAAGAAGCCTCTGTTGAGCTTGGGAGGGGTGGAGTCTCAGGGCTTAAGGGACCGCCTTGCCTTCCAGTTGGCCCTGCCCTCCATGGCCCCTGAGTCTCACATGACTGGGTAATCGCTGGAGCGGTCCTTGTGCCCGAGCGCCCGCAGTGCCTCTAGACCGCTGCCCCTCCAGCTCCCCTGCGCACCAGGACTACATGAGACTAGGTCCCCAGGGTTTCGCCCAAAACAGGGGCTTAGTGGAGTCAGAAGTGGCACAGTTGGGAGGATCTGTCTCCCGCCCACTCACGAAAGCCAGCGGTACAATCAGCAATCTGTCCTGTGCACAGTGCTGTGCGCGCCACCAGGCCTTTGATCTTTTGCGACTCCCCTAAATTTCCGTGCACCTCTCCCTTTTCACAGTCCAAACTCCCCCCGTATGAGTTTCGGCTGGATCTGGGGTTTAGTGTCGTAAGATAAGGGGTTCAATGCGGTTGGGAGTCTCCGTTTAACCTCCTGCCAGAGAAAGCCAGCCAGGCACTCCGGCACCCGCTCTCTCAGCGTGCTCGTCTCCGTACTTCAGCTTTTTGCAGCTCCTCTGGGTCTCTGTGAGCCCCTCTCTTTCCCTCTAGTTGTAGAACTTCCACTCAGCCAGCTTTCCTGTGGTTCTGGATGATGTTGGTTCTGTCTTTTAGTTGTAGTTTTGAAATTGTTGTGCGAGGCAGCAGTGTAGGTGTTTACCTATGCCGCCATCTTGGATTTTCCCCTTAAATGTTTGTTGTTAGACAATTTAAAACACTGCATTTGTTTATGATCTAAATAAATAGAACTAAAGAAAAATGGAGCTATTATTTGCGATAGAACATGACTTGTCCCAAGTGTTTCTTAAATCCCACATATTTTTATTAATAGATGACTCTGCTGATTCCTGATTCAAACATGCATTGTCTATGTATGTGTTGGATATTCTTAAAAGTAGATCTGAAATTAATTATATAGGTGTAATGTAAACTTTATGTAAAATCTTATTAATCTTTATACAGTATTTGTCATCTTGTATATTTAATGGTATTGATTTGGAATATGACTTCTTTCTAGGGTTATTAAAGCCCCAAACTCCCTTTTTTCCCAATAAACAAAGTTTCATTCAGACTTATGCCTATGAAATGCCTGGAAAGTACATATAACATTATATATGGAGTAGAGCATGTGCTAAATTATAACTTATAAAAAATCTTAGGTTTGGAAAATGTAGTATTTAAGAAAAACTTCATGAGAAAGATGGGATTTATGCAGGTCTGTGAATGATGTGTAACACAGTGGTTAATAAAGAGTTTGATTTTATGGGAAGAGAACATTTAAATTAAAGAGTAATGAACAAAAAATAAAAGCTTAAAGGGGGCATAGTATAGGTAAGTGGGAAGAAGCTGCCTCTGGATGGCTTAGATGGGAAAATGGAGTTGAGATATCCAGTTAGTCATCCAGGCCAGAGGTAGAAATGGAGACTGTGGTGGTTGATGGAACATGTTACTAAGAATTTCATCCCAACTGGTTGTTTGGGTTTACTTCCTTTGTAGGAATGTTATGGGTGAGTTACCTTATTCTAGACTCTGGGCCTTGTACAAATGCTCATTCAGCTATTTTTTTTTTTTAGCAGGTTTTGATTTGGAGGGTAAAATAATTGGTATGGGAGCTAGTTTGAACCACAGGCTGATTCTTTAAAGTGACATTACCCTGCAAATGAAGATCTCTCTAATATTTAGAGCTCAAGTGAAGAGTCTAGAAGTATTAATGGGAAAAGATGGGTAAATCATAAAAGGATTGTGAATTAGAGGAGATCACTGAGTGATTCCTATATTTAAAGGAGTAATATTAGATAAACCCACTGAGATATTAACAGGGAAATAATTATTTGTTTAAAATTGAAAATTCAAACTTTGGCTTTTAATTTCATATTATGGTCCTAATAATAAAATAATGGATGTTACTCTAATAATATTCTATTATCAGATACAAAAATTGCAAGAAGCAGCTGAAATGGTGAAAAGCAGATCTGAAAATTTGCTAAGTGAAAATAACCTTATAACAAAAAACAAAAATAAAAAATTAGAGAAGGTAAGTTTGACATTTAAATAATAAAATAATATTTTAGTTTTAGGCTTTATGAATATTATACAGATGTCTTTCACTGTGGTTATTTTCTCTATTTTAGACCTAGGAATTATCTGTTCTCAGTCTCTGTAGGAGTTTATTTTCTGAGGAATAATGTTTCTTCCAGGCTTGAAATCGTGTTTGTTTGTATGAATGTTTTTTCACTTTTTCTTTAATATTTGGAAAATCACATAAACACTTAATTATTTTTACTCAAGAGCAGACTTAAATAGCTAAATAAATGGTTATCACTCAGTTTCACCAATCATAGTATGCAAATTTGAGTACCTCTTAATTTTAATCTCACCTTGTTTTTCTGACAGTAAATCTTTTGTGTCTAAAAAAGCAAAGTAGTATCTTCTGCCAAATGCTTTGTTGGAAGAAAAATGATATCATAGGAAAAAATCCACATCATTTCCTTTTTTTCACCCTATTGCAACAGAATGAGAGGAAGGCCAATGTTGGCAAGTTATGATGTTTTTGTGAATATTTTTAAATTTTTAAATGAAACCACATCCCTTTTTGGGTCTTTTCATGTTTTTTTGGTAAGACAGCAGTGAAAGCCATGGATGCTAGCTCCTGGCTGGAGAAGTCATAGGATGTTACTGTTCAGTTCCAACTGAGTGTTACACGGTTTCTGTTTCTGGATTTTCTCCATATCTTAGGACTGAGAAGCTCAAATGAGGCATCAGTGTGACAGTTCAGCCAGCACAGGCATTCTGCTGTTTAGACGGAGATAGAAAACCCACCAAATATGCAGCTTACTACTTTCCTAGAATTACTCTTCCTATTTTTAGCATCCTAGAGAAAAAAATCATTTCATATCTCTTGGTCTCCTTTTCTCATGAGACATACCAATACAATTATCTTCTGTTTTTGCTAGGCAGCACTGTGAATAAAAGCCCATTTAAAAAAAACCTGTTCAAAAACCAGATGGAGCAAGAACCTGAGTTTTTCAGATACTGTGAGGTCACAGTGGTTTCTTACCTATAGGAAACCAGAAAATTCTTTGTTTTTAAGTGAATTTCTTCATTTTATTTTTCCACTATTTTAAGTCTCCTGGTTTTCTCATGGGCTCTTAAATGTTTGGAAGGTATGCTTTGTTCTAGTTTTATCTTTTGTGATTAAGAATGCCAAATGTTGCATAGTAGCTCTAGGTGGTCGCTCTGTCAGGGAAACAGGTGGTGCTTGCTTTTCCTTCCTATGAACATCCTAAATGGTTATTTTTTTCTTGTCACAACTCTACAAAAGTGCTATTATAAGTAACTGCAGTAGTCAGAGAGATTAACAGATAAAATTAGAGAGATTTACTTCATAGTACCATTAATGATCAAATAGTCGACTGAGGACTGATGATATTAGCTATCTTAAAATAATACACAGTAAAGCCCACTGATTTGGACTAAGCTGTGTGCAGCAGGGCTGCTCTAATTGGAATATCTGAATTAGAAGATGGAATGACAAAAAGAGACAGTTATTTTAGATTGAGGGCTGGAAAACTACCATGCCAGTTTTATCAGTATTATCTATGCTGGAATATAAATGACAGGATTCACAAGTTTCTTTTCCTAAGGAGGTTAAACATTCTCTCTCCACACTAATATTACTATATTCATTTATTCAACAAACTTTTTGAAAACTAGAGTATAACCTACTTTTGAGTTATGTGTTCTTACTTAGCAAAGTCTAACTTAATATTAATTCACATTTATTTGACGGAATATTTTTGTTTAAAACCATTATTCCTAAAATACATATTGTAAGTGTTTCTAATATTTAAGGTAGTGAAAGCAGCAATGCTGTGTGATCTTACACTTATTTCCCTAATGCCACACCTCAGATGAGAGGCCAGATGGAATCTCATCTGAAGGAGTTAGAGCACGCCGGCGATTTCCTGAAGGTGGCGGAATGGAGGCTTCAGGAGTGTCAGGAGAGTCTGCAGCACTACCAGGGGACATGTGCGGACCAGGCGCACACCATTAGGGAGCTTCAGGGCCAGGTGTCCAGCCGTCTTTCTCACTTTTGATACCTGTGTTGAAAAACGCTTATGAATGCTTTCACCAGTTGAGGGCACTCATGTCAGGGGTTGATTTATTTTACTCCAATCTATATCAGTTGATAAAATACCAGTTTATGCAGATACAGTACTATTATTTTGTAAGCTATTCTGCTAGTATTTTATAGTAAAAAATTTGTAAACAGAATTAATTGCTTGTTTGGCTTATTCATATAAATCTATATTTAGATATTTGAGGACATGGTAATAGCATAAGAGAAGGAACAATGCTATGTTTACATATATATTTTTTATGTCAGGATAAGGTTAATTATTGTCATTTACCTCACAAAACTTAGAGTGTATTTTAATTAGAATTGTGCATCAAGTTTACTTGGATTATTTCTTTTTTTTTTTTGAACATACACTTTCTTACTTCATTAGAGCAGGGATCAAGGATGCCCCGTTAGTACCACAAAGCCATCTTTTAAGACAGTGGTCAACAAACTCATTAGTCAACAGAGCCAATTATTAACAGTACAATGATCGAAATTTCTTTTGAGAGCTGAAAACTGTCTTCTGCGCATGGGCAACTAAGTTTCAATTGCACTGTACGTGCACGCCTGCGTATGGTATTTTGTGGAAGAGCCACACTCAAGGGGCCAAAGAGCCGCATATGGCTCTCAAGCCATAGTTTGCCGACCACTGTTCTAAGACAATGCCTAGCACATATAGAAAGCACTTAGTAAATATATTTTTAAATTAAGTACTTTTTTTCCCCCCAAAAAAGCATGTCCAAGGATGTTAGTGTTTTTCTGTATTTGCAAAACAATTTTAGGAATGATTCCCTAAATGTAGTTTGGATTTTAATTTTGAAATGCATCCTGTTTTTAAAAACATGCAAGCAAAACGTTGCTGAATTTAAATTCCTGATAAGAGATTTCTAAGAAAATGTCAAATTAAATAGATAACCTAAATTACTAATTGAAATTATGAAAATTTTTGTATTTATTTCAAAGCTTCTGAAACAATTTGAATACAGCTTTTTTAAGCATTGGAAAGAACATTCTGTCTTAGTATAGGCAAGTGTATTTTCATTAATTTCCTTGTTAATTTAATTTGCTTTTCACAAATATGTTTTTTATTCATAGTTACTGCACAGGTATTCAATTATCAATCACTATTTAAATGAAACAAAAACTATAAGAGTAAGTCTAAGTATTCCACAGTTTTTAAAATCTTCACATTGACTTAATAAAATAACCATTCACAATGAAATATTTTTTCAGAATGTTTTAATAGCCATCTTTCAAAAAATTTGTAGTAGATGATTTTTCAAAAGGCAGCATAGTTTTTAAAAACTTAACCAATGTAATATTTCTTGGTGTCTCTCTGTGTAGGAGTAATAATAGTATTTATACTTTTAAAAATGATTTTTCTAATAATAAAAATTGCAGATTTATTTAGAAATTGATTGTAAAGAAAATAACTAAAATTTTTTTTTTCTCTTTTAGTTTGATGGAAATCACAATCTTCTGATAGAACTTTCTCTGGAGGAAGAAAATTATCTTATTCAGTTAAAGTGTGAAAACCTTAAACAGTAAGTACTAAGTTGACATAATTAGTATTACATTTTTCTCTCTATACTTTAATTTTAAAATATATGTTTTCTGTAAAAAGAAAATTAGAACAGATGGATGCAGAAAATAAAGAGCTTGAAAAGAAGCTGGAAAACCAAGAAGAATGTCTTAAGCACAGCAATTTTAAGTTTAAAGAGAAGTCTGCAGAATATTCAGCATTGACTAGACAGCTGGAAGCTGCTTTAGAAGAAGGAAGACAAAAGGTATAGATGGCCTTTATTTAGAAACTTTTAAATTAGTTTACCAAAGAGTCCTCTTTAAACAGACAGTATCTCATCTTGCCAAACCTACAGTTTAGTTATTGTTTTCATGCTGATGACAGGGTGAAAAGAGCAAGTACATTTTTGTTTATTATATACTTTTGTCTTTGGAATTAAACAGATATCTTACTGGACCAGAATTAAAAAAAAATTTTTATATATATTTTTTTTTTATTGATTTTTTTACAGAGAGGAAGGGAGAGGGATAGAGCATTAGAAACATTGATGAGAGAGAAACATTGATCAGCTGCCTCCTGCACACCCTCTACTGGGATGTGCCCACAACCAAGGTACATGCCCTTGACTAGAATCAAACCTGGGACCTTTCAGTCCGCAGGCTGATGTTCTATCCACTGAGCCAAACCGGTTTTGGCTGGACCAGAATTTATTTACCAGATAATGATGATGTGGCAGGGTAAAGGGCAGAGATGGAAAACACTTTGAAGGAGTATTCTCCTCCTCTCACCTTTACCCTCCCATTAAAAAAATAAAATGAAACCAAAACAAATGTGCAAATTATTGAACATTTTGTTTTTGATCAGGATCCTAGTGAGCTGCAAAGCTCAACTCCCTTTTCTTTAAATTGGAAAACATTGTTGCATACATAAATATATGCAACAAGTAAATTCTAGTTAAATTCATTTGGTTAGCATTTCATATATATATATATTTTTTTTTTAATTGATTTTTTATAGAAAGAAAGGGAGAGGGATAGAAAGTTAGAAACATTGATGAGAGAGAGACATCGATCAGCCACCTCCTGCACGCCCCCTACTGGGGATGTGCCCGCAACCAATGTACGTGCCCTTGACTGGAATCGAACCTGGGACCCTTCAGTCCGCAGGCCGATGCTCTGTCCACTGAGCCAAACTGGTTTTCGGCCATTTGGTTAGCATTTAATAAATATCTCATTGTGTGTCTCTAATAGTCCTGAGATGCAAAGATTAATGAGACCTAGCTTCAGTTCTCAGGACACTCATAGTCCAGGAGGGAGATATCAGGTGAACAAACATGCCATCCAGCATGTAGGTGCTACAGTAAGAGGGGGCAGGTACAAGGTAGTTTAAGGGGTGAGGAGAAATGATTCAGGAACATCTCAAAAAAGAGGTACATTTATGAAATGATTTGAAAAGACATGTGGTGGACTCTGGTGTCCATCATATTTGAATTCTATCTCTGATACATTATACCCTGACCCAGGATAAGTTACTTCCCTAAACTTTAGTTTCTTAATTGATAAAATGGGGGTCATGAGTTTCCTCATAGGATTGCATGATGCTAAAAAGAGATCATCTACAATTTGATGATTCTCAGATACCTCTTTCTACTTCAGACTTCTTTGTCTCCTGAAATCTAGACTCAGATATTCTGATACTTATTTGACATCTCCACTTAACAGAGGCATTTCAAACTTAACTTGTCCAACATCAGATTCTGAATCATTTCCTCTAAACTCTCTTCCACTCATGGTCTTTCCAAAGTGTGTTAATAGCAGTTTCACAAGAGTCAGATAAAATCCAATATCCTTGATATGTGGCTCTTAAATCACAAGTATCATATACTTTTTTTTTAATTGTGGGAAACCAATTTAAATGGATATTGAAGGACATATCATTGAATAAAAACTAAGTAATAAAATGTATTACCATTGGTAGAATTGTAAGCCAGCTTTCTCAGCGCAACCAACCTGTAGGAGGAAAATAAGAAATGGCTTTATCTTGGGTTCAGCCTAAGTGGACTTTGGAAATGCTAGATGACCTCAGATTCCTGCACATAGTGTTCAGAGTCTCCAGAGATGTGTGTGCCCTTTCCTTTCCCTCCGCTGCAGTTGGACTGTGGGACTGTCTCTAGTTCCTGCTTCATGAGGCATGCTGTCACCATTGTCCATACTGCAGGACATGGTCATGGACATGAATATTCGTTCTGAGGGCTCTTTCTCCCACAACTTTCTCCCATAGCTGCCAGCATGCCTCAGTCACAATTGCTCTCAGAATTTGTGCACAAGACACTTTACAATAACTTAGAACTTAGTCCATAGGAATTCGATTAGAGGATAGTTCTTCCCATTATTCCTTGCTCCTTAAGTAGTCCCTGCTTCCACTCTCATTATTGTGGCTCCAGCCCTACCTTTTTGCAAATAGGCTCCCAAATATCTGAATCCTTGGAAGAACATAGCTAAGTGAAACTTTATTCACAGTCAGAGAAATGTGTGAACTCAAATTCAGACCGCTTGGAAAGTGAATGAATGAAAACTCAGTCTCTCGCTTGTGTATGAAATGTATATATCACCTGCCCTCTCCTAATTCTATCCATCCAAGCATTTAATGAGAACTTCCTAGATTCCAGCACCAGTCCTGACACCATGGTAAATATAAATACTGTAAAGTGGAAACTGATCTTAGTAAGATATAAACATATAGTATTGGGGAGAAAACCTACTGAAGTTACAGAATAGTGCAAATGCATATACCTCTTGTATCTTAAGCCATTTTTCAGATACTATACTACATGTGCTTCCTTAACATACAAAAACTTTAAACACTTTCTAATTAAATTATCTAGCATCCAATTAATAATCTACTTGGAAAAAAAGAGGTATAATATAACTATCTCAGGACTTTATACTTCAAAGAAAGTACATTTAGTTACTTTACTTTTTTAATGAAAATTACAGGTTTCTGAAGAAATAGAGAAAATGTCATCTCGAGAGAGGGCTTTACAAATTAAAATATTAGATCTGGAAACTGAACTTAAAAAGAAAAATGAAGAACAAAATCAACTTGTTTGCAAAATAAACAGTGTAAGTATTAGTATAGCTTATGTATTTCATAAAAAATAAGTTAGCTTTAACATTCTTACCAAGTTAGTTTACTTAAACAGTTAAAGTATAAAGTGAGGAAAATCAGAGCATTTTCTTTATTGATACTATTACAAATAACAAATAATATAAATCACACAAATTAAAAATGTCAGGGTTATGCCAAAGAATTATTATCCTCATCCTTAGTAGCTTCTGTTACCTTTTTTCCCAAAGTTTCATTAGGTTCTTTTCATACACATTATTTTTAGCATGACAGGCGCTTAATGAAAATTACAGATATTCTACTTTTTTCTGTTATGAATTTTTTCATTTCATTTCACAATTTAAACAGTTATTATGAGTTAGATTTTGATATTTGTCTTAAATAATGAATATTCTATCTTAGAAAGTTATAAGTTGGCATTAAGTAAATATTCACTATTGTTATATCTGCATAGGAGATGGCTGCTTTGGTCCACTCAGCCATGAAATGAGATTACCAAGTTATCTGTGTTTAATTAATCTTCTAATGTTTTTTTCCTAAATATTCCTCAAATAGCCAACTGGCATAAGATATTATGAAAGCTAGCACTAGCCATAACTAAATTACTTGAAAACCATCAAAAACCATAACAATGACATATAAGATAATGATACTTAATTTTTTCCAGGAGCTGCAGAAACTAATTTTTTATTCCCAAGTGTCTAAAAAGTTGAAAACCTGAAAGATTAAAAAAGTTAAATGACTTTTTGGCATATAATATTACTTTAATTGTATTGGCATCAAAAGTTCCATGGCAGTTTTAATCAGAACAAAACATTTTTCACTTTGAATTTAGCATAGGCCTTCCCTTTATTTCTAATTTTTTTTAACCCACCATCAGAATTACTGATATTGTAAATATGTCATGTCCTTTGATGGTTAAAGCTTCTGAAAAAAAATAAAAATAAATAAGTACACTTATTTAAGATGAGATGGGTTTTTGCTTTAATGCTCCCAGTACTTCTTGACTAAAGCTGCCAAAATAAATAGATTTAATATTTGATACTCTATTAAACTTCAGCATTTTTACAGTAGTAAAAATCTAGAATTCTAAGCATAGATTTAGACATTGCTAAAAAAGGAGTTTAGGCATTCTGTCCCTTTCAGTGGGCAGTTCAGTATTTATTTTATATACATACCTTACCTCCAATTGAATCATAAACACCCAGAGAGTCTGCTTCATAATTGATTGTATCTGGTGTCTGCCACAGTGCCCTGCCCATATAGCAGGCCTTCATAGATTTTTTGCCCAAGTGTTCCAGTGGAGGGCAGAGTAGGTGCACAGACTTAAGGGTGTCTTCAGCAGCTTAACTCAGGCCAGAGTTCTTGAAGCCTTAAGTGACTTTGGAGTCTTACGTATTATCCTAAAATGTATGCACATTTTGCATTCTGCTCCACAATATGTGGTTTGTATTAGTATTTTTGTTGAGTAAAATTGATATTCTACAAAGATGCATTATATTCATTCTGTGACTTCGTATAGACTAGACTAGCACATTTCTTCATCTCACCTACTTCACTTGAGGGACATTGAGCATTGCTCAGTTTCAGAAGATGTCAGGTATTATTGAACACCTGATGGGTGGGAGATACAAGATTTTTCTTCTCAAGGTGTCTACATTTTAGTTGAAAGCTAAATGATATCTTGGAAGTTTATATGCAACTGATTATTTTTAAACCTTATTGTGTTTTTAATTTTTTCTTTAAAGAATATCTATAATATTAAGAGTTCATTTTATTTATGAAAGATTCTAAAAATAAAATGTTTATATTAGCAAAGCTGGAATTCTGTCAATTTTTAAGACAGCAAAAGTCATTTTAATGTTATAAAATATGAATTTTTAGGTAGAGAAAATGGCAAAAAATAGTATTTGTTTTTTCTCACATGTTAGATGGAGAAATTAGGACAGCTTTAAACAAAACCTACTTACTAAGTTAATCATGTTAAATGTGTAATAATTTGGAGCTAACTGAATATGTAGTACAAAAAAGTATATTATAGTAAATATCATCCATTTACTTTTTCTGTATTTTAAAGAAAAGTGAGCTCTAAGATAAGTTATTAGCAAACATATCAGATGGTTAAGAGTCTTTTAAAAAATTAAAATTCATGTAGTCAATTATTGTATATATAAATGTTATATTATGACTATCCTTTGATATGAATGTCATTATTGATTATCTATTTCTTTTTTATTTAGAAAACACAACATCAGGAAGTATGTTTGAAAGAAATACAGCATAGTCTTGAAAAGTCGGAGAATCAAAATGAGAGTATTAAGAATTATTTACAGTTTCTTAAAACTTCTTATGTAACAATGTTTGGATAAATTGTTGAATTGATTTTCTATAAGCAACAGGTTTTTATTGTGAGTCAAAAAAGTGATTCAGTAAAAAATACACTATCTGTTGTTATACTTTATGATTTGTAGGTGGTGGTATTAGAATTTCTATGTAAAGATTTAAAAAAATTTTATTATCCAATTGAAACTTAAACAAGATTTTAGCATTCTTTTTTGCTGAATAATTTTTACTTAGCTCTGGTTTAATGTCTAGTTAAGTTATATTGTTTTTTTTAATATTTTTTATACATACACAAAAGAAGCCATAATCATCCTTTGTGTGTCTATAGCCACCATCCAAGTGAATTTGTAAGAAATCTGTTAATTATGAACTAAATACATGATTTTAAATAATGTAGATCATTGTTTTACATTGTGTAGCTAAAAATGTTTTAATATAATAAAGGAAAATACTCTGGATATGAATTTTTAATAATGAGTAGTTATATACTTTCTAAAGATACCTCATGTCTTGATGTACTTAATATTGCTTCAGGTATATGCTAAGATACCATTATAATTTATGTGAGGTTTAAATATACAGTTATAAGTCATAGCTATTAAATGCAAACTGACATTTGAAAATGTTGTCCCAAGGCCAACTCAACTGAGATGATCAAAATAAGCACCCCAAAAAGAAGTGTTAGGATAAAGTCTTTATTTTTGAGATGACATAAAGATACCAAGAACTTGCTTCCACAAGGGCCAAGACAGAATGTGCTAAAAGGGGATGGATGTAGTTGAGAAGGGATCACATAATAGTGATCCCTCTCAAACAGTGGAGCTGTTTATTCAAAGGGCACTCGAGTCTCAAAAGGTCATTCTAAGTATTATGCAATCCAGCCTATGAACAAAGCACAATCTCCTCAAGATGTTTCACCTTCTCCTATCAGAAATGGGGGACTGCTTTTTTCTGGTCCCCTCACTCCTAAGAATGCCATATTATCTTGAGGGGCTTACTTCCCAATGACCCAACTACTCCATAGTATTTTTCTTAAAATAGCAAAATATAGTAATTTTATTTCCCAACATTTGCTAACAATGTTAGTGTTGCTTGTAAAAAAGAAAAAAATCATAGTACGAGTACTAAAACACATGCTTGACCCTTGTCGTCCTTTTTTTCATCTCCTAAGGCAAAGTGGGCCTTAAAAAATACTCAGGTGAAAGGAACTAAGGTTCTTGAGTATTGTTCACTAGGCTGTGAGCTCCTTAGGGTAGAAGTCTATCTTATTCATATTTCTGTTTCAACCATTAACACAATATTTGGAATATAGTAGGTACTCAGTTGATATTTGTGGATACCTATATGGATAGATGTTGAGCAGAGGAGTTGTTCATATTCCTGTTTTAGATATGAAAAAATATAAGCGTAGAGAGGTTACCACTATGGTTATGGTATAAAACTTTTACATTTTAAAGCCCACATTTGAATTCAAGTCTTCTGATTCTAAAATTAAATTTCTGTGTACAGTGCTTTTTTTCTGTTGGGATCAGTGGAAGAGCAGCCGTCTATCAACAACGTTGCTCTTATTTATTGAGTACTTATACGGGCCAAAGTTCTAGGTGTGGTACATTTAATCTTTATGCCTGATTGAGATGAGTGCTTGGTACATTTAATCTTTATGCCTGATGGAGATGAGTGCTATTAACTTTTTTTCCATTTACTTTTCAGGAAACCCAGACATAAAACGGTTAAGTAACTTGTCAAAAGATACACAGCTAGTATATATTTCATAAATAAAGGTAATGTTTTTGCCCAGCAGTCATGCATTTACCTCACCTATGAATTCATTCTCCTTTTTATATTTTTAATTTGTATCAAAGTAATTTATGCACATGGCATTTAAACATTGGTACCTGCAATGTTTTATACAGGCTAGAAGGAAAAAAGACTACTGCAAAGTCCTTAAGGCTGGAACTCAGACACTAGTGACATGGATGACAAACAAGTTTCCCAGACCCTAGAATAATTTCAACAATATCTGTGCTTAATATTTGCATGTGAATCGTTAGGCAGACATTGGGCTCTCTGGTATATGAATGAAATTTAGTGTCACGGAGGCCCCAAATCAGTGCCTGGGGTCTCTAAGCAGTGTCTTAGGTCCCTAAGCAGTTTCCTGCTATTGGCTGGCAGGATTTTCTCTTCATCCTTGATAGTCGACACCTCATGACTTTCTTAAGTCCTAAAAGTTTTAGTTTATAAGTGATTATTAGCGGCCTGATGCACGAAAATTCATGCAAGAGTAGGCCTTCCTTCCCCCAGCTGCCAACACTGGCTTCCCTCCTGCCCCGGCCTTCCATAGTCTTGATAACAGGAGGGAGAAAAGAAGAGTGAAGGAACTTAGATTTGCTAAATCTAGACATAAACACATAAAACCCAAATTAACTTAGAATAATGGAAATAAAAGAGGCAAAATTACAGAGTTTGGTTCAATTTGGACCGAGCCAATAATTAAATGTCTGTAAGTCTGAAAATCTCCTTAATTAACAGAGTTGTTTTAATTTTTTTACATTTGTGATTGTTATAGAGAAATTCAATGTTTATTCCTAAGGATGGCATGAAAATATGTCAAGATGCTCAAAATTTTGTATAAGTGCCTTTTCTTCTTTGGGAAAAATATATTTCAAGTGTTGTGTTTGTAGTTGTATAGAAAGCCTTTGGTTAAAAGTACCATTCCCCGCCAAGACACATTGGAGAGTTATCACACAGAAGATGTGTCTATGAGGATATTTAAATAAAACATGAAGAGGGTTTCAAAGGCATTCTAGGAGAGGATTAATAATTAACATGAGGCACAAGGTTCCAAAAATTGAATTTCATGCATAATTGCGGCATTCATTACTATTGATAATTACCATAACAAAATACGAGATTAACATGTGAATCATTTGGAGACCTAAAGGTTAATAAAATTGCTCTTGGAATGTGGTAGCAGGAGCCATAGGTAAAAACAATGATGTTGTAATAAGTTGGAATTCCCTTGGGCTGCACGCAGGCACCCAGGACCCAGACCAGCTTTCCTTGGGCTGCCCGCAGACACCTGGGATCCAGGCTGGCTTCCCTCCAGCCCTGGTTTTGTCAGGAAGGACATCTGGAATGATGTCCGGTGTAATTAGCATATTACCTTTTTATTATAGACTAGAGGCCTGGTGCACAAAATTCATGTACAGAGGGGAGTTGCTCAGCCCGGCCTGCACCCTCTCCAATCTGGAACCCCTCAGAGGATGTCTACAGTAATCAGGCCTAAACCATCAGACATCGCTCTCACAATCTAGGATGACTGTCTGCTAATCACTTGCTGGCCTGATTACCCTTACTGTGCTCCTTTGCTGGTTTGATCGCCCCTACCTTGGCCCCTGCCTGCCTGATCGCCTCTAACTGCCCTCCTCTGCTGGCCTGATCTTGCCCTCAGCTGCCCTTCCCTGCCAGCCTGATTGCCCCTAACTGCCTCTGCCTCGGCCCCCACCACCATGGCTTTGTCCAAAAGGATTTCAGATGTCCTGAAAATGGCCGGTTGACCCGGTCTAATTAGCATATTATCCTTTTATTAGTATAGATCATTAGTATAGATAGATTATATAGGATAGGTTGCTTACATGGGGGTGGTGGCCTTTATCAGCAGGAGGAGATGCTCTTGGCAGACAAAAATATATAAGCCCTGTATCTGGAATGATAACCAGCCATATGCACTATACTGCCAAACCAGTCATTAAAATACTGAATCACTTTTGTAACACCTTACACCAAACAGCTGTTGCCCTTAAAACCCCTCCGTAGCCCCCACCTTAGGTTCTGCCTTCACAGTTCACCCAGATTTGATTCTGATTAGTTGGTTTCTATGCCAGTCACCGTCAAATGCCCCACCTCCTAGGAAGCGATTGGGTTCTTGCAATTCACTCAGATTTCGTTCTGATTAGTCAGTTTCTATGCCAGTCAGCATCTCGGCCTATCTCTGGGCCTGATCATGGAGGTGGGCTGATCAGCAGCTGCAAGTGGGCTGAACTACTGACCTCTGGGAGAGAGAGAGAGGCTTGGCTACTAGCGAGGCTGGGAGAGAGAAGCAGGGTCTGACCATCCTGCTTCTCTCTTTGACCTTCCCAGCAATTGCTGCCACTGCTGATCAACTCTGCCTCTCTCTCCCTGCAAGAGGTCAGCACTTCAGCCCGCTCACCTGCTGTGCACACTGCCTGGCATTCAGTCGAACCTCACTGTGGATGTTATGACCTTGGCTCTTTCTATATATAGATTACCTCTCCACATGTTCCTTTTCTCCTTTAATCTGCTGGAGCTGACTTCCATGCAACTTGTCTTTTTTCTCATGGTATCTGTCACTAATATGCTTCTCAAGGGCATTCATTCTTTTTTTCTGTTAGATATTGAATTTATAATTAAAACGTTTTTTAGTTCCTGAAAGTATTCATTTTTAGTGCTATAATTCCATTATATTTTCATTAAAAGTCTTTCCTGTTTCCTCCTTCCATTAGTTCTACGTCAGTAGGCATCTCCAGTTTCTCTTCTGCTGGCCATCTTTTCTTTCCAAGCCTCGTAAGTGAGTTTTCATTTTCCTTGCATTCTCAAGCTGTGGTTCCCTTAGTACCTGCCAACAGGCTGCCTTGCGTATTTCTTGGGCAGCAGCAAAACAAGTGGTGAAATGCATGATGGCTTTCAGTCTCATGGGCCTGAGACCTATTATCCTTCACTGAAGTACTAGGAGAAACCATTCTGTCCCCAGACTGTCGGCTGCCAGCATGAGTTTTTTTCCACCTATAAAAACTGGAAGTACTTTGCTCCACTGAAGAGCACACTTCAAGTTTTTTTCTGAATCAGTAAGTTTTTTGCAGCAAGTAAGAGAAGTCCCTTTGGGAGGGGAACTACAGGCAGCAACTGTATCTTGAATAATGTGCAGCAATTTAAAGAATGAATTCAGTCTGTATATTTGCTGGCTTGATATTCATGATTTTTATTTTTAGGTGAAGACAAGTCACAAAATTATGTATTCAGTGTGATTCACTTTTTAAAATATTTTTATTGACTTCAGAGAGGAAAGAAGAGGGAGAGAGAGAGAAGAAACATCCACAATGAGAGAGAATCATGGATTGGCTGCCTTCTGCAAGTCCCCCACTGGGGATCAAGCCCATAACCAAGGCATGTAACCTTGACCGGAATGGAACCTGGGACCTTTCAGTTCACAGGCTAATGCTCTTATCTACTGAGCTAAACTGACTAGGGCATGATTCACTTTTTGTAATCAAAACAAGCATCTGTGTATATAAGTTCACATATGTGGGTATCAACATGAAGGTAGGTACAGAGAAGCCTAAATGCAAAATGCTTTGGTAGGGATGGGAGAAATACTAATAACTTTTTGTTCTAATGAAATTGTTACTTTCCATTTTTTTTTTCCTATTCAGATAAAATTTTAAAGGTTGAATGATAGGCCTGAAAGGTGTGGGAATGGAAGAGTAGGATTGGTGAGAGGTTTGGTCTGAGAATGAAATAGTATGGGAATTTGATTTCAGAGGTGGAGTAGTATTGAACTAGGAAAAAATGAGGAGAAGCCTGCTTGAGGTGGAGATGAGTCACTGGAATCCAGGATGTTGAGTAACTGAAAAGTCTTAGATGTTGAAATTGTCTAGGATTTGGAAGGATTTGGGGTGGAGCTGAAGAAAAAGCATCCTGATTAAATGTGAGCAGATAAGTAGATGACTGTGATAAGGAATTAAGTTCTAAAAACTAACAGTGGTTTCTGATTGCATTTAGAATAAAATCCAAAGTCCTCAAGGTGACCCTCAAGACTGCATGTTCTGGCCCTCACATTCATGGCCTCCAGGCCCTGAAAACCTCCTCACCCTCATACCATTCTCTTCCTTACCCACTAGATCCAGTTGTACTTCCTTGAAAAGAGTTCATTCTTTCCTTCCTTTTCTCATCCTGAAATGCACCCCACTTCTCCCACTCTTGGTTTGACTAAATTGTACTATGCATATACTTTCTTATTCTTTTCTTTCATAATTGGCAATTATATTTCGAGTGTGATTATCTCAGTAGATTTTGATCCTTCTGAGGATTTTCAGTTTTGTAGTCTGGTACATAGCAGGCACTAGTACCTATGTGTTGGATGAATACATAGATAGAGGAATAGTGATATTGCCTTTAGTTCTGAGCTTCAGAGCAGGACCAGGGCACTCACCTAAGAAAGGCAAGGAAATTATATAGTCTGGGAGAGTGACTATCTTTCACTCTTGAGGGCTGTAAGGAGGCTGTTTCCTAGGTGAGGGGTTGGGTTTCCTTTCAGACAGAGGTAGAGACTGAGGAGATTCAGAATGCACCTTATTTATCAGACATGTTCTCGAGGCCACAGTGGAAATGGGAGAGAGTGGGTACTAGGAGAGAGGAAGGTAGAGTGGGCTTTTGCTTCAGATAGTTTGAAAAATTTTTCTTTTCTAAGAATTAAATCACATGTGTTTTCTTTTGATACTATTAATTGGGACAGTTGCTTAAATCCTAAGTGTAAGGCAGTGGTTTTGATTTATTTAACACTAGAGGCCCAGTGCATGAAATTTGTGCACGAGGAGAGAGTCCCCTCAGCCTAGCCTGTACCCTCTCCAATCCAGGACGCCTTGGGTGATGTCAGATATCCCTCTCACAATCCTCAACCATTGGCTCCTAATCACTCACCTGCCTGCCTGCCTGATCATCCCTAATAGCTTCCCTCCCCACCCCTCCTTCCAACCCCCGACCCCTGCTGTTGTGATTGCCCCTCACTGCCTCTGTGTACTGGCCTGGCCCCCTAACTGCCTCCCTGCCCTGCCAGCCAGGTCACCCTTTACTGCCCCCTCCCCTGCCAGCCTGATTGCCCCCAACTGCTCCCCTGCTGGCCTGGTAACTCCCAACTGCCCCTTTGATGGCCTGGTTGTTCAGTCATTTGGTCGTCCCTCATTAGTCCTCCTGCTGGCCTGGTCACCCCAAACAGACTGCTTGTTCAATTCTTTGGTCATCCCTCACTAACCTTGCTGCTGGTCTGAGCATAGGCAGCCATCTTATGAGGGTGTGAGGGTCAATTTGCATATCACCTCTTTATTATATAAGATTACAGTTGTGGTACTTTAAGATTTAACACTTCCATAAAAGACAAATATTAAAGAAGTAACATTTTTTCCCCTTTAAAACTTAAAAGACCTTAAAATTGTGATTAGTTTTACTTTTAAAAAAATAACTCAAATATCTTTCTTTTCTGCTTACTTTTGCATAGTTTGGTGTAGGGTTTGAAGGGAGGAAGCACTGTTAAAAACCTCTATATATAGTGTGTTGTTATAAGATTAAGTTAATATTGACAACAGATTGTGGTTTAAACTATAAAATTAAAGCTGTGGTTAACTATCACATTATTTGATTAGAAACATTGTAATTATATACTGTAATCACTTTTTTGCAAGATTAAAGTTTATTTTTTGCAATATTTTTTGTAAACTGTTATCTTTTTCTATCATTAAAATAAATTCTCAAGAACTGAGTAAAAAGGGTATCAGAAGCCAAGGTAGTTAGTTATATATAAATAATATTTTTAAAGTAGTGATTTTATTTTAATAATTAATGATAATAAAACTTATTGTCACCTGAAAATATTATCTAAAACTTTTTTTTATTTTTAAAATATTTGTGTTTATTTCTACAAATAAGCACAATTACCTTAAAACTTAAAAAAAATTACTTATATGCTACAAGTCTAATTTGTTTTTTATTTTCATCCTTTCTTACTTGAAAAATGATATTTTAGTTTGAACACTGTCAGAACTTGAAGCATTTTAAGAAATAAGAATTTTAATTTTAAATTAGCTGACATAAACTGTAAATATTTCTCTCTTTTACACATTCAATATGGCTAGAGAGCAGTCTGATTCCTGAGTAGGGGCTGCTAGGGATTGAGAAAATGAAAGAGACAGACACAGAGATAGAAGGAAAAAGCTGGGGCAGGGTGGGACAGCTGTCCTCTGATGGAGAAACTGACCCAGAGCCAATACAGCACATTTATTTTATATAGCAAAATACCAGGAAGTTTTACTGAAGCCTAAGACAAAGCAGATTATGTGCATTCTTGTGGCTTTTTTATAACCATCACTTCTGGGTGGGCCCAGATAATCATGTTTGTTCCTGGTGCTTGGCTGGATTTAGATAATGAAACCCACCACCTGGTGCTTGACTGAAAGTCAGGCTGACAACACATCTGCCTCTGGCAAAGTGTGTTTCCAGGACCTGGCTCTGCCAACGCCAGTGAATTCAATTGACAATAATTAAAAAAATGCTCATGGGCCTTCCCAGGTGCTTTCTATAATAAACTACCAAGCATAGCTCTTGGGATAATTCTCAGGAGTATAATAGACACAATGATAGACTTTCTTTTTCCTGCCGAACATGTAAAAAAACTTACAAATTAATAAAATATGAATGTCCATTAGATAAAAGAGCCAAAAAATTTAAAAAAGACAACTCAGGAATCACTAATGCCCAATAAACATGTTTAAAGATAATCAGACTTATTAGCAAAGAAATATAAATAAAATAATGTAAAAATGTAAATAAACTAATCTCTGTTATTTTTCCCACAATAATTTTAAAAAGGTAATTCCTACTTTTGAAAAGGTGGGGTAGAATAAGAATTTTCACACACTACCAATGGGACCTATTATCCTATGAACTCTGAATACACTATAATATATTGATTATTGCTCCATTGTTGGATAGTTATGTTGTTTCCATGTTTTCTGTTATATATTTTTCTTCAATGAATATCATTATGCACAATTCCTTGTCTGCATCCAATTCAGTGTTTCTCAACCTTTCTAATGTCGTGATCCTTTAATACAGTTCCTCATGTTATGGTTTCCGATGGTCTTAGGCTCTACAGCAGTGGTTCTCAACCTATGTGTAGCCTAAGACCATCGGAAAACACAGATATTTACATTACGATTCGTAACAGTAGTAAAATTAGTTATGAAGTAGCAACGAAAATAATTTTATGGTTGGGGGTCACCACAACATGAGAAACTGTATTAAAGGGTTGCAGCATTAGAAAGGTTGAGAACCACTGATCTAATTATTACTTTACAACAAGTGCCTACATTTTAATTATTCTACCAAATGCCATGAAAAATTTCAAGTTCTTGAAACACAGAATTGTTGATGCCACTGCTACAATAATTTTCAACTTAAGCATTTTTCCTAAAGTAACAATTAGATGCTCGAAGGAAATATTTCTGTTATGTCATTCCATTGTTTAGCCAATGTAAGAACAATAAAATCATATTTATCTTGTTAATCTACAAATGAATATCAATTTGGTCAAGTCATCTCTCAATTGTAGTTATAATTCTAAAGTAGAAGTGTGAACATACCTTGAAAATTGGAAGTTCTGAAATTGAAATATAAATAATTGTTCATAATTTTAGAAATGCTGTATTTTTAATTCTGATTAATATTTAGTTGATGGCAGTTAAAGTAGTACCTGAAGCTGACGTTTTTCCTACATCTCTGTTTATTTGATTATCCATTTGTATTAAAATTACCTTATGTTGCTAAAAGTCAAGTTAGGTCTTCACTTTTTAGAGATAGATGTATAAAATATTTAAAAACTTATTGGTGAATCACCTTTTCATTTTCTTAATTATAATTTTTGATGACCACATTTCTTAATTTTAATATTGTATTAGTATGATTCTCCAGGGAAACAGTATGTGTATGGTATTGGCTTACATGATTATAGAGCCTGAGAAGTTCCATAATCTACTGTCTCCCAGCTGGAATCCTGGAAAAGGATCCTGTGGTGGTCTTTGAAGCCCTAAAAGTCAATGATGTAGATTATAATGTGAGTTCGAGGCCTGAAAGCCAGAAGTGCTTAGAGTAGGAGAAGATAGATGTCCCAGTTCATCTGGACAGGCAGAAGCCAGAGAATTCTCCTTTCTTCCACCTTTTTTGTTCTATTTAAGTCTTCAGTGGATTGCCTGAAGCCCACCCACTTTGGGAGAGCAATCTGCTTTACTCAGTCTATCTATTCAAATGCTAATCTTCCAGAAACCTTCACAGATACACCCAGAGTTAATGTTTACTCAGATGTCACAACATACGTTAATCTAGCCAATTTTACATATATATATGTAAAATTTCCCTTTAAGCTCTGGTTATCTACAGTTTGGTATATCACATCTATATTATATTTTAGTTCAAGTATTTTTAGCTTTCTATTTTAATTTAATTCATGCACTACATATCAATTTATTTCTAATTTTCTGACACTTGGAGATTTTTCATCTATATATCTTTCTGTAATTGGTTTCTAGTTTCTTTTGTCATCAGAGAATATGCATTATATTATTTCATTTCTTTGAAATTTGTTGAGATTTGTTTTAGTACAAATTTGTTGATAGTATTTTTCAGGATTTTCTATTTTTATCAACTTGTTTCAATAACTGAAAGAGTAGAGCTGAAGTCTCTATCATTGGGAATTTCTCTAGTTTCCCTTTCAGTTGGATCAATTTTTGGTTTATATATTTTGAAGCTCTATTATTAGGTATATTTACAATTAGGATTGTTATGACTTGGTAAATTGACACTTCAACATTATATAATGTCCCTCTGTATCTCTAGTAATATTCCTTGCTCTGAAGTCTACTTATTTTATATTAATAGAGTCATTCCAGCTTTATTATAATTAGTTATTCTATGCAATGACTTTTACTTTTAATATTTTTATTTTACCTATCTATGCCTTTATATTTAAAATAATTTTCTTGTAAAATCTGACAATCTCTATTTTGTTTTTGTTTGTTTTTTAATCCTCATTTGAGGATATTTTTACATTGATTTTTAGAGAGAGTGGAAGAGGGAGGGAAAGATAGAGAGAAACATCAATGTGAGAGAAACAGATAGATTGGTTGTCTCCTGCATGCACCCTAACCAGGGCCTGACTGGGGAGGAGTCTGCAGCCAAGTTACATGCCCTTGCCTGGAATCGAACCTGGGATCCTTCAGTCTGCAGGCTGATGCTGTATCCACTGAGCCAAACTGGCTAGGGCAATCTCTGCCTTTTATTGGGGTGTTTAGACCATTTACATGTAATGTAATTAATAATATGATTGAATTGAAATCTATTTTGCTAATTGTTTTCTAATATTCCCATTTGTTACTTTATTTTTACTTTTACCACTGTCCCTACCTATTTTTAATTAATTAAATATCATTTTATTTAATTTTTATCTCTATTATTGGTTTATTAATTATATTTTCCTTTAGTTTTTTTTAGTGATTTCTCTAGGGTTTAAAAATACATATTTATCATCATAGTCTACCATCAAGTAATAGCATACCATCTCACATAATTCTAGGAAACTTATAATTGGTATAATTTCATTGACTCTCTCCCATTCTTTTTGCTATTGTTACAAGATTTTACTCCTACATATTTTAACCTTACAATACATTGTTACTATTTTTGCTTTGACGCTTATCCTTTAAATTGATTAAAAATAAGAAAAAAGTGTTTTACGTTTGCCCTCATTTTATAAAAAAATAAACTTTTTTATTGATTTCAGAAGGAAGGGAGAGGGAGAGATAGAAACATCAATGATGAGAGAAATAATTGATCAGCCACCTCCTGCACACCCCACATTGGGGATTGAGTTTGCAATCCAGATATGTATCCTATTTTGAACCATGACCTCCTGGTTCAGGGGTCAGTCCTCAATCACTGAGTCACACTGGCTGGGCTAATCCTATTCTACCATTTCTGGCACTCATTTATTTACTTTAGATCCATTTTTTATACTCCTTATGTATGAAAATCTTAAAATGTTTTGCAGTGCAAGTGTGCTAGAAAAATGGGTCTAAAAAATGAGTGTCAGAAATGATCCACTTGTTTTATGTTCCCATTTCTCTCTTGATTCATCTAAGGCAATCAAATATTTTTATTGCAAATTTCTATTAAAAGGCTGTAGGAAAAAAAAGGAAATATATGTACTACTATTTGTAATACTTTAAACAATAAAAATATATATTAAAAAAAAAGGCTGCAGAAGCTAAACATGACTTATTTTTTGACAGAGAGAGTATACCCTTTTACCTTTAAGCAGATTAAGGAAGGGTTAGTCAACTTAATCCAATTAGTGATTTAAGGCTTGATTATGATTTAGGTAAGACTCAGTCTACTTCTGGTCACCCCTTTTCCGAGGCATTTCTCTTTTGGAATTGGAACTGAGTCTGGGTCATTTGCTCTTCAGCACTGATTGCAAGTAATTCTGCTTTTCATAGGTTTATAGATTAAGATTTTGGACAGTTGCCTCACACAGATCTCAGAATTCAGAAAATAGCTTCATGAGGAGAGATGCTCAGAGTTTGGGATGCTCAGTCTCCTATTTTTCCCCTCCATTTCTTACAAGCCACCAAAGGCTCCATTTCTCTGACCCACAGAAGCAGACTTCTATCAGGTGCCAAGCCTGAATTCTCAGCTTTTAGCCATGTCTATCATTGGCACCTGCATTCTCAGAAAATGCAGCTGCTAGATGCTGAGTATACCAAGATGATTAAGACCTATTTGCATCCCTTACAATAGTGCTTCCTAACCTTTAAAAAACCATGACACATAGAAAATAAAATTTTTAATGCCAAACTATAGTAAATGTAGGTGGATGCTTACTAGTATAGCCGGAAGTGTCTGGCCCAGATCTCTAGCCACACAGGTCTTGACAAAATCACTCCACTTTACAATTTGAGATCCTCATCTTCATATTTGTAACCCATTTATGGCACTGATTGGGAACTTTTGCCTTAAGCAATTCATACTATGGTAGCATATCCACTATGTTTTAGCATATCACTTGTGAAATATTCTGAATATCTTCTCACATCCCTGGGGTGAGAAGTGGTACTAACTCCAGATGCCTTTGGCTCTTGAGATAATATGTATGTGAGCCAGAATCCCCATAACTTCTTCCATCTGATCTCTTGTGTGGCTCATCTAGACTGTTTATAATCCTATCTAATAAAAGAATAATATGAAAATTGACCATACCTCTGCTATACCCACAAGCCACAGCCACCAGCCAATCAGGAGCAAGAATGCAAATTAACCCAACCAAAATGGCTATGGCCCAGAGAGAGCAGGAGGGAGGCTTGGGTTGCTCCAGGTAATGGAGGAAGCCAAGCTTTCTGCAGGCCTCCGCTTAAGACAACAAAGTTTCAATGGCTGCCACCACTGAGCAAGCAGAAGGCTTGGCTCCACTTCAGGCTACAAAGTTTCAACTGTAGAAGATAAATAAATCCCAGATACCAGGGCCTCTGCTTGGATCGCCAGGGGGTGTGTCCAGCCTGCAAACTACCACATTTCCCTTGCCCAGCCCACCCCACACCCCAAGGGAACCCCTACCCTGACCGGGACACCCTTTAGGACAAACCAGCTGGTCCCCACCCGTGCACCAGGCCTCTATCCTATCTATTAAAAGAGTAATATGCAGATTGACTATCACTCCAATACACAAGATGACTGCCCCCATGTGGTCAAAAGATCCTGTCCCCATGTGGACACAAGATGGCCACCACAAGATAGCCAGCAGGGGAATGTAGTTGGGGGTGACTGGGCCTGCAGGGAAGGGCAGTTAGGGGTGACCAGGCCTGCAGGGAAGGGCAATAAGGGGTGACCAGGCCTGCAGGGGAGGGCAGTTTAGGGGCAAACAGGCTGGCAGGGGAGCAGTTAGGCATCAATCAGGCTGGCAGGGGAGTGGTTAGGGGGTGATCAGGCTGGCAGGCAGAAGCATTTAGGGGCAATCAGGAAATCAGGCAGATGAGCTTTTGGGAGCCAGCCAATCCCTACTGGGATCCAGCCTAAATGGACAGTCAGACATCCTTTGAGGAGTCCCAGATTGGAGAGGGTGCAGGCTGGGCTAAGGTACATCCCTGCCCCCTGTGCACAAATTTCATGCACTGAGCCTCTAGTGGGAGCAGTTAAATGGAAGCAGAAAGTAATATTTTCAACCTGTTTAGCACCTCAGTTTCTCTTCTGTTCTCTCTTTGTATATTACATGTTTTTGTTTTTCTTTTTTTCTCATAGAAAGGGCCACATGCAGTGTTTGGCTTTGCAATAGTTGAGATAATGTCATTTGCAGTGGGAATATGACGAAAGCAAAATGATATGTGTGACTGAGTGGTTTATTTGTAATTTTACAAACTTTTAAAAATTCTAAGTCTGTGGATACCTTTCTTATATTTCAGTTGTAAGTGCAGGTTCTCAGAAAATCTCTTTGTTTATAAAATGTAAACTTATGTCTGGTCTAGTTTACTGACATATTTTATTTATTAAAAAATAGTTGAACCAATAATAAATTGAGTTTACTGTGATACTTAGATGAGGGATGATGTGAAAGATTTTAGAATGTGTTCACACAAAGTTTAATTGATTCAATGTGCTATCTTTTGATGGTATGATAAATACATAGTGAAAGCAGTAGCCTGTGATTATGGCACTAATTCCTGCTAGGATTAGATTTTAATTGGACAGCTTAATCATTGAATGCTCAGATTAGGGTAACTGGAATGGCCAGGACAGCAAGACTTTCTAAGCTGCCTTATAATCATCAGGTTGCCTAGGTTGTGCTGTCTGAATGTTAGTAGTAACTGCAGAACTTTGTTTAATGTGGCTAGGTCATAGGAAATGATAAAGTCTGTGGCGCCCATAATGAAACCTTATGAGGCTGTAACAATTCTCTGTTCCCTAATAGTTTAGAAATGAATTAGCAAATCCCAAATTATTAAAACAAAGATCCAATTTTGATTCTCTAACTGTTGATGGCATGATTCTATAACCACATACTTCAGCTAATGATTTTGGGATTGCCCAGTAGAGACATTTTTGTTAATATTAACAAATAATCAAGTTACCTATCATATGTTATTGATTAATAGATTGATAAGAGATTAAGGAATTAAGTTTATTGTAAGTGGGTGAAAGCACATTTAAAGATTAATAATTGTTAAAGCAATGGAGGACAGTTATAAAAGAGAGTTTATTGCTAAAACCAGTTTGGCTCAGTGGATAGAGCGTCGGCCTGCGGACTGAAAGGTCCCAGGTTCGATTCTGGTCAAGGGCATGTACCTTGGTTGTGGGCACATCCTCAATTGGGGATGTGCAGGAGGCAGCTGATCGATGTCTCTCTCTCATAGATGTTTCTAACTCTTTATCCCTCTCCTTTCCTCTCTGTAAAAAATCAATAGAATATATTTAAAAAAATAAAAAATAAAATAGAGTTTATTAACCATAGTTCTCAATTTAAATGCTGGTATCTATCTATATAAGTTCTATTATTCTTCAACTGTTTATAAATATTTCTTTGTAAATTTATTTTTAAGTATTTTGGATATTTTTTGTGTAGCTATCAAAAATTGTTATCTTCTACTAGTGGTTAAGAGTATACACTGAGTGGCCAGATTATTATGATCTCTGAACACATAATAATCTGGTCACTCAGTGTATATCCAATATAATAAAAGGTAAATATGCAAATTGTCCCCTTGACCAGAAGTTCGACTAGCAGGCAGGCCGGCCAACTGCCCATGTCCCATCCCCCTGACCACTCTGCCTGGACCCCACTCATGCACAAATTCATGCACTGGGCCTCTAAAAATATATATATACATATATATATATATATATATATATATATATGTATGTATATATATGCATTCGGAGATCATAATAATCTGGCCACTCATTGTATATGAATACTATAATTTTTAAATCTTGTATTGAGTAACATCATTAAGTAATTCTATTAGCTTTCCAATTGATTCTCTTGACTTTTCTAAATAGGCAGTATCAGATTATAATTATAAATATTAATATTTAACATTATACTTTTATTAAATATTATTTGTGTTTAAAATATATTTTTACAAATGATATTTACAAATCAGGATTCAAACAAAAACCACACATTACATTTGGTGGACATGTCTCCTATATCTATAACAGTTCCTCTAGCTCAGTGGTTCTCAAACTTCCTAATGCTGCGACCCTTTAATACAGTTCCTCGTGTTGTGGTGACCCCCAACCATAAAATTATTGCTACTTCATAGCTGTTATTATGAATCATAATGTAAGTATCTGTTTTCCGATGGTCTTAGGCGACCCCTGTGAAAGTGTCGTTTGACTCCCAAAGGGGTCGCGACCTACAGCTTGAGAACCACTGCTCTAGCTTATCATGACATTTATTTATAGAATAAATCATATAATTTGCCCTATAGAATTTCACACAATCTGTATTTAGATGGCATTATTTAACATGTTTCTCATATTTTCTCTAAACCAGTAGTTAAGATTAAAAATCTTGATTGGATTAAGTTTTTAATATTTTTTGGTGAGAATACTTCATAACTGTTGCTTTATACTTTCAATAGCATCACATTAGGAGTTAATATAATGGCTGGTTGTCCTGTTATTTTTTTTATTTTTGTTGTTTCACTTATTTATACATTCATTGGTTGATTCTTTTTTTAAATTTTTATTTTGATTCTTTATTATTGAAGGTATTACATATGTCTCTTTTAACGTTAAAATAGATAAGTGGATATCAGACTGATTTACCTATTAAAAAGAATTACATCAACTTCTTACTAAATTGATGTTCTTCGCCAAGATCCATTATTTTATTAGTAAATCTTAAAATGTTTTTCTAATTCTTATTCTTCTGCATTTATTCATTACTACTTCTCTATATAACAAAGATAACTTTATTAACTGTTTGATTATCCTAACATAAAATGCTGAAATGCTTGATTCAATATTTAGAATGATGAGTGAGTGCTTAACAGTCTCCAAAGTAACAAACAAGATTGTTGTTTTTTTTTTGGTGTATCCTTACTGACACATAGATCATACATATCTGTATGTCTATTTGTTTTCAAAGATTTTCTTGCTTTAATTTTTATGTTATAGTAAAAATATGGTCTTTGTAAATTCCTGCTGTAAATTCCTGGAATTTACTGAGTATCTTTTTCTACACCATTTTTTAATTTCATAAACCTTTCTTATTTTATCCATTTTGCCTGTCATAGATGAATGCTGGTGTATATAAAGTTTTCCACTGCATGTGTGTTTTTGCCCATTTCCCCCACTATGTGCAGTATTTTTGTTCTACAGAATTTGATGTGTTATTAGATATTATCTACTTTGTCATGAAGCTACCCGAGGCTATTGAACTTTTAATCCTTTGTGGGTAGCCATAAAGTTGCCTTCTGTTTTTATTACAAATTATACCATTTAAATAGATTTTATTGTCTTATTTTATGCTATTTGCTTTGAATTATAATTGGATGATATAAATATTACCAGCTCTGCCTACTTTTTTCTTCACATTTGCCTGATAAATTGTGCCTATTTTATTGTTTTTATTTTGTTTCGGTGCCTTTTCATGGAGATAAGGAATTTGCTACTTTCCCATCCTCTCCTCTTCCAAGTCTTAATAATTTAGTCTGGTATTGTTATTCCTATCATTTATTGTTTTTATAAAGTACAATATAAATATTACTTAAAAATAAATGAAAATTAATGTTGTAACTATGTATAACATAATCATTTATATATTTATCTTTAACTGATTTCATGGAGTCCACATCTAGCCTGGAAACCCTGAGACTAGTAATAAAAGCATATTAATGAGACTTCATAATTACTAATAGAAACATGAGGAAGGTGGTCTTTCTTTTTGTTAACAAGTTACCTGATGAGAAGGAATTTGTGGTGTCTTGATTTTTAGGATAGATTTTTTTAAAGAAACTGGAACACAAAAACATGTAATTGTTTCAGTTTTTCTATTTAGTTTTAAGATAATAATTCTAGGTGTAGATGATTGGATCTTACTGTTTTGAAATTTGTTCATATATATAAAGTTACTTTACAAGTTTCAGTCAAGGTAATTCTTTTTTCACAACTTATGTTTCAGTTTCTCTGTGATTTTTTTATCTTACAAGGTTTCACTCTAATTTTATAATTAATAATTTAATTATGAAGTTACTAAATGTTTATTTTGAAACAATTTCAAATGATACTAAAAAAATGTGATGTGAAAAGTATTACTTCAGTTGCTTCTCAACCCACATCCAACTCCCCAAAGTAGTCATGGTAATAGTTACCTAAGCATATTGCATAATCTTTAAAAGAAAGATTAATTCTTTAACTTCAAATAATTTAATCCAAAGAAGAAATAGTATCTGGTTCTTATATAAATAAGAATTACCCTTCAATATTTTTAAATGTTAGTGTCTCACAAAGCTAGGTGGGAAAACGAAATAATATCAAAAATCTTTGTTAATGTTAAAATGGCAAAGTAAACATTTTTCTGAAATTTATTTTCCATTGTTTCTTTTGAGTAAAAAATAAGCTATCCTAAAAAAAAGAGAGATGTTTTTCTATTTTTATAATAGGTATAGCAAGTTTCATTATTCATGTAAAATCAATATAATATTTTAGTGATTCTAGTTCTATTGAAAAATGGAAGTATGGTGTATTGGTGGCATTTTATATATTTTTCATCTTAATGTACTACTTTTAAAGCCATACATTCCAGTATCCAAGTTTTAAAGTAGTTTGTATACACCCAACAGGCAAGGCCATGACTTTAATCATTTCCTCACCAGAACTTCAATTATGCCAAGCACTTTTTAATTATCTTGTAGCCCACAAGTCTATTCTTAGTAAAAAGTCTGACTTTTACAGAGGCAGTATATTCCTCTGTGGCAGATTTCAACTCACCACTTTGCAACCCCACCCATGAAAAAGCCCTGTGAATTAAAAGCTACTAAATTAAGTGTGTATTTTTAACAGCTTCAATTTTAAAGTCAATTTTGGCATAAAAGTTGGACATTTTTTTGAAGTACAGAATGCTATGTTGGCATTTCATGGTATTTTCAGAATGCAGTTTGTTTTTTGGGTTGTCTCTTTCACAAAGTTTCTTATAACATCAATTTTTTTTCCCTAAAGGGAGTATATTTAGTCAGCTTGCTCTATCACTTTTTTTAAAGTTCCTTAAGAAAGAAAAATCTGAACCAAGAAGAAAAATGATAGAACAAGAACTCATGTGTGAGAGCAGGAATGTAGGGGAAAGGTTGGGGGTGCAGAGGGTGGCAGAGGAAGCATAGATCTAAAGTGTAGCTGGGCTTAGCATTTTATGCACAGATCAAAACTGTAATACAAGCCCTGAAATTAAGAGAAAAGTAAACTACATAGAATTGTGTTTTATAAACCTTTTATTTCCCAGTAATGGTAAAATTCCCACCCCCCAAATACAAGGCCAAGTCATTTCAGGAAATGTTTGTATAAGATTAATGCTTGTAAGAGAAGCTAAATACCTAATACGACATAATGGATATACTCAAGAAATAATTAATGTGAATCTGTTACTTTTAAGGCTTTGTACTTCTTTTATGTAATAATGTAGCTCCAATAATTTATTGCCTCATGATCCTCTTCAGAAAAATGCAGTGTTCAAAATCAGCACTTAGGAAATGTGACAGGAACTGTAGGCTCAATCAACATAGTTTTCCTTTTTTTAAAAATTTATTTTTCTTCATCTACTATAGGTGCTATAATGTCTAAAAACTTAATTGCCTTTTAACTAGAAGTTGCATGTGGGGATTCTGGCCAATGGGGTATAAAGGGAAGGTCGCTGGTGCCACGTGGTGTCTCTGCTGGAGGCTTTGAAGGGCCGCTGTCATGGCTGGCTGTAGAGCTGAAAGCGGGAGGGAGCCTGGGTCATTGTAGATGTCCTTGACCACCATATTAGTGTGGACATCCTACTCCAAGACTTCATGTGACATGAAATAAAGAAACCTGTTTCTTGTTTAAATCACCATTTGCTAGAGTCCCTGTTACTCTTCCTGCATGCATTACTAACTGACCCAGGGGGAAAAATTAATTTGGCAATAAGTATGACAATGATCTTCATATTCCCATGGTTGGCTAGTCTCCAAGATAGCCCACATCAATCCCCACCTCATTCACACTCTTGTCAGTTTGTGTGACCAATAGAATACGGCTTCTAAAGCCCTATGACACTGTAAAACTTACAAATGTAACAACTTTAAGATCATTTATATTTCTTTTTTATAGATTGTCAAATTTTTCTTTTCATCCTGACATGTTTCCTGGTAAAGTATATATCCTTTATTAAAATTAGAAAATATATACCAGGTTCTCGTTTATGTTCCTTTACTTCATTAGCTCACGTTTTTTTTCTTCAAATGACATTTTGAGATGGTATTACAACCACTTTGCCATTGTAGAAACTGAGGCAGAGAAGTTAAAAATTCTGCTCAAAGATACTTTTGAGGTGGCAGAGAGATCTGAGCATGGTCAGGCTGGTTCCAGCATTTGTGATCCTCTCACCACATTAAAATCAACTGCAATCATACGAAACAGAAAACTGGCCTCCTTTCTATAGATAAGTCATTTAATCTCTTAAGCGTAGCTGGTCAGTTCCTGCTAGCATTCACATTTCCTTAATTGCGCCTCTGAATTTCAGCGTATATGAGAATGCTGAATATCATCCATATTCTGCTGGTGTAGCCAACTCTATCAGTGTCCACTCAGGCAATCAGAACCGATGCAGGAGATGTAGTACAGAAAAGTGGTTATGAATATGATTGGAGGAGCCAAAAAGGGAAGGTGTGTTTACCTAAAGGGGAAAAGATAGCCCAGAAGGGTGGACATGAAGCTGAGAACAAATGGCCAAGGAACAGACCAGTCTTCAGAATATTGACCTTCCCTTAAAATGTTTTCCTTCCTTTAATACATTTTCTATGTCTCTCTTCTTCCACAATTAATGACTGCATTATACTATTATTAACCTCTGATTTTTAAGTTTTTTTTGTTGTCTTGGTATTAATTTTCTTCACTTTCTTTGAAATTTTTAAGTTATGAGGGAATTTCCATCCTCCTCCCATCCAAATCTTCCTATCAGTTTTTTTGCTTGCTGCTATTGTCCCTCCTCCCCTCACCATTTCTAGTCTAGGGCATGGTTTTAGGTGGTGGCTTGAGGCTCCTGTCCCTTGTTGACTGGATATAGGAGAAGCAGTCATTGAGCTGGCAAAGGGTAACACTGTCCTTGTGTCCAACTTTAGGGAGGACACCTTGCTCTTTCATCCCATACTAGTCCAACTCTGGGCTGTCTGAGACTTCAGCTCCTGCATATAATTCTGCTTTTGAATATGATTATGATTTTTGTATATATTAAAAATCTATCACTGCTATGTTTACAGAAGAGGGAGGAATGTAAACCACGGAAGTATAGTGTCCTAATAATGATACATCTGTCTTGATACATTTAGTAGATTTGCTTGAATTTTCTAGGTAAATAATCATGTTACCCAAGTATAACAAGAACTGAAGCCACCATTTAATTAGTATGTACTATGTGGCAGGTGTTTTCTGCCCTGTGCTTTATCTACATGTCAGGACTGGGGAATGGACAAAGATTACTAGTGTCTTTCTGTGAAGTCTTGGTAATTGTCCAGCAGACCCTCCAGTGATTATCTGATTCCAGAATGTGCACCTTTAATTACGTTTCTATTGACTAGAAACTCTGAAAGGATAGTAGCTATTAAATTAAGAGAAACCCATAGCAATGCAAATAATTCCTGTTCATGCCAAGCAAATGTATTTTGACTGGTAGATTATAAGGCTTTTATAAATTTTTTAATTTATTTTTTATTTTTTTAAAATAAATCTTCATTATTCGGATTATTCCAGTTGTTCCTCTTTTTCCCCCCACATAGCTCCTCTCCACCTGGTTCCCACCCCACCCCATGCCCTTACCCCCTCACCCCCCACTGTCCTCATCCATAGGTGTATGATTTTTGTTCAGTCCCATTCCGCAGCCTCCACACACCTTTCATGCCAAGAATTGTCAGTCTGCTCCCTTTCTATGCCCCTGATTTTATTATATTCACCAATTTATTGTGTTCATCAGATTTTTTATTCACTTGATATTTAGTTTAACTTGTTGATAGATAAGTATTTGTTGTTCATAATTTTTATCTTTATCTTTTTCTTCTTCTTCCTCTTCTTAAAGAGTACCTTTCAGCATTTCATATAATACTGGTTTGGTGCTGATGAACTCCTAAAATTTACCTTTTTCTTATCTGTGAAGTTCTTTACCTGACTTTTAATTCTGAATGATAGTTTTGCTGGGTAGAGTAATCTTGGTTGTAGGTTCTTGCTATTCATCATGTTGAATATTTCTTGCCACTCCCATCTGGCCTGCATAGTTTCTGTTGAGAAATCAGCTAGCAATCATATGGGTACTCCCTTGTAGGTAACTAACTGTTTATCTCTTGCTGCTTTTAATATTCTCTCTTTGTCTTTTGCTCTTGGTATTTTAATTATGATGTATGTTGTTGTGGTCCTCTTTGGATTTTTTTTGTTTGGGGTTCTTTTTCTGGACTTATAAGTCTATTTCTTTTACCAGGTAGGGGAAGTTTTTAGTCATTATTTCTTTAAATAGGTTTTCAATATAGTTCTCTCTCTTTCTTCTGGCACCCCCATAATTTGGATGTTGGTATGCTTGAAGTTGTCCCAAAAGCGGCTCCTTCATAGTTTTGGGTTCTCTTTACTTTTTGCTTTTCCAGTTGGGTATTTTTGCTTCTTTGTATTTCAAATCTTTGACTTGATTCTTGCGATCCTCTAGTCTGCTATTGGATCTCTGTATTTTATTCTTTATTTCAGTTAATGTATGCCTAATTTCTAGTTGGTCCTCTTTCATATCCTCAAGTGTCTCATTAAAATTGTTGACCGTTTCTAGAAACTTCTTGAAAAAACTTATAATCATGGTTTTGAACTCTATATCCTTCATTTCTTTTATTTGTGACCTGTTTCTTTGTCTTTGCATTTTGGCTGCTTCCCTGAGTTAATAGAGTGGCTTTGTGTGCTAGGTGTCCTATAGGGCCCAAGGGCTCAGCATCCCCAGGTACCTGAGGTGGACACTCTTGGTACAACCCTTTGTGGGCTGTATGCACAGTCTTGTTGTAATCAAGCCTTGATTTTTGTTGGTATCCCTGGGAGGAATTGACCTCAGGCTAATTGGCTGTGAGGATCAACTGTGTCTGTAATGGGAGAATTTCTGTGCTGGAGACATCCTTATGAGGCAAGACTTGCTTCAGTGGGGCTTTGATGCTCACTGAATCTGCCCCTGAGTGTGTCCCTTATGGATCTGAGGAGTTGTAATGTGGATGGTCCCACTCTAACCACTGGCTACACTAGCTCTTGGATCTCCAAGGAGGTGCTAATTTAGCCTCTGCCTGAGGCCACCCAGCAGGAGCTACAGAAAGATCTGAAGATTCCTCTTCTTTGTTTGGGTTTTGGAGGTGCCCAGTAAGGCCCAGCTGTGAAGCAATGCAAGCTGCTATAGGGCCTTGGGCCATTTTTTTGGATGTTCTAGGTGTCTCTGACTCAGCTGTAGTTTGTTAGGTAAGTTTAGATTTCAAAGGACCAGGCCATTCATATGCAAAAGCCTCTGCATGCAGCTTGAGTGGGGCGGGGTCTCAGGGCAGAGCAAACAGCAATGGCTTCCCATCAGCTCTGCCATAAGAGGCCCCTGAGTCTCAGTGTCTCTTGGTAATTGCTGCCAGCACCTCTGAGAGAAAGGCACCTTGAAGTTCTGCAAGATGCCAGACAGTCCAATTTCTCCAGGTATGAATCTGGGTCCCCAGAGTCTTGCCCAGAAATGGCATTCAGAGCAGTCAGGAGCTTGTGTCTCCCTCTCAAATGAAAAAGACAGCTGCATACTCAGTTGCCAGCCCTTTTCGTTTGCACACCTCCATACCTCTGCACTTTACTTCTGCAGCTCCTCTGAGTCTCAGTGTTCTTTTCTCTTTCCTTTTAGTTGTAGAATTTCCATTCAGCCAGCCTTTCTGTGGTTCTGGAAAATGTCCATTTTGTCTTTTAGTTGTAGTTTTGAAGTGGTGTGCCTGGTAGCAAGTTCAAGTGTTTACCTATTCCACCATCTTGGTTTCCTATTTTTTGTTGTTGTTTGTTTAAAGTATTACAAATAGTAGTACATATATCTCCTTTTTTCCCCCATTGACCTTCCCCCAGCCTTCCCTATCCCCTGTTGCATGTCTTTATCCCCCTCCCCACCCACCCCCTGCCCAGTGTCTTGTATCCATTTGTTGTACTTACATGCATGCATACAAGTCCTTTGGTTGATCTCTTCCCTACCCACAACTCTCCCCACCCTTACCACTGTAATTTGACAATCTGTTCGATGCTTTACACCCTCTGTCTCTATCTTTTTGTTCATCAGGTTATAATGATCTTTATTTTCCATAAATGAATGAGAGCATGTGCTATTTTCCTTTCATTGCCTGGCTTATTTCACTTAATATAATGCCTCTAGATCTATCTATGCTGCTGCAAATGGTAAGAATTCCTTCTTTTTTTTTAAATATATATTTTATTGATTTTTTACAGAGAGGAAGGGAGAGAGATAGAAAGTCAGAAACATCAATGAGAGAGAGACATTGATCAGCCGCCTCCTGCATGCCCCACAGTGGAGATGTGCCCACAAGCAAGGTACATGCCCCCGACTGGAATCGAACCTGGGACCTTTCAGTCCGCAAGCCAACGCTCTGTCCACTGAGCCAAACCAGTCTCGGCAATTCCTTCTTTTTTATAGCAGTTTAGTATTCCATTATGTAGCTGTACCACAGTTTTCTAATCCACTCATCTGCTGATGGGCACTTAGACTGTTTCCAAATCTTAGCTATGGTGAATTGTGCTGCTATGAACATAGGGGTAAATATAACCTTTCTGATTTGTGTTTCTAGTTTCTTGGGATATATTCTTAGGAGTGGGACTACTGGGTCAAATGGGAGGTCCATTTTTAGTTTTTTTGAGGAAACTCCATACTGTTCTCCACAGTGGCTGAACCAGTCTGCATTCCCACCAGCAGTGCACGAGGTTTCTTTTTTCTTTGCATCCTCACCAGCACTTGTCCTTTGTAGATTTGTTGATGATAGCCATTCTGACAGGTGTGAGATGGTACTGCATTGTCGTTTTGATTTGCATCTCTCGAATAATTAGTGACTTCGAGCATGTTTTCATATGTCTCTTGGCCTTTTTTTGCCTTCTTTTGAAAAGTTTCTAATTAGGTCTGTTGCCCATTTTTTTATTGAATCATTTATCTTTCTTTTATTTATCTTCCTTCCATCTATGAGTTCCCCATAAATGTTGGAGATTAAACCTTTATCAGTGATAACATCTGTAAATATGTTCTCCCATACAGTGGGCTTTCTTATTGTTTAGATAATAAAGTTTTGAAGTCCAGTTCTCCTTTGATTATATCTTATTATCTTATTGGTTCCCCCAGTAATTAAAGAGTTGACTTAAATCTTTAATACATGTACATCATATATATATATATATGTCATGATTTTACTTTTTTAAAAATTATACCTTAGCATACATAGTATCTTTTAATATTTCAACCTGAGAGATAGGTATTATTCACATTTAGCAGATGACACAAATCAAATGGCTTACCTGCTCCATGATGAATTAACTAGTAAGTGACTAAGCTGTGATCTAAATGCCAAACTTTTTTATATTCAATACTGATGCTCATGTATTACTGCCTGCCTTGCAGAAATCCCATTTGCTCACAAATAAAATGATTTTCCCCCAAATTATATTAATATCACAAAAAGAATAATAACTATTTACTAAGTTAATATATGTCAAGCACCAAGCTAAATGTTTACATAGATTAACTCAGTTAACAAATGAGGAAATTGAGTTTAAAGAGGTTCAATGATTTGTGCAATGTTTTTCATGCTATTTCTAGCTTTTTTCCTTTTTCCTGTTAAAAATACTCCTTCTGTTTATTAGAATCATTTAAAAGCTCTTAAAACTATTTATTATAATTTCTTAAAAGCTTCTTAGGCGAATCATTGTATAAGTGAAGACATTTAACTTCTTTTTTTTTATTAATTTTTTATACATATCTCCCCATTGCCCCCCTCCCTCCCAGGCGTACCCCGACCCCCCAGTGTCTGTGATCATTGGTTATGTTTATAAGCATGCATACAAGTCCTTTGATTGATCACTTCTTTACCTCACCTAACTTTAATCTTTCTGCTATAATTTCACAGTCTGTTTGATGCTTTATGATTTTTGTCCTCCTGAGAATTATCAGTCTACTCCCTTTCTGTGCTCCTGATTCTATTATATTCACCAGTTTATTCTGTTGATCAGATTTTTAATTCACTTAATTTTTAGATTCACTTGTTGACAGATGTGTATTTGTTGTTCATAATTTTTTGTCTTTTACCTTTTTCTTCTTCCTCTTCTAAAAGGGTACCTTTCAGCATTTCATATAATACTGGTTTGGAGTTGATGAACTCCTTTAGCTTTTTCTTCTCTGTGAAGGTCTTTATCTGCCCTTCAATTCTGAATGATAGCTTTCCTGGATAGATTATTCTTGGTTGTAGGTTCTTGTTGTTCATCACGTTGAATATTTCTTGCCACTCTCGTCTGGCCTGCATCGTTTCTGTTGAGAAATCAGCTGACAGTCATATAGGTGCTCCCTTGTAGGTAATAAACTGTTTTTCTCTTGCTGCTTTTAATATTCTCTCTTTCTCTTTTGCTCTTGGCATTTTAATTATGATGTGTCTTGGTGTAGTCCTCTTTGGGTTCCTTTTCTTTGGGGTTCTGTGTGCTTCCTCGACTTGTAAGTCTATTTCTTTTACCAGATGTGGGAAGTTTTCAGTCATTATTTCTTTAAACAGGTTTTCAGTATCTTGCTCTCTCTCTTCTTCTGGCACCCCCACAATTCTGATGTTGGTACGCTTGAAGCTGTCCCAGAGGCTCCTTACATTATCTTCACATTTTTGGATTCTTTTCTCTTCTTGCTTTTCCAGTTGAATGTTTTCTGCTTCTTTATATTTCAAATTTTTGACTTGATCCTTGCCTTTCTCTAGTCTGCTGTTAGTACTCTGCATAATAGTTTTCATTTCAGTCAGTGTCTTTATCATCTTCTCTTGGGTCTCACTAAATTTATCCATCTTTTCTAGCATATTCTTGCAAAACCTTATAAGCGTGGTTTTGAACTCTATATCCAGTCGTTTTTTTTCCTCCATTTCTTTTGCTTGTAATCCCTTCCCTTGTCTCGGCATTTTCACTGTGCCGGGGAAACTTCTGTGCTGGATTCAGCCGCAGAAGCCTCTGCTGAGCTTGGGAGGGTGGAGTCTCAGGGCTTAAGGGACCGCCTTGCCTTCCAGTCGGCCCCGCCCTCCACGGCCCGAGTCTCACGTGACTGGGTAAGGGCTGGAGCGGTCCTTGTGCGCGCGTGCAGCCGCAGCGCCTCTAACCGCTGCCTTTCCGGCTCCCCTGCGAACCAGGACCACACGAGTCTAGGTCCCCAGGGTTTCGCCCAAAACAGGGGCCCAGTGGACTCAGAAGTGGCGCAGTTGGGAGGGTCTGTCTCCCGCCCACTCGCGAAAGCCAGCGGCACAATCAGCAATCCGTCCTCCGCGTGGTGCCGTGCGCGACCAGACCTCTGATCTTTTGCGACTCCCCTAAATTTCCGTGCACTTCTCCCTTTTCACAGTCCAAACTCCCCCCGTATGAGTTTCGGCTGGATCTGGGGATTAGTGTCGTAAGATAAGGGGTTCAATGCCGTTGGGAGTCTCCGTTTCCCTCCCGCCAGAGAAAGCCAGCCAGGTACTCCGGCACCCGCTCTCTCAGCGCGCGTCTCCGTACTTCAGCTTTTTGCAGCTCCTCTGGGTCTCTGTGAGCCCCTCTCTTTCCCTCTAGTTGTAGAACTTCCACTCAGCCAGCTTTCCTGTGGTTCTGGATGATGTCCGTTCTGTCTTTTAGTTGTAGTTTTGAAATTGTTGTGCGAGGCAGCAGTATAGGTGTTTACCTATGCCGCCATCTTGGATTCTCCCCGACATTTAACTTCTTGCTCCTTCTAATTTATACTTAAGAGAATTAGGCAAGCCTGCAATGCCTATTTTATTTTTCTTAATATAGCTTCAAAAGAGAATAATGGGTTTGAGATCTTGCTATCCTGAAGTCTCTGTAGAAGTGTCCAGGGTTTAAATAAAAGCATTTGAAAAATCAAGCTCAACTAAAGGTCAGGTTATAATAGGAGCAAAGCATATTGAGAAACGATCTCAGTGGTAAGTAAATGACTTTTACATTTGTTAGCATAGGTAGCTAGTTATTAATAAAAGAAAGGAGCAGGGGGAAACAGACATTAAGCCTAATAAACTATGAAACTGAATCAGATATTAAGTCTCATTAAGTCATTCATAAGGCTCCCCAGAAGACCACCACATCCTCTACCCTTGGGACCTATGTCTCAAGGAAGGACAAATTACTGGTTATTAGTTGGGATTACCAAGGATGAGATAAAACAATACAGGGGAAATTCCTCTGCTAAGTGCATGCACAGTAGGAGCCAAGGTGGCATCTATAAAGGAGGAAGGAGTCTATTCTGGGGAAAAGACTGGATTGGTTAGGGGAGGACCCAGCACAAGCCCACAAAGCATTGGGAAAGAGATTGGTCATTTTGAAAGCCTGAGATAATATAATTAAAGCATAATAAGGGCTTCTCACTCCCATTCATGTTCCAAGTGCAGGCAGCTATGGGGTCTCCAAGCATGAGCCTGGGTTGGACAGCACAGCACCAGCCATAGCACAGCCAGCAGCAGAGACTAAGCTAATTGGGTGGAGACAAAGAATAAACTAAGCTTTGGCATGGACTGAGCCAAGGGCACAGAATTTCTGGATCCTGGCCCTTCTGGGCTTGATGAAAACAAGGCTGGACTTTCCCTACAGCAGGATGAAGCTGAACCCAGTCTTTGTGTTTGCTCCAGCTTCAATAAATCTCACCACTACACCTCATCCTTCCACACGTGAAATGCTTTTCTCAACACTACAAGCACCCAATTTCCACTGGCAACACATTGACTTACTAAGTCAATAAGATCTGCCTAACAGTGCCATACAATAACACTATAGAAGTCAGTATTTGCTAAGGATATGTTCTCTTTCTGTGATTTAATAAATTATTTTAATGGCCTATTAATATTTTAGATAAACTTTCTCATCCCCTTGTTCACAGAGGCTGACAGAATAGCCTAGCTGCCCCAAAGCCATTCACTACCCTTCATCATTTCCCCTACCCAGTTTTTAACTTTTTGTATACTTATACCAGTTCTCAGTCTGTTCATATCTTAGACTAGTAATAAAGTCTATTATATTGTGACTGAAGAGTAATTTCATCAATAGGACACATTAAATCTAGAATATCTAGATTAAAATAGTGCATTTTCAAATAATCAGGAAAATACTATAATTGCCTAATATAATTTTTAGATATTATAGTATAATGCACTTAATTCTAAAATTACTATGAACATAACATTTTTCTTTAGGATTCAGAGCCCAACATCTTTCCTGCAATTTGAGAAAGAAAAAAAAAATTAGTGGTGGTGAAAGGAAGATACATCCAGTCATTTTACTGTTTTTTTCCTTTAGTTTTATTTGCAAAATTCTAAGATATTTAAAGTGTACATAATGATTTGATAGTGTGTCTATTGTGAAAGGAATCCTCCCATTAGTTAACACATCCATCACCTCACATGTTTATTTCTTTTTGTGTGTGAGAGAACATTTAAGATCTATTCTCAGCAAATTTCAATTACATAATATTTATAACATTATAATTAGATCATCAGACCTTATTTATCTTATAGCTGAAAATTTGAGAAAGTATACTTAAAAAATATTTTTATTGATTTCAAAGAGGAAGGGAGAGGGAGAGAAAGATAGAAATATCCATGATGAGAGAGAACCATTGATCGGCTGCCTCCTGCACAATGCTTACTGGGGATTGAGCCTGCAACCCAGGCATTCCTCGACTGGATAGAACCCAGGACCCTTCAGTCCACAAGACGATGCTGTATCCACTGAGCCAAACTGGCTAGCGTAAGAAAGTCTACTTTTATAATTGTTAAGTCCACAATTTCAGCCTCTACATAACAAAGATAATTTATTTCTTAAAACTGAGGAAATTGTTATACAAATCATTTTGAATGATGCATGTAATCCATCCTTTTCCTATATGGGTTGTCCTCATCATCTTCATTATTAATGAAGAGAAACACAACCATTACAATTTTCTTGAAGAACATGGATAAACTTGGGGCAGATGTTTTGGAATGAACATGTCATTTCATCATAAGAGCTATTGAACACATTCACTAATGTCTTGCACCAGTGAAATTATATATCTGTCAGAATTCCTGATCCCATTCAGTCTACATGAAACATAGGCTAACACTATCAATGCTGCAAGAGGGGGCTGGTTCATAAGCTTTCACTCCACCCTCTACCAGAATATTTTCCTGGATTATGGCATCATGGAATTTCTTTGGGGTCCTCTCATGTTGTGAGGTCTGCATAGATAGTGAACCATTTGTTACAACATTCCTTGATAAAGAGATCAACTCTCAAGTATTTTTTTTAGTTTTTGAGTTTATATTACTACTGTTGTAAGAATTTAGAAATTTCCAGTTCTCAGGAAAGTCAGGCACAAAGCATTGTGTTGTACTGGGTCAGCAAGGAAGAGACCAGGAGCAGTGATCCACATAAAGTGGACAGACAGGACTAGCCGAGGTCCAAAAGGACTGAGTCTCAGACTTAATTCCAGTCAGGTTTGGACATGAGTATTCAGCGAGGTGAGTGGGACATAGCATTCAGGGAACCCATTTCAAGGGAAAAAAAAATAATGAGAACTCTCCAGTTTTATTCCATTCCATTCATGAGCTTTTGTGAGTCCAAGTCATCTTTCTTCCCATCACTCCTGTCACTGGAATCATTGTCCCTCCTCCTGTTTGAATCTAATCCTCCCACTGTGCTTACATGCCATCCCTTTAATGTGTGTTCGGATCTTGCTCAGGAAATCATCTCCCCTTTCTATTGTCTTCTTTTACTTCTCATTCTCTACAACATTCACAAGTAGTTAAGGTTTCTCAACTGAACACTTTGCCTCTCATTACTATTTTTTCTTCCCTTATTCAAGTAAGGCTTCTTTAAGCAGTTCTGAATATTTCTTTGCATTTGTGCACCTCCCATTTTCTCCTCAACCCCCTAAGCCTGCCTTCTACCACTATGCCTTCCCTGCAACTGTTCAAGCCACTTGGGCTTCACCAGCAATCTCATGTGACCTGCCAGTCATGTGATATAGTGCCCCCTTCCCCAAACATAGAGAAATCTTTAGCACCCCTGTTATTATTATAAAGTTGGTGTGACTTTTTGAGAGAAAGGTTTCTCATGGATTTTAAACTAATTTTATTTTGGAGTAAGTCATTTTTTCTAATTCATATCTTGCTGTGATGGTTAATAGGCAATTTCAAGGTTTCTGAATATTGAAGACAGTTCAGTGTTTTAAGGGGGAGAGGAGAGATGGGTGGGTGGAAGGTTGGGTGGATGAGTTGGCTGGATTGTTAGATGGATAAGTGGGAGGATAGGAGATGGATGCCAAAGAATCCAATAGAGATGGATTTACTAGAGTTCTGCTTGGGTGATGTACCCAGATACAGAGGTGACTTGAGAAAGCCATTCACATGTTCCTATACACAAATTTTTATTTTATTATTATAATAACAGTAGTTACTGCACATCTACTGTGTATCAGATATTATTCTAGGTTCTTTTTCTATATCATCTCTAACTACTCTGGAAGGATAGTATGAGGAGCCTGAAACTTAGAGAAGTTAATTTACCCAGGGTAAGAAAGCAAGTAAATCTACTTAAGTGTCTAGCTTATGTTTTTCCTATTACATCATGGGGACAATTCCTACTGCTTTCTGAGCAAGGACACAATTTGTTTCTATTCCCCACTCTCAAACCGTACATGGTCTGCTTCAACAATCTGCTCTGTTTCTTGTAACATAAATGGCAGTGAAGAATGATACAGCTATTCCACTTAAATGATGCCTCTCCTTCGATCTAATTGATTTTTCTTGTAGTATGTATGACTTTCTGCAATATGAAATGCTTTCTTTTGTTGTCTGAACAGTGGCCACCACCACAGTCAATTTGCTCCTGGAATCTCACTATTTCATGCCTCTCCAGAGAAAATTATACCACTGTATTCACTGTGGTTTCTGTTGTTTTCAATCGAACCCTTCTGGGTGGCTAAGGGAATTATTGCCAGCTATTAGCTTGTTTACAAAACTATTGGAAGCGCTATAAGAGCAGACTCAAAGCTGAGCTTCTAGGAACAATTCCCAATTTCCAAAATCGCACACAGTTTCTGCATGGCCAAGAACCTCTCAGTCTCTTCCTGACACGTTTGCAGACAACCTTGATAGCGTTGCTACAATCCCCCCACATAAAATGAAAGCTTCACACCCTTTCTTTCCACTCAGGACCAGCTTCATGGCATGCTACCTGTGCAGCCATCCCACGCTTACAAGGGCACTACTCAGAGTTTAATGCTCTGTGGTTACCATCTTGAAAGTGTTAATCTTTGATCTTTACATGTGGGTTTTGTAAGTGAAGTCCTTTGGGAACCCAGGCTTCCTCTTCTCCGCAACTGCCCAGAGAAGACCAAGGCCTACCTGGGGGAGGTGGAGGCCTGGGCATGGGTGCGGAGGATTGGGATTGGCTGAGTTTGTGCATGCGTTGGGGCTGAGAGGCGGAGCACTCCATCCAGGTTGCACAGGGCGAGGGGTGAGGAGCTTTACTGGCCTTTAGCCAAGTGCCTAGAGCACCTGAGCGTGAAGGTGCGAGGCTGCACTCTCCGGGTCACCAGCTTCTGCAGGTTTGGATGGCAGGCCTTGGGAGAAATGCCTGACTGGACGTCTGGAAGCTTTGCTTCTGCCTCAGGTGCGAGAGGAAACCCTGCTGCCATTGGGCCACAAGAGTGTGCACTGAGTCGTGGCCTGGGTGCTGGTGAGGTTAGGTGTCCCCACATTCTGGGGGGTGCAACATTAATTAGAGAACGAACAAAGCAACCCCGAAAAGTTGAGGGAAAGACCACAGAAGGAAGAAAAAAAGCGTTTTTCTGCTTTTTGTGTTTTCATTTTGTACTCAGCCTCATATTTTCGTTTTGTACAGAGCCTCACAAATGCTGTAGCTCACCCAGTCTTCACTTAATTGAGTTTTAATCCAAGTCTTTGATAAATGCACCTGATTAGTGTAATCCAAATCACATCCTAATCTCTGGTAGTAGAGACTGGGAAGTGTAGTTTTTAGCTTTCTATCCTAAAGAGTACAAGAAGGCACTGTAGTACAGGAAGTTGGAATGGATGTAAGATAACTGGCTTTATCTGCCACAATCACCTATATGGTGAGTCTGGCAAGAGTGGTACCCCCTTTGTACTCTAGGTTCTGTAGGCAAGGACTAGATTTGATTCATTCACTCTTCTATCTCCAGTTCACATTACAAGGCCTGTCACATAGTATGATCACAGCATTTTTAGAACCGAATTAATACCCGTTTTTTATATGCTGTAGTTATTAACTTATACCTTTCGCCATAATTCATATTAATTAGTGATCTTCATTACTAATGATAAATTAATATTAAAATGTAGTGGGTTAGTAAAAATTTTAAAAAGGTATGTAAATTATACTTATGGAGTGCTCCGCCTCCCAGCCCCAATGCATGCGCAGACTCAGCCAATCCCAATCCTCTGCACCCATGCCCAGGCTCCACCTCCCCCAGGTAGGCCTTGGTACTTTTTTTCATGTACTGGGCATGGCTAATACAAACATGGTACCAGATAGCCACTGTGCTCAGTGCATTAAATCACTTTCTGTGCCATCAGGGAAACATTAAGAATGTTTACCTAGCCCACAGAAACCACCAATATGAAATTACATTCCTCCCAGTCTTCACCTTTTGAATTTCACAAACTGGAATTAATTTCAAAGGGAATATGTCTGGCTGACATGCATTAAGAATGGGGGAATCACAGATTATTCTATAGAAAAATTAGATTGATTTAAAGTAAGAATAACCTCAAGCAGGATCAAACTTTTCATATACTTCTGACCATTTCCAAAATGGAAAATAAGAGTATTTCTGCCAAAATGTTTTAATGAGAACCGCTTTTGACGTGTGTGTGTGTGTGTGCGTGTGTGTGTGTGTGTGTAAATATCTCTTAATCACAAAGATATAAAATTACATCTTTTACTGGAATTTTAATTAACAGCCTAAATTGTGTAACTATGGATTAGTTATCTTCTAAAGCAATTCAGGAAGCAAAGCTGCACCTCTCAGAACTTATCTAGATGTCCATGAAGTGGTGTGGGGTGGTGGGCTTACACCAAGAAGTCTTTAAATTTATTTATTTATTATTGAATTTATTGTGGTAACATTGGTTAATAAGATTATTTGGGTATCAGGTGTACAATTCTATGGTTCACCATCTGTATATTGTATTGTGTGTTCACCACTCCAAGTCAAATCTCTGTCACCATGTATTTCTCCTTTATCCTCTTCTACCTCCCCTACACTCCTTTCCCTTCAGTAATCACCACACTCTTGTCTTTGTCTATTTATCGGGATAGAAGAGGTCTTTGGAATCTCTCTTCTTTCACATTCTTTTCAGGGGCTGCATCATGAACACCTGGCTGACCTGATGATTATGGACATTTGTACCTGTCCAAAATGTCCATTTAATCTGCACCAAAGATCATTGAAATTTGGTTCTATGGAAATATTCATGAGCAGATTTGGTCCATGCCAAATGGTCCTTGATATTTGTTCCTGTCAAAAATTTCCACACTTAGAAAATATCCCTGGGGTCAAATAGTACATATGTTTATTTTACTTTGGGTTTACAGGATTAATACATAAAATATACTATCATGATTTCTTATTCCAATAATCGTGTTGTGGCTATATTGCCAATAATGTTTCTTATTTCCTAGCAGTCTACTTGATAATTGGCACCTGGAGTTAGGTAGACAGGTTAGGTTTGAATTTTGCAGAAGAGCAGATTTTAAATATCAAGGACCAAATGTCTCTGTGGAAGTTGTGGACAGGATCAAATGTCTTACAAGGGGCGTGACAGTCTGACAGGTTCTGAATTAGATCTAGTTATAACTCAGAGCATATGAGTTACTTATGGGAATCAATGAGGCAATTGTGTGAGTCACTGGTTGTGATAGCCTGAAAATCAGACTGGCCCCTGACTCAAAGTAGGGAATAAGGGAATTCTAATTTATTTAGGAAAGGCAAAGCAGAAAATGTTGACTTTTATTATCTAGGTAATCTTTTCTTTCACATCAATTTGACGTTGGATTTATCCTAATCCATTGTGCCTCTAAATTAAATAGTTACATTAACCAAATGTAACTATGATACAACTATACATTACAAGTACAATAAGGGTTATCCACTCAGATAACCCTGGGATATCTTCCCATCTCAAAATTCTTAACTTAATTATAACAGCAAAGTCCTTTTTGGCCAGGAAAGGTAACATTCATAGATTCTAGGGTTTAGGACATGGATATCATTCAGAGGAGGGAGACATTATTCAGCCTCATATGCATGCTGGTAAAAATGCACTGTAACTCAAACCTCATTACTACCTACTACCTCTGAGCAGAACATGGAAAATGGAGATTCCAAAGGCTTACTTTATTTTTGACTAGCAATTATAACCTAGGTTTTGAAATGAGTTTCTTTTAAGAGGGTTGTTTGGAGAACATCTGAAGCATAATTTAAGTTTTTAATTATCTAGACTAATTTAGATACAGTCTTCAAAGATACTGAGGATTTGAATTATATTTTATTGAACTTCCTAAATTGTCATGTGTTTCTGCATCTAAAATTTTTTTTCAATTACATTTGAGATCCAATATTATATTAGTTTCAGGTATACACCACTTATATGACTTATGAAATGATCCTCCCAGTAAGTCTAGTATCCACCTGGCACCATACAGAGTTATTACAATATTATTGACAGTATTTGCTATGTTGTATTTTATATTCCTGTGATTGTTTAGTAACTTCAAATTTGTACTTCTTAATCCCTTCACCTTTTCCCCTCACTCACCCAAATCCTCCTCCCATCTGGCAACCATAAGTTTGTTCTCTATATCTATGAATCTGTTTCTATTTTGTTTGTTCACTTATTTTGTTATTTAGATTCCACATATAAGTGATATATAGTATTTATCTTTCTCTGTCTGACTTACTTTACTTAGCATACTATCCTCTAGGTCCATCCATATTGTCAAAGCTGGTAAGATTTGATTCTGATTTATGGCCGAGTAATATCCCATTATATATATGTCCCACACCTTCTTTATCTAATCATCTATTGATGGACACTTAGGTTGCTTTTACTATATATATTGGCTATTATAAATAATGCTGCAATGAACAGAAAGATACATTTATCTTTTGTAAGTTACGTTTTGGATTTCTTTGGATAAATATCCAGAAGTGGAATTGCTGAGTCATAAGGTAGTTCTATTTTTAATTTTGGGGGAATCTCCATTCTGTTTCCATAGTGGCTGTACCAATTTTTAATATGTGGAAGCTATACATCTTTGCATCTGAAATTATTTGACACTTTAATTTTTATTTTTTTGTTAATTCTCATTTTGGGATATTATTTCAATTAATTTTCAGGAAGAGTGGGAGGGACCAAGGAAGGAAAGAAAAAAGAAAAGGAGAGAGGGAAGGAGTGAACCCACAACCCAAGTATGTGCCCTTGGCTGGTAATCAAACCCTTGACCCTTTGGTGCTGGGGCCATCACTCTAACCACCGAGAACACCTGCGAGGGCCACTGTTTAATTTTTATCACTCAAGTTATACTTTGAACTGGATTATGGCTGAATTAATGCATTTTTCCAATGAATTTACATGTAACAGATTATTTAGCATATCCTAACTGACACTGAGCATACTAGGTGTAACAGTTAATAAGGTGGATTTTTTTCAATAGATGGAGTTACACATATATATGCGATTTGATATATACGCTGTTTTGTTGTACTGACAGCAAAACTTCAAAACTTCAAAACTTCATATGTCAAATTTGCTGAAGGTGTTAACATCATACATATTTTTACACTTAAAAATATCAAATTTTGTGCCAAAAAAAGAGCATTTGCAGGAGGTTTTAATTCATTACTTTATTTTGAAGAAAAAGGTATCGTATACTTTGGAAAGCTTATGATGAACATGCTTTATCTCAAGATACTTGTGAACATTGGTTTAAAGGCTTTAAAAGTGATGATTTCTATGCAAAAGACAAAGAACATCCAGGTCAACTGAAAAAGTTTGAAGACCAACAATTACAAGCATTATCAGATGAAGATGCATGTAGAACTCAAAATCAACTTGCAGAAAGATAAAATGTTGCTCAGCAAACAATTTCCAATCATTTACAAGCAATGGGAAAGATTTTAAAAGAAGGAAAATGGGTGCCACATCAACTGAATGAAAGACAATGGAAAACTGAAGTCATCAGTAAACTGTTGCTTCAATGGCACGAAAAAAAAATCTTTTTTGCATCAAATTGTGACTGGTGATGAAAAGTGGATTGATTTTGAGAATTCCAAAATCATGGGTTGATCCAGGTCAGCCATCAATCTTGACTACAAGGCCAAATTGCTTTAGCACGAAGACAATGCTCTGCATTTAGTAGGATCAGAAAGGTGTGGTGTATTCTGAGCTTCTAAAGTGAAATAGTTAATACTGATTGCTACCGACAATAGTCTATTTGAACCATGCTTTGATTGTGAAATGACCAGAATGTGCCAGAAGACAAGGCAAAGTAATTTTGCTTCATGATAATGCACCATCAAATACTTCAAAACCAGTTAAAGACATGTTAAAAGATCTTGCCTGGGAAGTATTTAACTCACCCATTGTATTCATCAGACCTTGGTCCTTCAGATTACCACTTGTTCCCATCTATTGCACCCGCACTTTCTGAGCAGTATTTCAAAATGTATGAAAGAGTGGAAAATTGGGTCTCTTAATTGCCTCAAGACAAGAAAAGTACTATTGGGCAGTATCCACAAATTACCTAAAGATGGGGGAAATGTGTAGCTAGCGGTGGACATTACTTTGAATTAGGACACTTTTGATGTTTCTCTTGAAATTAATGTGTTTTCTCTGATTACAAAATCTGCCATTATTAACGGGTACACCTAATAGTTTTGCATTATTATTGCTGAAGTTTAAATTTTAAACTTAAATCCTGGGTCCAAACTTTAATTACAAAGTCTATCTCATCTTTTTTTTCCTTGTCATGACATTCTGAATTCCATTATCTCACTAAACAATTTTATTTGTCCTCTTTTTTGTTGTTAAATAATTTGATGAATTAGAAAATGTAGCCTTCAGAGCCACCTTATATGTTCTCTTGGACTTGGAACTATTTTTCTGCTGTTATTTTAACTTTAGTTATAACACTGTAAATCTACTTAGGACTTGTAGTTCTATTTCTTTTAGTGGCAACATGTCTCTAATAAGCTTAGCACCCATGAGCTCAGACTCTTTGCCAACCATAATGCAGAGGGATAGGGTGAATGTAAAGGTATCTAAGACAGGGGCTCTCTCCTCCAGACTGCCCTCTGGACTGGGGTCTGCACTTTTTAAATCTTAATCTGCTACATGTCTTCTACTCTCCAGGACATAGTCACATCACAAGAAGTGTCTGTGTTTTGTTTTAAAATTTCAGGTATACAATGCAATGATTTGACATTTGTATGTATTGCAAAATGATCGCCACAATTAGTATAGTTAGCATCCACTCTCAGACATACTAGTACTTACAAGAAAATTTTTTTTCTTGTGGTGGGAACTTTTAAGCTTTCCTCTCTTAGCAATTTTTAAATATGCAACATGGTGTCCTTAACTATAGTCACCATGCTGTACATTACATCCCCAGAACTTATTTTATAACTGAAAGTTTGAACCTTTGACCCTCTTCCTCCATTTTGGCTCCCATTCCCATCCCTTGGTAAATATCTGTTTGTTTACTGAAGAAATTCACTCTTTATTAAGCAGTTGTTAAGTGAATAAACAGTCTAGAAATTGAACTACTTATGAAATCAGATAACCCAGATAGAATAATTGTATTCTCTCATCATTTTGAAATGATGTAACGGTGGTGTGAACAGGTTGTAAGGAGACCCACCAGTTTTGCCAAGGAGAGTCTGAGAAAAGTAGTCAAATTAGTGAGTTCCTAGAGGAAACAAGTCCAATTCACCAAATTTACTTGTTCCTTGTTTTGAGGGGCTGCTTTTCATTTTGTCTCCGTAACAGCATCTGAAGGAGTGCTGGTTTGTCTCTGCCACAGCTCCCTGCTGCTGGTGCTAGAGGAGCAGAGTCAGCACACAACACAGCCCTCCTGGGGAAAGAAGGGGTAAAATGGGTGGAGAACAAAGGAGGGATAATGTTTATTTTAAAAAGTCATTATATTTGAGAATATATTCTTTGTGAATGTATGTTCAATGAATGTACCCTTTTTCTTATGGCCACATCTTGCCTCTCTTTGGGAAGTAGCACGTGCTAAGCCTCCTCCACATCTTGACCCCAATAGCAGACCCCTGTGTGTCCCAGCTCTTTCCAGCTCCAGCAGGATCTGAGTAGAGACAAATTAAACATTCCTTTGAATGCTGTTATGAAAACAAAATAAAAACTGGTCAACTAAAAGTTTACATAATTTTTAAAAGCTATTAAAACTACCCCATCCAATGTGAATTATTGCAAACTTTATAAATAGTTCAAAGGAACAAGGAAATTTGGCAAATGGGTCTTGTGGAAAGTTGGCTTTCTACAGTTGATTTTTGAAGAATTCAAGTCTTGAAGAATTAAAACACATTCACACATTCAGCTAAAATGGGAAAAGTATTCCAGGTACAGAGACAAAAACAGGAAAAATAAGTTTGGCAGGAATAGGTACATTTATTCATTCATCAAGTACATTAGAGCACAAAATCTGCCCTTTCGAAGTGAACAGTCCCACCTCCATTAAGCTTATGTTGTTTCTTTTGTATAAATGTCTGTTAAATTATTGGTTTAAACACATACACTTTAGAGAGAAACTTTTTAGATATTGGATATAAGCTGCTGACAGAATTATTCACTCAGAAATTTCTTTAAAATTATGCTGAAATCGCTTTGACAAAGCCATGGCATTTCAACTTAATTTCCTACTTCCTAGGTGAACTTATAAACCTCCATTCAGAGTCTGCTTGATTTTACTTAACACACAACTTCAGTTAAGCTTCATAAGTTGTAGAAAATACATTTGAAATATGGAGGTGACATCAATATATTTGATGGAGTCCCAGAGAAAAGAGCTTTGAAAGGATGTTAGAATTTTACTCTGCAAAACATTGTCTAGTGATAAGTATTCATGGAGATAATTGAAGACAGCATCTTTGTTTAATAAGGCAGGTAAGAATATCATAGACTATAGAAAGATTTCTGTCAAAAATAAGATGAAAAGTGTTTTAAATAGTGAAGAGGTCATTTTCAGTTTTGAGAAAATCTATGACAGTGGGCTACTTGCTGACTCACAATGAAGTGTCTTTGAAGAAGTCATAAAAATTACAGAAAACATTGGATTCAAACTAAGTAAAACATTGGAAAGAATGCGAAAGAATATCCTAGCATTAAAAGTAAAACAGACAGATTCACTCAAATCTCTTTCCTTTATGAATATTCATGTGTCTTTGGTTTTCTAAAGTGCTTTTCTTCTTTAAATTGACAGAAAGGAAAGAACAAGTGTTAATGTTTATGGCTTCAGGATCTGGTTTCTAGTTAATTCACTTATAGTTCCAGATGTTAATAATTGAATGTTGATCTATTTTGACTACTTGCCAACTCCATGACTTAAACTAGTTCTTTGACCATAAATCTTGTCCTTTCAGGAATAGTCCTGGAATTGTGATAGAATAACTCTTCTGTTACTGACATTTACACCCACTGTTTAAAACCTTTTATTACCTACTATTTAAAACCTATAGTGAATAATTTTGAAAGATCCCATTTCTAGGAAGCCCAAAAGAAAAAATGGGTCATCAGGTGACATCACTGTAGCAAATGAAAGCATGGAATACTTCAACAAACAACTTCTTTACAGGTGACATTAATGCCACAAAGGAAAGAGGGCTAAGAAGATCAACACATTATAGTCGGAGCCCACCCTGACATGGCCCCTAGAGATAGGACTCTGTCTAGCTCAAAGGGTGGCTTCCATGCTCATGGCTCACAGTCCAACAGGTCAGCCTAGAACTCGAGGATATAGATGATACTGGTGAGTGCTCTGTATAGGGTGCTGGCACCTGTGTGATTTCCTCTGTAGTAAGTCTGTGGTGAGTTGGGTGTTTTGTCTGGCTTAGGTTGCATTTGACAGTATGTCAAATCTAAGATTGTTTCCTTGGCCTTCCTAAAAGTTCCATAAACTACCGTATAGGCTATAATATGTCTATGTCAAGACTAGCTAGAGTGGATTTTCTTTTCTGCAAAACAGATCCTGCAACTAAGAACCTCACCAGTAATTGTTGTCATTATTATGAATGAGCTTAGCCACTGTAAAAGAGTGACTCCAGGGCAGTGGCTTAAATATTACAGAAGGTTCTTTCTCACTCATATTATAGTTCAAGATGGGTAGGTGGGCTAGGCTCCACAAAGTCATCTAGGGACCAAGGCTGTTGGGGCAACTCTGCCATCTGCTCCATTTGCTTTTTCTCTCTTGCTGAGGTATTTGCACTGCACTGTATCCACATTCCAGGATGTGGGAAGGAAAAAAAAAGAAAATATAGAAGGAAACAACTTTATTTTGAAGGACATGAAGCAGTTGTTGCTAAAACCTAGTAGCTAGAACCAAAACTCAAAGCCTCATCAAGATTTAAAGGAAGATGTAAAATGTAACCTCTAACTGGAGTGGCCATTAACCTAGCCAAAACTTGATGACTGCGGGGAATTCTCTTAAGGAAAAGAAGAAGGGGTAAATGGATATGGAGAAAAAGCTAACACTTTTTTCAAGAGCACATCATCAAGCTTTTGAAACCTTAGAGGTCCCTTGCAAGTAGGCTTCTGCTTTAACCCTTTCTCCCAAAGCAAGGATACCTGCATAAGGCAGCACAGCAGTGGGAGCAATAGAAAACACCTTTCTCAATTCCTCTAAGGTAGCAATGAAGAAGTGAGATGCTTATAGTTACATTGACTCTCAGAATAAATAGAAATAAAACATCTAGATTTCAAAATATATTAACTTTTTCATTTAATGTGGTTAGTGCCTGCTATGTGTGGAGACCAAGTAGAGCTGATAGTGTATTTCCAGTCCAACTCCAGAGGCCTCAGAGAGCTGAGAGTGTAAGTTCCACTCTGAGTCCAAAACCCTAAAAATAAGGATAGTTGATGGTGTTAAGTTCCACTATGAGGCTGAATTCAATGGCATGAGAAGACCAGTGTCCTAGCTAGAAGATAGACAGAGGGTAAATTCTCCATTATTTTTCTACAGTTGCTGGATGGCAGTCTTAACTTCCAGGTCAATGTAATCCTTGTTGTATCTCCCAGTGAAAGCATTCCTCCCTTTGGAACTCAGACCTTTTGGCCAGTAGAGCATAAGATTGGGGAAATAGGAAAATTTTTGCTAGGGAGCCACTAGAGTTAACAGTGGCACCACTTATATTTCCACCCCATGAATCCTAGACTCTTGAATCATCCATGTGGGAGAAATAGCACTAAATATTGGATGCCGATTCAGAGCTATACAGCCTTCTGGAGAACCTTTCCCAGCCTTGCGATGTATGGCCACCTGTGTGTGTGTCTTCAAAAGACCATTTTCACCATTCTATTAAGCCAGCTACCTGAGGATGGTGGGGAACATAGTAAGACCAGTGAATTCCATGAACATGGGCCTATGGTCACACTTCTTTGGCTGTAAAATGAGTTCCTTGGTCCCAAGCAGTGCTGGGTACAATACCATCCTGGTGGCTAAGGCATTCAAAAAAGCCATGGATTGTAGTTTTATTAGAAGTAATTGAGTGCAGGAAAGGCAAATGCATATCTAGACTAAATGTCTATTCCAATAAGAACAAAATATTGTCCTTTCCATAATGGAAGCCATACAATGCAATTAACCTGCCACCAGGTAGCTGGCTATGGTGTCCTGTTGAGTACTCAGTGTTAGTCTCTGCCACTAGCAGATTGGACACTCACTATGGCCATAGCTAGGTGGGCCTGAGTGAGTGGAAGTCCACGATGCTGAGCCTATGCATAATCTCCATCACTGTCATGATGGTCATTTTGTTCACGAGCCCATTGGGCAATGACAGTGGTGGCTGGGAGAAAGGTTTGGTATTCATAGAATGAGTCATGCTATCTACATCATTATTCAAATCCTCCTATGCTTGAGGTTACCCTTTGATAAGCACAGGATATGACTATCTTCATGCTTTTTATTTGCTTGTTTCCCCATTCAGAGAGGTCTTTACACATAGCTCTTCCCAAAATTTCCCAGTCAACAATTTTCCAAATTCCAGGTTCTTGACCATTCAGCCAAACCATTGTCTAGGACTCGTGAACTGGCATATAATCCCATGTCTGGGCGTTTTTCCTTCCAAGCTAAGAGAACAACCAGGTGGTACTGCCCCAAGTTCATCACTTCTCCTTCAGGGATGTCGCAGAAACAGGCTACAGGTGTATGGCTGTCCACTTTTGGGGGTTGTCTGCATATTGTGAAGAATCATCTGAACAAGGCCCAGATTGTCTCTTCCTCTGTTGGCTAATTGTAGGGAACTATAGGTACAAGATGGGAGAAAGAAGAAAATGTAGCATAAGGCTTGTTTTTGTTTTCTTCATTTTGCTTTCTGTATATGCTAGTTGTACTAATATTAAGAAAAGTTTGCAGTTTTGTTCTCACTATTATTTTTATAATTATAGTTCCTTAATATTAGTTCTTCATATCTTTAAACACTATGAGTTTCCTATATAAGCAATAATAAAATTACATTTTTAAAATTTTTCCTCTTTTCCCTACCTTGTTCCCATCACCTCGCTTGAGAATTTACTTTTGTATTTTTAAATATTTATACAAATATTACTTAATGTGTCATCTTTAAATTGTCTTTTTATGCCTGATACTATACCTGGGGGAATTTGTGTACTCTCTTCCCTCTTTTTTTACTATGTTAATGTTATAATTTCTACCCTTTCAAGACATACAATATCGATATTCCCTCTGCCATTCTAATCCACATTTTTTTAAGTCTTATGTAGTGAAGTATATTAAAGCTCACTGCCAGTCCGTTGTCTGTAGATGTTTACAAGAGGTGATGAGAACAATATTCCCTAAATCCTTGCATGGTATAATTGTCTGTAGCCTGTAAATTTAAAGCCTTCTTTAGTTAGATGGTATATCTTCAACTCCTGATTTCTTTCCTTGAGTATTTTATAGATTTTGTTATGTTTCCTGGTGACAAATGTTGGTCTGGAGAAATCCAAGATCACTCTGATCATTTCCTTTTTTTTATAGCATACTTTATCTTTTTGTCTAATTGTTCAAAGGGTTCTTTCTTATTTTTGAAGACAGGTGAATATCCTAGATTATGTCTCATTGTTGACTTTTTTAGATAAATTCACCCTGGTACATTCTGTGACCTTTCATTATATAGGAGTTCACTTGAATTATGCCTTTTGATATATGTTCTCTTCCATTATTTAGATTTTCTTCGTAGGGATTCTAATTATGTATAAGCTGGATCTCATGTGTAACATCCCTAGCTCCTATTTTCTCTTTGGTCTTCTCTATTTCTGTTTTATTGTATTATTTTATCTCCTTTTACCTTCTGTGTCTTCTTTATGTTTTGCATAATGTGTTGCCTTTGAGCTTTTTAAATTCTTATTTTTATTTCTGTAATGGTTTTACTTTTCTCTTCTACTTATTTTCTTAATTATTACAGCTCATGCTTCCTCTCCTCTGTTTCAGTATTTCCTTCTTAATTTCTGGCATTTCTGCTTTGTGATTTTTCTTATAGAGGGGTTGTTTTTATTTTAGGAAAACTTTTATTCACAACTTTGTATATTCTGTGGCAATGTTGCTCTGGTGACTGTTTTTCATCTGTTAATAAAGTTTGCTCCTTTATTTTTCCTTTTTGTAGCACTTTTGTATTGGTGCTATGCTGCTTATTGAGTTTTCCTCATTGAATGCTCTGAATTTTGACTCATACACAGATACATTCAATGTTTTGTATTATACAAAGATTATACATTTCTCATTGAATGTGTTTAATTTTTCTGTATCAGCTTTTGACAAAAAGGTAGGAAGAGATCAGAATGGTCTTCCATACTAGATGGTTTTTACAAAACAAAGATTCTTCTCTCCTTGACAGATGTAAACTTCTCACAAATATTGCTTATCTGTGTGGTTCTTAGCTATCCCTGATTCAGCCTTCTCTGAATGAACCGGACTCAGGGGGCTTCTTCTGATATTCCACTCATTTCTGTTCTTTCCCCCTCTGGATCAGACAGTAGGTATAACTTCTGCCTCTCAGAATGTTTCTGGACTTCGGAAGTGTTTTTGTTAATTAGTTTGTTTTAAATTTCTGATATTTGCAATTGCTGGGTTCTACTTTTTCCCATGGGTTCCTGTGTAAACTCAGTTGCTTTGGGCAGCATTTACAGCAACAACTTTGGAGTCTGAGCTCTTGGTTCCACCAAATATAAGTTTGAATTTTTATTTTGTGTCCTCCCTGCTGCCTTGGCTGTGTTACAGGAATAAAGAGGGCCTACTGAGTATATGCAGCCCTGTTTCCACTGAATCTCAGGATTCTTTTTTTCTATTGTTTAGGAATCTAATAATTCTGGCATTGATTTTATATATAAATCTATATTCCTATCATGTATTAAATCATTTATGGATGAAGTTATGAGAATAATTTGTAGACATCCAGATATATATGTGCTTTGAGCAAAATTAAGTAAAAACATCAGGAAATTATAAACTTAATAAAATAAGATTGAACTCATAAATCCAATGTTTTGAAAGGAAAGATGGACTAAAACATTTTTCTGGCAATAATTCTTTTCATTTAGTCTTTTCGTGTTCTCTTTCCAACATGCAAATCAAACAAGAAATCAAAAAGCAGCTATATGGCATCATCAAATCCATGTTAAATCCACATATGGTTTGGAAGTATTTGATATCTAGCTGCACATAAGCAAAGGCAGATGCTTAACATTTTTTTAGTTGACAGTACATTATTAACTCTTTTGAATGATGCTAGAAGTATTCCACCTATCAGAATATACCACTGTAATTTAACACTATACCAGCAAATTTTAACCAATGTGCCATGAGAATTTTTAAAACATGTAATACCTGACTATTTAATCAGGAGCACTGACCTCTTTTCCCTTACAGTGTCAATTAAAAAAAGACAACAGTCAACACAACAATAGTCAACCAGTGTGAATGAATCAAAATTACACCTATTTTTTTTTTTTGGTCAGGTCAGTGAAAAATAATATTTTGGTGTGCCACAAAATTTTAGTAATTTGTTTTAATGTGTACCATCAGATAAAAAAGGTTGAAAATCATTGTGCTATGCTATGCTCCCAGAATATATATCCACTCTTCCTTCTGATCCTGAGAACCAGCCCACCGTCCACTGGTCTTAACAAGAGGAGTGAACTTCTGGAGTCCATTCTAACTCAAATTATGCTCCTTGGTACCTTGGAGCTGGTCTGGTCACCAGTGGTATGAACCAGAGGTCTCCAGATGTTTGATGAGTCTTAGAGTGTTCTTAATTTTCACTGGTGCTCTGCACTTGGGATACTTCAAGAGCAAGTTCTAGGTTTATAGCTTATCTCTGAATTTTTATATATCTTACTTTACCTTTCTTAGCTCTTAAAATATGAATATTAATGCTTTCCTTGCTAGTTTCACAAACTTTATTTCCTCATTGAATGCTCTGAATGTGGATGTGAGGGTTAAATGCAAGTATGTGAAAATTTGAAGTTTGTAAGCTGTAAGATACTAAACAAATATAAAGTTAATATTATTTAATTTTGCTTGGTCACAGGTAGAGGGGAAAAGATAGCAAAAAAAAAAATCACTTATCCTGTAGTGATAGAAATCAGTGGAGAAAGCACATGGTAAACTTCTAAAACTGTATTTATGTTTAATTTTCTTTATTCAGTTCCATGCTGCCAAATTCTAAATGTCCACATCTCTGTTAATTATACATCAGAATTGGCATTGTAGCTTGACATTTGATCTACCTGGTCAAGGAGAATATAAATGCCAACCAAAGTATTGGACTTACTTTCCTGAATGATGTTTTATTAACACATTGGTACCAGCTGTGGCTGCAAACCATTTAAAGCAGCCATATTTAAATGCTTTAAAATCTAGTGAATACGATTTTTATTAGCCTAACAAAACTATGGCAAAATGAGACATATGATAGCAAGGCAAATGTTTGAACAAGTTTTTAAACAAAGTGATGTGTAAAAAGTTAGAAGTAGATGTTTTTTATCTTGTGCATCTTGATACTTTGACTGTAATCAGTGAGTCTTTAAAATATTGATTCTGATTTTCAAAACTAACTAGATTATAATTCAAATAGACCTCTCATTTGGGTGAAAATTTTCTGTTGCATCAGACTTGTGCTGCACTGATTTGATACTGAAAGTCTGCTATGTTTCTGGGAAAATGTCCTAGTGGATAACTCTTTGTTTCTCTTTAAATGTACTTGCACCTGTGTTTTAGAAACAGAGTTAGAGTTCATACTTAGTCACTGGATTGGAATTGCAAATAAAAACTGGGAGTCCGGCAGAATCCCACCTTTTAAATTTCTCTCCAGATCATTTAGGGAGTGAGATGAGAATGGGGCAAGAAATCTAGTTTCTAAGAGTTTCAAGGCTTTGAACTAGTAGACCCCAGAAATGCCCTTGAACTACACATGAAAATGAAAACAACTTAGACTGAGTATTCATCCAATTTCTATAATTAAAATTATCGATAATGATATTTTGATAGCACTGCATTTATTACTATGAGTATGCTAAGTACGTGGCATATATTATTTTATATAATCTCAAGACAACCCTATAAGGTAAGTATAATTACCCCATTTCACAGATCAGGTAACCAGAGATATTGAAAGCTTAAGCAATTGTTGAGGTCTATCCACAGAGCTTGTGTTCTTAATCATGATATCTCAGAATTTCTTTATCTAAGCATGCTATCTGTTTTATGAGTTTAGGCTTTGTAAATTGTGGCATGGCAGGATCTTATCACTTCCCTTTCAAAATATTAAGAAATATAAAGATCTGAGTAAATACATATGGACAGTATGGATATTTGTAGCACAAATGCTAACTTTCAGGCTTTATATTGGTATTTTGTTTGAAGAATTCTTTTGACATATATGTATAGCATTAGGCCAAAGTTGAATTCTCTTAGCTCCCAATAGATGACAACATTTCACAAGCACCCATTTGACACACAAACATGCTGAGCTCAGGATAATATCTAAGTTGAAAAATGTGGAGAAAGAACTACCAAAGTTTGTGCCAACCCTAGGGTGTTGTTTATTGTCATGTTATTCAACCAAACACATTTCTCCCGGAGATGCAATTAATTCTTTAGGTGAAAATATTTTCAAAATCTCATATTTGCACACCAGCAGTCCCTTCAGAGGACAGAAATGTCAGTTTGCTCACAATTCATGCAGTGGTAGTTATTTCAGTCTCTGAGCCTATCTCTCAGCATGAGGGTAATTTGAGTTAAAAACTGTCAGCTTTACTAATTTTATATTTGAAAGGGACATGAGTTAGTAATAAATGTTTTATTAATTTTTCATCTTATAGAGTTTATCTGTTCTTGTATGTAATAGGATTGTCTTGAAATAAAAATTTTTATAGCTATTTAATTTGATTTGATTACTATATATTTTTAGTTCAGTATAGACATCTGTTGAAAGTCACTAATCATGTGAATATACACAGGCATATTGTTGCCTAAAGCTGAACATATATGGAAGCCAGATAGTTGCTTAATAAACAATGGGGTATACCACCAGGTGATTTCTTTCTTGATGGGGATATTAAAAGGCATTGCTATGTTCCATTACCATGTGCATGTTAAATGTAAGGCTCATATGACCAACACCCAGACATGGAGATTGCAACGTTTTTCTAATGAGTATAGTAAGATTGCATTTCAGTGAGTGTTTTCTATTCTGTTTGTGATAAATAATACTTCTGGATACCAATTTGATAGGCAGGTCATTTTGCCCTCATAACTGACTTTGGAAATGTAAGGGATTCTGCCATTAATAAAAATATAGGAAGACCCAAACTTATATACATTAAAAAAGTTACAGTATTTTTAACTCTTAGAACAACGTATGCTATTTTTGGCAATATGCAATGATATATACCAAAGCAATGCGTGAAATCAGGAATTTTTTTGTTGTTAAAAGTGTGGGTTAAGAGACATCTTTTTTTTCATATTTTAATGTTTCTTTTTATAAAAAATAAATCTTTATTGTTCAGATTATTACAATTGTTCCTCTTTTATCTCCCATAGTTCCCCTTCACCTGGTTCCCTCCCCACCCTTTGCCCTTACACCTGCCCCCCTCCCCGCCGCTGTCTTCATCCATAGGTGTATGGTTTTTGTCCTGCACCCCCCACACCCTTTTCACCCTGATAATTGTCAGTCCACTCCCTTTCTATGCCCCTGATTCTATGATATTCACTTGATTTTTAGATTCACTTATTAATAGATATGTATTTGTTGTTCATAATTTTTATCTTTACCTTTCTCTTCTTCTTCCTCTTCTTAAAGAATACCTTTCAGCATTTCATATAATACTGGTTTGGTGCTGATGAAATCCTTTAGCTTTTTCTTATCTGTGAAGCTCTTTATCTGATCTTCAATTCTGAATGATAGCTTTTCTGGGTAGAGTAATCTTGGTTGTAGGTTCCTACTATTCATCATTTGGAATATTTCTTGCCACTCCCATCTGGCTTGCATAGTTTCTGTTGAGAAATCAGCTGACAATCAAATAGGTACTCCATTGTAGGTAACTAACTGTTTTTCTCTTGATGCTTTTAATATTCTTACTTTGTCTTTTGCTCTTGGCATTTTAATGGTCTTGGTGTGATCCCCTTTGGATTCCTTTCGTTTGGGGTTCTGTGTACTTCCTGGACTTGTAAGTCTATTTCTTTCACCAGGTGGGGGAAGTTTTTAGTCATTATTTCTTCAAATAGGTTTTCAGTATCTTGCTCTCTCTTTCTTCTGATACCCCGATAATTTGGATGTTGATACACTTGACGTTGTCCCAGAGACTCCTTATACTATCTTCTTAGTTTTGGATTCTTTTTTCTTTTTGCTTTTCTGGTTGGGTGTTTTTTGCTTCTTTGTATTTCAAATCTTTGACTTGATTCTTGCGATCCTCTAGTCTGCTGTTAGAGCTCTCTATATTATTTTTTTATTTCAGTCAGTGTATGCTTAATTTCTAGTTGGTCCTTTTTCCTATCCTTGAGGGTCTTGCTAAATTTATTGGCCTTTTCTAGGAAATTCTTGAAAAACCTTATAACCGTGGTTTTGAACTCTATAACCAGTAATTTGCTTTCCTCTATTTCTTTCATTTGTGACCTGTTTGTTTGTCTCCACATTTTGGCTGCTTCTCTGAGTTAGCAGAGTGGCTTTGTGTGCTAGGTTTCCAATAGGGCCCAGTGGTTCAACCTCTCCAGTTACCTGAGATGGACACTCTTGGTGCATCGCTTTATGGGCTGTGTGCACAGTCTTGTAGTTAAGCCTTGATTATTGTTGGTATCCCTGGGAGGAACTGACTCCAGGCCAATTGGCCATGTCTGTAATTGGAGAACTTCTGTGCTGGAGACACCCTTATGAGGAAAGACTTGCTTAAGTGGGGCTTTGATGCTCACTGAGTTTGCCCCTGAGTGTGTCCCTTATAAATCTGAGGAGTTGTAATCTGGATGTTCCCACTCTAACCACTGGGTACACTGGCTCTTGGATCTCCAAAGAGGTGAGAATTTAGCCTCTGCCTGAGGCCACCCAGCAGGACTACAGAAAGATCTGAAGATTCCTCGTCTTTGTTTGGGTTTTGGAGGTGCCCAGCTGACACCCAGCTATGAAGAAATGCAAGCTGCAGTAGGGCCTTTGGCCATCTTTTGGATGTTTTAAGTGTCTCTGACTCAGATGTAGTTTGTTAGATAAGTTTAAATTTCAAAGAACCAGAACATTCATATGCAGAAGCTTCTACACACAGCTTGGATGGGGCAGAGTCTCAGGGCAGAGGAAACAGCAATGGCTTCCCGTCAGCCCTGTCCTAAGAAGCCTTCTGGTCTCAGTGTCTCTTGGTAATTGCTGCTAGCACCTCTGAGAGAAAACTGCACTCGAGTTCCACCCACTGTCAGACAGTCCAGTTTCTCCCAGTATAAGTCTGGGTCCTCAAAGTCTCACCTGGAACTGTAGTTCAGAATAGCTGGTAGCTTGGGTCTCCCTCTGGATTGAAAAAACAGCCATGTACTCAGTTGCCACCTCTCTCTGTGCGCACGTGCCTCTGTACCTCTGCACTTTACTTCCACAGCTCCTCTGAGTCTCAGTGTGCTTTTCTCTTCCCTTCTAGTTGTAGAATTTCCACTTATACAGCCTTCTTGTGGTTCTGGATGATGTCCTTTTTGTTCTTTAGTTGTAGCTTTGAAATTGTGAGAGGCAGCAAGTTCAGGTGTTTACCTATGCTGCCATCTTGGTTTCTCCTTAAAAGACATCTTAATAAATTATTAATTTCTGCAACTTTTCCTATACTCCTTCCCCTTCACAGGGGTCTAAGAAGTGTGGGGAGTTAAGATGAAGAGCTCATAAGTAGAAGCTAGCTCCCTTCTGGGAATCTTTGGCATTATAAGGAGTTTTGGGGTCAAGTTTTGCCACCTTCTTCTGAAATGATCCTGCCAAGATTGTACTCCTACTTCTCAAGATGAGGACGAACTAAAAGTAAAAAAGCCCCATAGACCAGACTCCTGCATGTTTCACAGAATTCCAGCTCAGGTCAGGAGATGTTAATGGGAATAAAACTTTCTGACCCTTAGTAACCATGAGACATATTAGAGAGAAGAGCTTAGACTCTGTTGACTGATTTAGGGCAATTAAATTAAGCTTTCTAAGCCTTAGTTTCCTCTTCTGAAAAACAGGGTTGTGATACATATGTGTCATAGGGTTGTTTGAGAGTTAAGGAAAACAAAACATGAAAATACTTAACACAGTTCCTAGCACATATTAAGCTTTTACTAAATGGCAACTATTCTTTTTAATAAAGACATACAATGGCTCAGCCATGAGTTGGCATATGAAACTCTTGTTCTTGCCAGAAGCAGTCAAGCTAGGAATAATAGTTTATTTGGTTGGGAGTATGTCAAATTTGCTGTGGGGAAAATATCTCAGAACACTGTACAGATGCACTGACAATAATAACAACCGTCTCAAAGAAGCCAAATCCAAAGATTTTTTCATTATCATATCTATAACCAACCAGGTGGCGCCTCTTCAATATTAGTTGAATTAATGGGTCATCTATGCTGGAAAAAAACACAATTGTTTTCTATCGATAAATGCATCCCATCATTTATCTTACTGTTCATTGCCTTTTCTCTAGAGAATAACTTCAAAAAATTGTGTGTCTTTTCTTATAGTGCAGTTTTAATTTACATTCTAAAATTGTTAACAGAGGAGAATGAAACAGTGAAAATCCACAGGCCTCCTTAATATATTTGGATAGAAGAAATAACTGGGCACTTGGTACTGTGGTGATAATTGGGGAATATAAAGTGTAGTTTTGTTTGCTGAAAGTCCACAGATTGCTGAGGCATGCGGCCATGAGTTTGACATGCTTGACACCATGAGATCTATAGTTTTTTGGTAAAACATGGGTCTTAATTTCAAAGCACTCTTATTTCTACTGGCATGATCAGAGGCATTTATGGTACACTCACTATTTATGAAACACTGTGCTAAACTGCAGTTACTGAGAAACTAGGAAGGATCTTTCTCCTATTAGCCTTATTATCTAGCTGGAAGAGATTGAGTTCTTTGAGGACAAACTATTTTATAGTAGCCTGGCTGTAGGATAATAATGTAAAATATCATCAAAATATTCGACCAGCTTGGCTGTAGGAAAAGAATGTAAAATATCATTAAAATATTCAACCACCCCCTACCTGTTGGATCATTGCACTCATTTTGTATTCAAACTTCAATGTGCATTTGAATCACCTAGGATCTTGTTAATAAGCAGGTTTTGATTTCGTTGGTCTAGTCAGTGGTTGGCAAACCGCGGCTTGTGAATCGCATGTGGCTTGCGAGCCGCAGTTTGCCGACCACTGGTCTATGTTGGGGATCTAAGATTCTTGATTTATAATAAGGTTTCAGATGATGCTAATGCTTCTGGCCTATAGACCACAATGAGAAACATCTCTGGAGCAGTGGTTCTCAAATTGGTTCCATATATAAATCACCTCGGGGACTTTAAAAATTTCTGATGCCTCTAATGCTCTCTATGGGTGGGAAATGCCCCCCTGCTTCCCTCCATAAGAATTTGGGAGCTTTATTCCCTCATCTGGCTTCTTGGCTTTAGTCAATAGTTGTCAAGGGGCCCTGGCTGATTTAGCTCAGTGGATAGAGCGTTTTCCTACAGACTAAAGAATCCCAGGTTCGATTCTGGTCAAGGGCATGTACCTTGGTTGTGGGCACATCCCCAGTAGAGGGTGTGCAGGAGGCAGCTGATGGGTGTTTCTCTCTCATAGATGTTTCTAACTTTCTATCCCTTTCCCTTCCTCTCTGTAAAAAAACAATAAAATATATTTAAAAAAATAGTGGTCAAGGGGGAGTCCACATGCTTATCATACTAACTTTTTTACTTAGAGAAGACCACTTCTAAAGGGCTTGGGGATGCTACATGCTGCCTGAGAAATTGATAGGAAGGAAAGATGATGAAAGACAAGAATGTATGTGTCATCAGAATCATGCAGTCACTCTAACTGTTCCAAGTATCCTTCTAAGCCACATTAATAGATTAAGGTTCTGTGGTGTTTCTTAAGTACTTTTGAACTAGGCTTATAAGAAATTGCATTTGTCTGAGTTTTCCATGTTGGGCTATCTATCATAGCCTGTATAATAAAGATGCAATATGCATCTTCCACAGCGTAAAGACCAACCACTTAATGACCAACCGCTTAATGGCTAGATCACTGATCAGCAGAAGAGTGGGGTAGTGAGTTATAACCGGGTGGTGGAGAGCATTGGAAGGGTCAGGGCAATAAGCTATGAGAGGGAGGCAGGTGGGTGGAGGGAGCTACAGGAGGGCGGCAGCAAGCTACTGGTGAGCTATTGCCACACAGATTCATGTGCAAGGCTACTAGTATATTTATAACAGTCTCTTCTTGGTACATTAATAAGTCTCATTAATGTTAGGTCTTATTATCACCTAGTGATAAATATTAAATGGGAACATAGAAAAATAAAAGCATTTCAATGAATTGTATGTCAGCTAATAAGATACAAGGCATAAAGGCAGATAATTCCCTGTGATCAAATTTCTTAAATTTTTATTTTGAAAAAAAAATAATCCTTTAGAAAAGCTAAAAAAAAAAATAGTACAATAAAACCCTTCACTTTTAAATATGTTGCTATATCTTCCCCTGTTGTCTTTGTTAAACCATTTGAAAAAAGTAAACATTATGGCACTACACCCCAAAATACTTTAGTATGTGTCACATAAGAACAAAGAGATTGTCATAAATAACTATAGTAGCATTATCATGATCAAGAAATTTAATATACAATCCATATTCAAAATGAGCCTACTGAAATATTATTTTAAAAAATATGTTTTTATTGATTTCGGAGAAAGGGAGAAGGAGAGAGAAATAGAAACATCGATGAGAGATAAACATTGGTTGACTGCCTCCTGCATGCCCCCTACTTGGGATAGAACTTGCAACCCTTGCATGTGCCCTGACGGGGAATGGAACTGGTGACCTCTTGGTGCATGGGACTATGCTCAACCAACTGAGCCACACTGGCTGGGTAAAATAAAAATTTTTTTATAACTTTTTAAAAATCTTAAGTATCATTAAGCTATATAAGTTGACAATTCTTAAAGAATTATATTTTTTCCATTTGCAGTATGGAATTTAAAAATCTTTGTGCCTTACCCCAGGTTTACCAAAAGTAATACTATAGGTAAGATACAGTAACATTGCTTTGGATCAAGAAGTATTTAATTAGGGAATTCTTTTCTTGGACCAATTCGTCAGACCCCTGAAAGACAAAATTATATCTTTAGAGTATCAAGTAGTTCATACACAGTGTTATCTTTTTCTGTATTAGTAGCTTCTAACTTTACGTGAAAATACCGAAACATGTGAGGAAATCACTATTGAGGTCAGATAAGATGAATGTCTCTCATTTTCTAAGCAGAGTTTTCTTTTTTGATCAATTGATTTATATATCTGGCTACATGTGAAATACTTCTAATGCAACTCTGCCAAGACTTTTCAACAGCTTCTTTTAGTTTGATTAATGACCTTTTAATGGCAGTAAAATTATATGTAAACATGTAATCTTAGAAAGTGAGGTTTTTTTGTGTTTGTTTGTTTTTTACTCTCATTAGGAAATATTTTAGGGTGATAGACCCTTCAGACATTTTCTTTCATAATATTGACTTAAACCAATCTTTCACTAATCATTGCTGTTCCAATTCTGCTACTATGCCTTTGGAACACATAGTCCACCATGTTTTGTTGAATGATTAATTTATAATAACTACCTCATAGGACTGAAGAGGATTTAATGAGACAATGCATATAGCATGCTTAGCACAATGCCTGGAATACAGTAATCTTTCAATAGATGACAGCCATTATCTATATACTGTATATAAAAGGCTAAGTGACCAGCCAACCCTCCAACCAGCTGGTAACTGTGACGTACACTGACCACCATGGGGCAGATGCTCAACCCAGGAGCTGTTGAGCGACAGCAACTTTACAGAGTGCCCTTTTATACTCCAGGACCCCTTGGGCGATGTCAGACTGCCAGTTTTGGTCCGATCCTCACTGGCCAGGCCAAGGGACCCCCACCTGCTGGACAGATCCTGCTCACTCCACAGATGCCCTTTGAGTCCTGGTGCCAGCCCAGGTGCGGCCTGTTAGAGAAGGACCAGGGGAGGTTGGTTCCAAGGCATGTCCAGCCTGTCTTGCCCAGTCCTGCCCTGCCTGCCACCTTCTAATTAATTTCCTTTCAATATGCGTAAATCTGTGCAACAGGCCTCTAGTTTTAATAATAACTCCCTTTTATTATTATTATCACTATTATTTTGGTTAAATGTTCCAAAAGGAATAGCATATATAAAGACGGCGGTGAGAAGGCCAACAGGGTGAGTTTGGGGAGAGCATACACAGAGTGGTTCAGGACTGGACTCTCATGAAGATTCAAATCCTGGCTCTGACATTTCCTTGCTGTGTGACACTGGAAAGTTTATTTCCTCATTTTCAAAATGGGAATAATAGTAATATCTACCTCCTGAGCATATGATGGGGATTAAATTAGAAAATAAGGCAAAAGTGCTCAGCCCCATGCCTGACATGTATTCAGTTTCAGTAAGTTTAAGCTAAAATTAAAACAACAAGTCAGGAAGACTTTACATAATTGAACTTTCCTAGTGATAGCTGCTACCTTCCAATGAAGTGTGGCTTTTGTTACTTTCTAAATAGTTTGCTTTCACTTTTAGGATTATTTAGAGTGTTTCTTAGTTTCTAGTAGCTTTTATTCCTCTTTTTATTGTTGATTGCTACATCTTCAGAAGTCTTCTAGACCAGGGAGCATAGCACAGAACTATAGGTGCATTGTGACTTGGTCACCCTAAAGTTTATATGAAGTAGCTAATGATTTGAAAAAGAAACAAATATGACAAAGACTATCTCTTTCAGAGCCCATAGCCATTTGGTCAAGGGATGCTGCCACTGGTGGTTAGCCTGTCTGACTTACAAAGTTTTTATTTAAGTCTTTCCAAGTTCCTAGGTGGGTGCCGATGTTGCTCTCCTCTTTTCTTTGAGCTGGATTCACTTTCATTGGCTCCTGAGTCCTGCATTTGGACATTTACTTCAGGAAACCTGAATTATTTTATATAAGTCATTTGAAGAAGCGGAATACTTTCTTTAGTTTCCTTGTAAATCTATTTCTAACTTATCCATTGATTTTCTTCTATCCATTTGGTGTCTAAATCTTACTATAGATTCTTTGGAAATAAAGAAAATCAAAAAGTATATCTGTGTCCATTTTGTTAAAATGGACACTTGAAATATTCTACTGTAAATAAAATTCCGTTTTTCTGTCAGAACTTCAGTTCATAAAAGGCATTCTCTAAGAATTATTCTACCAAGAAGCATTACTTAATTATAGATAGCCAATCTTAAAACAGCAGCAATTTTTGCTTAGTGATGGCTCAGCATTTACACACATGAGATAAAATAGAGTTCTCCCCTTATCTGGTCTCTTATGCAAACCCTGGAATAAAATATGAGTTCTTTTATTTTTTGGTCTGTAATCTTTTGATTTAAATGTTTCTTCGGCTGCTGTTGATGGTTTTTTTTTTTCTCTCTCTCTCTTTCTCATAGAATCATTAAGACCTTACATGAAAGGTATCATTTAAGATAAAAGTTTTGTCCTATTTTTAAATGACAGTGAATGAACAAATGTGCATTAAGGTAAGGAAATCAGACTAAATTAAAAGTACACTGGATTACTGACTCCTTTGGAAATTTTTCTAAACTACATGATTTAGTTAAACAAAATTATTAGCTCTCTTTTTTCAAAGTAAACAGTCTTTAAATATAAATTATACTGAGCAACATATGTGATTATAAAGTATAAATAGTATAAATAGAATTTGGCCGGCATGTACAGTAGCATACACAAATATCTGTATACAAACATAGGGTGGGACTCTGTGCCCTTTCATTTCACAGTTGGAAATTGAGACCTGGTTAGGGTGATAAATATTGGAATTAGAGTCCTGATAGCAGAGCATGAAGAACATTCAGTCTTCTAATTTAGGACCTGAAATAGATCCTACTGAGCCACGTTTCTCTCTCCAGGTTGATGTTCACTCTCTGCCATTGCATGTTGTACCACTGAAGGGGCAAGAGACGCAGTCTCGGGACCATCTTCTGGAGAAAAGCAACACCATATACATTTCATGCTGGCAAGGGGCAATTCAGGGTAGCTGCTGGCTTGGCCCAGGGGAATGCAGATATTGTGATATTTTACATGCATGGGCAGCACCAAAAAGGGGCTGAGTTTCTGCATGAAAATAATTTATATCAAAGCACATTCTAAGAACAGCATTATTGAGTGTTTGGCTTCTGATTTCAGCCTCTTCCATTAATTTAAAAGAACTTTAACAAGTGGGTCTGGAGTATGTACTTACCATAGTACCCGGAGGCAGACGTGCCACAAAGACCAAATCTGCATGGAGGCATTCACGTAGTAGCCATTATATTACGGGCAGCTGCAGCAGCAGTCTCTACATTTGGTGCCAAACTAAGATTTTCCATTTCAGACTAGAATTGATTTTAGTCTCTGAGTTCTCAAGGATAGAGGTGAAATCTGCACGCTTGCCTGGATCCACAACCAAGTCTATTAGAAACATCAGCCATTTACCTCTTTGAGCTTTAGTCTCTCCACTATTTATTAAAGCTCTGCACACATGGTCCTCTAATTCTTGTTCTGTTTACCTTGTGCGACTTCTAGCTGGGGATGATAATACCTATCATCTGAATGCTTTCTGATTTTAAATAATAACTATGAAGCTCTTTGAACAGCAAGAGTGTATAAAAAGTATAGCATTAAATAATTAAAAGTTAAATAGTTATCTAAATGTAATTATTTTACTACTGCTTGTACCTACCTTAAAAGAGGTAAACTTTTCCCCACATACTGTAGCATCTGAGTAAAGAATCTATGCTAATGAAAATAAAAGCACTGAATATAGTTGCTTCCTAGAACTATATTGATACATTTTTATAATTCATTTGCAGAGAGTGTTTTGAGCATTTTTACATAAAGACCACAAAGGATCTCAAATGAATTAACAAAACTCTATTTGTAAAAAATGAAACCCCATAATTTATATGTATATTTGGCATTCACTTTGCTAAAACATCGTGTCTTGGTCTATATAGTGACATCAGTGCCTTCTGGCTCCTTTCTGTCATTGTCTCAGAGAGCCTTCCTCTGATCTCCAGAAAACATTAGTTCATCCTGCCACCCAAGTCCATTACCCTTATTATATTTAAGCACAAAACTGTATCTGCTATTTCATATTTACTTATTTATCATTAAATATTAAATTATTGGTAAAAATGTTCTTGGCTAGAGCTTCATTCTGGAGTGCAAACTTAGGAGAGCTGTATGTATCATAACTTGCTTTTTGCCTTGTCTTTGGCACTCAACAAATTTTTGGTATAGAGGCCACAAACATGTGAATAATCAGTCAATAAATCAATTAACAAAAGCAACAGGCACTAAGTCATGGACATACTAAGTACTCCAACCTATTCTGGGAACTGTAAGGGCTAAATACTGAGGGCTATGTGCAATGATAACAGCATTTACTTAATACTTCTGTGTCTGGCACTATCTAAAACTTTTATTTACCTTATCTCATTGAACCCACAACAACCTTGTGAGGTCAGTACTATTATTATCCTCTTTTATGGATGAGGAGGCCAAGGCTCAGATATCTGAAGGGCAAATGCCAGTCAATAACAATAACCCAGATAGATAGATTTCCAGACCATCAAAAGGCCTTGGAAAGAGTTGTTCTGTGGCCAATGACAGGACATTGGAGACTGTCAGCAAGTTTTGTGTTTTAGGAGGATCCTTATGGGGCAACCTAGAGAACAGAACAGAAGAGGCCAAAAGGGAAGCTCCCTGACTTGAGGGAGCTGTTATACTCTTAGCAAGAGACCATGACAGAAAAAAAAGAGAGACCATGACAGAGACTCCAAGAAAGGTAAGAGATGTGAGATATAAAGAATTGCCTAGGAGGCAGATAGAATTTAGTAACCAATTGCTTGTGGGTGAGTCGTGGAGCATGACTCAGAGGATGGATGTGTGATTTACGTGTCTGTTATCTTGCATCATTCATATACTCCCAATCCCTAGTATTTGTCATAGGATTCCCAAAGCCATTACTCATGCTTGCAGATCCTTGGTGAACTGGGAAGGCCTGAGAGTCAGAACATGAAGTATTTGGGCTATTGGTAGCTCCTAAGATCAGGCCACATCACGGATATGAAGAATTAACATGGAAATAAATCAGGGACAAATAGCTTCCTTCCATCATAGTTTCACCTGTAGATTTAATAGTGTTTTCACTGATGTTTCAAAAGTAGCATTTCAAGTCTTATTTATCTCCTGTGAAACCAAGGCAAGAGTTAGGTTTTGTGTGTGTGTGTTGCTTTATTCTATTTTCAGAGTATCGTAGGTAGATTTTTGAAGCTGCATTAGATGTTCAACTAGTTCCATTGTTCCTGGTGATTAGTTATGCTCCATTGCCCATATTGCACACAGTCAGATCTCTTGAGAAAGGTCTTCATGGTGTACTCAATGATGTGCTTCTGGCCACTCCTTGATAGGAGTCAGCAATCCACTCCTTACAGCTGTAGCCTCCCTTGCACTCCCCCACCACACACACACACACACACACACACACACACACACACACCACACTCCCACACATACAGGAAGCAAACTGCCTTGTTGCCCTGGTGAGGTTGTCTTGAAAGATGCTTCTGAGACTCTGCTTTGTCCAGAGATGTTCCCAGTTCTTAAACACGAATCAAGGCAGGCTTCTACCAGCACATCAGCCTGTCCTGTGACAGACTGCTCACTATACAGATTCTGAGCTACTCAACCCTGAAATAGAACACTAAGCTCTTTAGGTTGTTTGTATTGTCTCTACCTAGTTAGATGTTTGAAGGGAACTGCTAACCAACAAATAATGGTTTCCAAAGGAAACCTCCCAGTTCAATGAAAGAGTGTGTCTTCCTTATTATGGGAGATGTTGTGTTATAAGTGGGTGTTTTATGCTCAGCTGAATTAAAAAAAAAAAAGGTCAGTCTTAAAAACTGTTAATGATAGAACACATGGCATAAATTATACCGTAAACTCCAAACAGCTCTGAAATTATAAACATTGCTTAGTCAAGACTTTTCTCTTAACGATGCCCTGATGTTGCTGGCATAACCCAGTGATTCGGGTCCGTGTTATTTTACTTGAAAGGAGGAATTTCTTTTCCAGAAAGAGTCTCTCTAAGAAAAGCTGTCTTCCTGGCGAACTTCATGAAACATCTTGCTCCAGTGGCCTGTGTCATGTCTTGCCTGGGGCCCGGGCCAGGCAGGATGAGATGGAGAAGAAGGTTAAAGGAAAGAGTCATGTGATGAGGAGAAACTGCAGGCTTGGTTCTGACACAGACAGGAGGCTGACTCAAGTCAGTGGGAACTCTGAGTAAATAGAGACTGTCAGGACTCTGAGCCAACATCCTGAGACTGTTGCTGAATAAGCATTAAATTCAGAAGGACTTCTTCCTTCATGTGCCCATCCCAGTGGTTGGCAAACAGTGGCTCGCGAGCCACATGCGGCTTGCGAGCCATGGTTTGCTGCTCTGTTGACTAATGAGTTTGCCAGCTACTGGCCTATCTGAACAGCTCTCTAGGGTTTGGGCAGCAGAAATGTCTTCTGAAGGATAAGAATAATATTTATATCATTTACAACTGTCTTTTATTAAGCACTTTAATTAGAGGCCAGGCATTTGGCCAAATACTTTATGAACAATGTCTTATTGAATTTTAACCCTTGATTTAAATACTATTATTATTTCTTCATAACAGATGGCACCTGGGGCTCAGAGAGGTTAGCCTTTTCCCAAAGTTATACAGCAAATACTCAGAAGCCAGGATTCTAGCACAGGTCAGTCTGGCTCAACCCAATACAACAAACTATTAAAAGCTATGATGTATTTTGTCCACAGGGATAATGAATAAAATGTGTGTAAAAGTATTTTGGAGGCAGCAAATGCTATAGAAGTGCAAGTGAAGGGCTCTGGAGTCAGAAAAGCAGACACACCCCACTTCTTAATAGCTCTGAGTGTAAGTTTTGTCAATAAGATGCTTGTATCCCAGTCTTGCTCAGAATACTGAAGAATCAAGTTGGAGAGCAAAGACCAGCTCATCTTTAGTCATTATGATGTGAGAGCCTTTTCTTTCAATGCTGATATATAACCAGTTCCCTGCTCTTCTTTAGTCTGATTTAGCTAGAGTCCCCTTTATCTTAATCTTTTCTCACATGCAGACTCCATATAGACTTGGTTAGCAGGGAAAACGAGAGACACTGTGAATGGTTTGGTCTAGCACATCCCACTATTGGAACAGGGATGTGTGTGCCTGCTCTGTAGTTTATGAAAAGATAATACTCTATCTATAAACAAAGACTCTCTGTGACATGAAAAAGAAAATTTAAATGAGCAGAAATATTATTTTTCTAACTCCAGGACATTTTCTTCTGGTCAGAAATGAATTAGGTGATTGCTCTAGGCAGCACACCTCTCTAATCGGACAGATCCCTGCCACATGAGTCTCTGAGTTCATTTATGTGACAAATCTCCCTGTGTCATACTCATTCATTCAGTGAGTGTTTATTAAGCCTGTAGTCTGTGCCAGGTGCTTGGCTGCTTAGATGATAAACAGTCCCGGCCTCAGAAGGGGTCACAATATAGTGGGGAATTACAGTAAAAATAAAAATAAATCATCATAGAACATGGAATTTGTTTTGAGAACATTGTGAATATAGTGCAAAGGCAATGCAGGAAAGGGAAACTATAACTGCCTGTAATTCAGGGAAGGTAGGGCAGAGTCAGTGTAGCTCCCATCTCTGTGAATCCAATAGCAGACCTCAGAGAAGCAGGAGGCAGATCGGTGTGGTTCCTAGCTTTTGATTCATTGCTCATTCTCAACAGCAGACCGGGATCTGTTGAAAGGCTAGACAAATAAGCACCTAAGTCAAATCTAATATTTTCACTCCTTGGAATTTTAGTGAATGATCAGTGACATTAATTGAGTCTATACCAGGTGCTATACACAAAAGTAAGTTACTTGCATGTCACCTTACAGATGGTACTTGATCCAGCAAAAGCTTTATTTAGTTCTATCAGGCACTGTATCCTTACATAATGAACAAGAAGCCATTTATTTTCTAAGGAATGGTTTGTCAGAAGCATGGATATGTCACGAATAGAGCTCGTGTTTCTGAATCAATTCTATTTCTATGTGAGAAGCTGAGCTAAGAGCTTTGCTTTTCTGAGCCTCAGTTTCTCCACATGTAATAGGGATAATAAAAGCCATTCAAGATGTTTAAATGTTGCAGGTAGAAAAAGCATTTCAAACTTAAAAATATTATACAAGCTATAATTAATACTTAAAATCATAGACTGATGAGTCTCAGAGGGAAGGTGGGGATGAGAGGGTTGGTGAGAAGAGTTAACCAGAGAACTGATACGCATATACACTGAGTGGCCAGATTATTATGATCTCTGAATGCATAATAATCTGGCCACTCAGTGTATATCCTATATAATAAAAGGCTAATATGCAAATTATCCCCTCGACCAAGAGTTCAATCAGCAGACAGGCCAGCCAACCATCCATGACCTCTTTCCCTGGTCAGGCTGGACAGAACCCACCCATGCATGAATTCATGCATGAGGTCTCTAATTTATTTATATCTATATCAATATCGATATAGATATATATACACATACATAGTGAGTGGCCAGATTATTATGCATTCAGAGATCATAATAATCTGGCCACTCCATGTATGTGTGGCTCATGGACACAGACAGTAGTGTGGTGAAGGCCTGGAGCAGGGCAGATGAGAGGTAGGTAGAAAGGGTCAATGGGAAAAAAGGGGGACATCTGTAATTATTTCAATAATAATGATAATTAAAAAAAATCCCTTTAGCTAGAACCTTTTGTACACAAAATCCCACTATGGAGATGGATGGAGGACAGGTTGGTTTCTAGATGATATTTTGCAAAAGCACTATGATACAGATACTGTAAAATGTGAGCTCCTCTGCTGTCCCTATCATTTTCAGCTTTTTCCAGAATAGCAGTTCCTGGTGGAATCCCAGTAGTTAATCTGTGCTATTTAGAACAGATGCTTATGATCATCACCAAAATAATAATTTATAATAATTTGGACTTGTGACTTTTCCCCTCTTTCTACTGGAAACTTGAAAACTTAAAAAGATTTTGTGAAGAATAATTTTTTTTCTTTTGAATATGAGAATTGTAGCCCAAACTTCAATCCAAACCAAATTTCAGATGTGGAATTATAACCCCTACCTCTGGATGGAAACCCAAGAGCCCCTTAGCCAGAGTGGCAATTGGCAGTTCTACCTTCATCTCCTAGGACACACACAGTGGGACACCAACCAAGAAAAAGAGCAGGGAAGGAACATGAGGGGAAATGCTAAAACCATCTGTCTGGAGTTGGTTTTCTATGCTGCTGGTACAGCAGGGTCCTCCTTGTTATCTTCACTAGAGTCCAGTCTCCCTCTCATCAGGATGCTGAAAAGAAGAAATAGTAAACATCTCTTACCATACGGATTTCAGAGACTAAGTGTGGTACATGCAGGGAATATCAAAATGAGGGTTAGAAGACAGGGTTCTCTGACCCCATCATTCATGCACTAGACACTTTTCAGCAGGCCCCTGACTTTCTCTGAGACTCAGAGGTGTTATCATCTATAAATGTGGATCTTAGCAGTTATACTCACTTCAGAAGGCCTGTGAGGAAAAGGTACTGTGTTACGTCAGGCTTTCTGCACTGGATGGAGAGACCCTGGCCTCACCCACTCTAGATACTCAGACTCAAAGATGCTGGTGAAGAGAGTAGTACACAGTTGCCCTAGAGCCCAGATTATAACCCATTGTCTGTTTCTTCTCTCCTGGCCCAGGTCTAGAGTAGGCCAGAATTATCTTGTATTGTGAACACTAATGTAATTCTTCTGTGGTCTGTGTCCACCACCCTACCATCAGATGAGCCAGACAATGCCAGAAAGATAATCTTGTCACTGCCCCCGACCCGCCCATCCCGCTCCGGGAGCTGTGGTACTGGGGACATGGGCAAGGCCCTGCGCCTGCGAGCTGCAAGTCTTGTCCTTGCCAATCTGTGGTCTTGGTCAGGGACCAACTCCTATAACTCTGGTCCACAGTCACAGTGGTTATTTTTATTTTCCAACAACAGTTAAGCTTGTTCATTTTGAACTTGCCATTCCCTGAAACACGAAAATTGGTTTAAATACTTAGACAAATATTGTGGGTCCAAAAGTTGACTGTAATGAACTTTAAGAAACAAAGAGATAAATGGGGGAAAAATAAACAAAACCCACATTGAAACAAATGGAAAAATCATCAGATAATTAAAGAATTGTCTGATAAAGCAAAATTTAAAAGATAATTAAAGCAAAGATTAACAAGTACCTCTTCCATCTCAATATGGAAGATGGAAGCCTCTGGTTGTAATTGTGCTATGACATCATCATTTTGATTTATTGGTTTATTGTCCCAGTAAGTGGCCGCCAACATGCTCTTTTTGAGCACAGTTCACCACATGGACGTCTTCGCTGAAGATGTGCTTTAGCAACAACTGCTCAGTGAAATGGCTGAGATTTCTTATGGCACCATCCTCTGGTCATGGCTTCTTTCCTCTTACCTTTCTTCTCGAAGGTTTGATGTATAACATATGTGTGTATTCTTCAAAGGCATCTAACATATAACCAGTACAGGCATAGGTACCAATACAAACTGCTGTAGTATTTACTTGTGGATGATTTCCTACATTTTTTCCATTTCTAAATCCTCCCAGTAGACCAATTTTCTTTGGTAACAGTGAATATATTTCTCTTTAAGTTTGTAAAAGGAGCTACATAAAATTCTCCTGACACATGTTTAAAATGTGTGGTCAAACTGGCATTTGTACTTGGAAATGGCCAGTGGTGAAGAATTTTTAAGTTTGTCTGATGATACCTCAAAGAGATTTTTTAAAATGGAACATTAGGTTCTCAATTATGAATTGTTCCCACATTTTAGATCTGCCTAGTGGACCTTTCAACTTAATGCTGCTTTTGTTTCTAATGAAAAAAATCCATTATTCATTAATGAAGCCTGGTTCTTCTTAGTATTTTGCCTTTAGAGAGGATTTAATTTAGGGACTTAACCTATGGAAAAAATGATGTCTCACATGAACCATTTAGAGACAAATGGGTTTTTTATACTATGCACTATGTAATCAACTTATATTTCTCCAGAGTTGCCGTATTCAATGGACTCCAAAGGTTTACTGTGAATATAAGTTTTAAGCAATGGAAAACTTCTATTTTCCAAATGCTAAGAAAGAAATTTCCCTCTTAGCCTGGAGGCCTCTGCTTTGTTGGTCCAAGATATCATGCACTGCTGTAGTGACCTGATGCAGGTGAAGATACAGACGCAGCTGAAGGTTCAGAAACTCTAAGGCACAGTAATTGACAGGAAAGTGAGTGGCCCAGACAGGAAGGGGGAAATAAACTCACATGTCTATAAAGATGGTAAAGTATGTGGAAGTTAGGTAAACGTTTTCACATATTCTATGACAAAACCAGAATTAACTTGCTCAGAAGTCCACAGACACTAAGGTGCAGTGATTAAAAGTCTGGGCCTTGTTACCAGACAAATGTGGATTCAGATCCCTGCTCTTCAGATTACTGGCCGAGTGATTCTGAATTTCTGTTTATTTTTTCTGTGGCTGTTTCCTCATATGTAAAATGGGAAAGTAACTTTGAACTTAGAGAGTTATCATGATAATTACATGCAAACAATCTTCATAAAGCTTTTAACAAGCACCTGACACCTATTTAGTGCTCAATAAATAGGAAGGGGTCCAGAAAAATTCAGTTTTATTGTAGCTAAGAACTACAATACTTTTTGTCTTGCAGTGTTATTGAGACAATATTTACATACCATAAAATTCTCTGTTTAAGTGTATAATTCAGTGATTTTTTGGAGGTAAATTTATAGTTATGCAACTATCATTGCAATCCAAATCCAGTTTTAGAACATTTACATCACCACACAAAAATTCATGTCTGTTTGAAGTTGATCGCTGCCCAGTCAACTACTGATCTGCTTCCTATTCTTATATGCTTGCCTTTGCTAAACATTTTATATAAATGCAGTCATGCGATATGTCATCATTTGCATCTGGGTTCTTTCATTTAGCATGTTTTTGAGATTCATTTGTGTTGTAACACGTGTCAGTTCCTCATTCTTTTTTATTGCGGAATAGAATTCCATTATATGGATATATCACATTTTGTGCATTATTTGCCAGTTGTTGGATTGTTTTCAGTCAATTTGGATTGTTTTCAGTGTTTGGCTATTATGAATAATGCTTCTACATACATGCACATGTATTTATTTGTGTGGACATATATTTTAATTTCTCTTGGGTAGATTCTTAGGAGTAGAAATTTTCTGGTTTGTATATTTAACATTTTAATAAATTGCCAAATTGTTTTCCAAGTTTCTGCACCATTTTATATCCCCACCAGCCATGTTCTAGTTTCTCTACATCTTCACTAATTCTTGGAATTGTCTGTCTTTGTTATTGTAGTCATTTTTAAGTATGTAGTATTATCTCATATGGTTTTTAATTTGTATTTCCCTAATGGGCAATAATGTAGAGCATCTTTTCATGTACTTACTAGCAATTTACATGTTTTTGCTTGTAAAATATCTTTTAAAATTTTTTTTCTGTTATTTTAATTGGGTTGTATGCCTTTGTATTATTGAGTTGTAAGAGTTCATCTGTTTGTTTGTTTTTTAAATGCTAACTTGAAGATATGTTTTTACTGATTTTAGAGAAAGGTAGGGAGAGAAAGAGACAAGAAACATAGATGTGAGAGGGAAACAGGGATCAGTTGCTTCTTGTATGTACCCATAGCAAGGATCAAACTTGCAAACTAGGTACAGTATGTGCCTGGGATTTGAACCTGCAATCTTATTGATGTATGGGATGATGCCCCCACAAACTGAGCCACTTGGTCAGGGATAATTTTATCTATTTTTAATGGACTTAATGGATTGTGCTTTTGGTGTCATATCTAAGAACTTTGTCTAAGCCAAGGCCACAAATATTTTCTACTATTATTTTTCCCAGAAGTTCTTTACTTCTAGCTCTGAAATTATTTCTGTGATCCGTTTTGAGTTAATTTTTGTATAAGGAGTGAAGTAAGGATCTAAGATCATAGTTTTGCATATATCTATCCAATTTTCTCTATACAATTTGTTGAAAAGACTCTGTTTTCCCCCATTGAATTATTGTGGCACCTTTGCTGGAAATTAAATGACCATACATGTAATGGTATATTTCTAGACTTTCAATTCTTTTCCACTAATCTACATGCAAGTGTCTTAATTACTGTGCAGAGTCTCATCTTATATCAGTACCGCAGAGCCTTTATTACTTTGGATTTAAAATAAGTTTTGAGATTAGGTAGCAAGGAAATATAAATCTTCCAACTTTATTTTTTGTCTCATTGTTTTGATCAATGTAGGTCAACTATGACCAACTAGTTAAATTCTATTAAAATGTCCAATGGGATTTTAATGGGAATTACTTTTAATCTATAGAAAAATTGGAGAGAATGCTAATCCTGACCATATGGAGTCTCAAAATTTATGAACATAGGCTCTCTCCATTTGTTTATATTTACTTCTATTTCTCTCAGCAGCATTTTGCATTTTTCAGTGTATAAGTCCTTCATTCACTTTGTTAAATTTAATCCAAATACTTTATTCTTTTTAATGCTTTTGTGAATGAAACTGTTCTCTCAAATCTGGTGTTAGATTACTTATTGGTGGTATAGAAATACAATTGATTTTTATATATTGATATTTAATTATGTGAACTTGCTAACTTATTTACTAATTCTAATAGGTTTTTAAGTGGATTTCTTGGTATTTTCTGCATTAGCACCATGTTTTCTATGAATAATGACAGCTATATATCTTCCTTTCAATATAGATGTTGAATCAGCTCTTTCCCCCTTTTTACTCACTAGCATCTGCAGTACAGTGTTGCGTAGAAGTGGTGAGAGCAAACATCCTTGTCTTTTTCCTAATCTTAGGGAGAAAGCATTTTGCCTTTCAACATAAGTCATGATGTTAGCTATGTATTTTTTGCAGATGCTATTTATCAGTTTGAGTATACGTTCTTATAATCTTAGTTTGTTCAGGGTTTTTATGATAAAAAGTTGTTGAGTTTTTCAAATGCTTTTTTCTGGATCTATTGATTTTGTCCTTTATATTAATGTGCTGCATTATGTTAATGTTAAACCAACCTTATGTTTTTGGTATGAATCCCATTTGATCATGGTGTATAATTCTTTTTATATGATGTTGGATTCAAGTTGATAAATTTGTATCATGTTCATGTGGGACATTTGTCTATAATTTTCTTTTCTTCAGATATATTTTTATGGCTTTGATATCAAAGTAGTACTGCCCTCATAGAATGAATTGTAAAGTATTCTCTTCTCTATTTTCTGAGAGTTTATGAATGATTGGTATATTTTCTTTAAATATTTGATAGAATCACCAATCAAGCTACAGAGACCAGGCTTTTCTTTGTGGGAAGATTATTAATTGCTAATTAAATTTATTTACTTTTTACAGGTCTCTTTCTATTTTCTATAATTCTTGAGTCTGTTTGGTAATTCATGTTTTTCTGGGAATTTTTCTATTTCATCTAAATTGTCCAATTTGTTGGCATGAAATCACTTGTTTTCATTTCTATAGGGTCAGTGGTTATGTCTCCTCTTTCATCTTTGATTTTTTAAATTTCTGTCTTCTCATTCTTATACTGGATCAATCCAGCTAAAAGTTGATAACTTTAATTGATCTTTTGCCATTTCATTGATTATCTTCCTCATTTTTCTGTTTCGTTTGTTTATTTATACTCAAATATTTCTGAAGCTAATACAATATTTCAAAGTCTCACCTTTCCCTTTGTTATTATAAACTGCAATTCTAATCTATTCAGAAGATTTTTTTAAACTAGAATTAACTACTGAAATTAAACCAAAAAGAATCCTGGAATATGGTGTTGGTCTTTGAGGATATAAAACAGCCTTCTGGTCTTCTCCAAAAGGCTTTTTAAGTTCCCCAAATTACTGTCCTGCATTATGCAGAACTTTCAAGACATTTAACCTCTATACTCAATCCAACTGTTCAGAAAAACTTATTTTTTTAATAGCCCATAGATTTCTCCTCTTACAATTTTGTTTTTAAGGAAGTATTTTCCTTAGTAAGAGAGTGTATGGGAAAAAAATAATCTGTCAAAGGTAAATATGATGTATAATCTACAAACAAAAATTTTTACCTTTAATTCCTTTTTCTACTATCTCACAAATTCACTCAAAACAGAAAAAGAATAAAGAAAAGTCGTCTTATTTACACACTTCTGGAGGAAGCCCATGCTTTGTTCTATCTTTTCCTGCTATTCTAAGGGTCTGTTGAGATTTGCTAATAAAGTCAGTTTTCATCAAGGGCTTCTGTCTGAAGTTGAAGAGGTAAAACGGCACTGGTTTTCAGAGTGTAAGAATTTGACAACTTGTACCAGAAATGTGTCAAGATAAACATAGTGATTACTGTCTGCAGGTTGTGAGTATAGTTTTTAGAGAAAGCCCTCCAAATGGTCAAGTATTTCCAAGGAAAACACTGAAGAAAGGAAGCAAACCAAAACTACTTAGGAAAGTTTGAAAATCATAGATCTACACTGCCCTCTGGAAAAAAAGGCTCCTGTAAACGGAAAAACTTTAGTCAAGCCAGTTACATGCTTAATGACCACCTTGGCTAATTTTTCTTCCCTTTTTTAGCCTCAAAAAAAGAATTTCTTAATGATCTTGATGTCCTTTACAATTTTATAAATGATGTAAAAATAGCTGTCAGACTCTGCCTGTCCCAGGCCTATCCCATGATGATGATAAAAATCTGCTTGCTGTGGACAAAGTCTGGCAGGTGGCAAAAAGCGATGTCTGGATCTGAAGGAGGGTTCTGGAATTAGCGTGGCATGAATCCATAGGTTCCTGCAAACCTTCTGAGCTGTTCCCCATAGTCCACGTATTCTTGGGTCTTTACTCAGGAACTCAACTTCCAATTTTGGCAGAGAATTTCAGAATAACACTACCAGCCTGAATCAGACTGGTGAACTTGCTTGTGATTTGGATGGAAAGTACCACAATTCTCTCCCCTAACTGTCAATGGTTGCTTCCATCTCCCTAGCAGCCCAGTTTAGAGTGGAACTTCTTGCTGAGGCCACACAGAATATGACTATATTCAAAGAGAGTTTTAAGAAGCTATAAATAGAGACCTGCTTACATGGTGGGGGAGAATGTGCAGGTTTTTTTTGGAAAGTCAGTGGGTTTAGCAGTCCTTGTGTGTGCTTTTGTCCCTTCAGTTTTTAACAGCAAATCAGAGAAGCCATTCAAGCTGTAACAGAAAACACAAGATTTTAGCTGAAAGGTAGTCAGTCATCTTCTTCTCTGCCTAATAGCCCACAAGATAGAAAGCCAATTCAGCATCCAGCTTTCTACTGTGCAATATTAGGTTTCAATAGTAGTTACACATGCATAACCAAGCTAAGCACTGGCCCAGAATATAATCAGGGAGGTAGAATTTGCTTGGAATAGAGGCTGAAAAAATTAATGACAACTTATGGTAAAGGAGCAATGCCAAGAGGACTGGAATATAGTGTAGGAACAGGGCATCAGGCACCAGAATGCCTGCCCTCCCTGCTGTTCCTCAATCCTGCCTTACCCAGTATTTCACTTGTGGAAGCCTGGCATGTGATAGATTCCCTCAGTAGCTTTCAAAATGAAAGAGGCATGGCTGCAAGCTGAGCTGAAATGTCCATGACAGCAATCATAAAAGGCAAGCACTCAAGAAAAATTTGTGGTGAATTTTCCGAAAAGGGATTTGTGTCCCTTAATGAATCTGCTTCTTTCTCCAGTGCTAACCGAGTGAACATCTGTATGACAGAAGACCAAACAGGATGCTCAGTGGGGTCCCTCCAGGGAATGCTGTCAATTGAAAGTGTTTTTGTCCCTTCAAAAAATAAGTCTGAGTTAATGAAGTGTTCTTTTTTAGTGGCAGTAAGAGTCTCAGTGGTATGGCCAGCAGCTCTCTGCCATGAAAGATAATCTAAGATTATCTTGTTATGAGAGTCCAAAAGCCATTTCCCCCTAGTTCCCATGGCAGCCCTGCAAGTGATGTATGTCTTCCCTACCACACAGGCTGTCCCTCTTCTTATTCCTCTATAAGTTATTGTGCATTTTGTTATTGTTTTTTTTAAATTTGTCTTTATTGTTGAAAATATTGCCTTTTTTATGCCTATTGAACCTCTCCACCCAAAATCAAACAAGTGAATAACTAATTCTGCCCATTTCACAACTATTAGACAAATGCATGTTATAAATTTCAGTCACATAGCAGAGAGAGGAGGACAGTTTTGAGTCATTGTCGAACCAGTTCACCTTTAGGAATGGAAAGGGACCTGATAGGTCCTATAATCCAACCCTTGCCATGGAAACCCCATTCTAACTGGGTAGAATATCGCCTGTTTTAATGCATAGGGGAAAATGTGCTTTACAGGATTGGGAGCATTTCAAATAAGCTCTGCATGTTTTATGGAAGGAAAACATGTTTCTCCTCTTCTTCATTTGATCAGCTGGTCTATGGAAAGTTCTTAAATATAATTTATTTTATTCCTTGAACAGATCATAATTTTCCAGGTATTTCTGGAGTAGTAGGTCTTAGGAGATACTTCACGGAGAATTATCTTACTATCTAACTCTGATATCAAATAAACCCTTTAAACCAGTGGTCATCAACTGGTGGTCCCAGAGTTCAGAAAGGTTGGCGACTACTGTTTAAACAGTCTGAGCCTGAGTTACCTTATCAGCAATGTGAAGATGCACTTAGATTTACTTAGTACTTCTCAAACCTCTTCACTTTGGAACCCCTGATGACAGAGGAAAATGAGTATCTACTTCCTGAGTTTGAGGTTGCCTGCTGCAAGCCTGAATTTTCTTTTACATTTCACTGTTCTTCTTCTTAAAAATACAGATAAATTTGTATTCTGTAACATATTTATTTGTACAGCTAATAACTTTTGCACCAATATTTTTAAAGATCTTTTAATTTATTTTATAGAGGAAGGGAGAGGGAGAGAGATAGAAACATCAATAATGAGAGAATCATGGGTTAACTGCCTCCTGCATGCCTCCTACTGGGGATCCAGCACACAACCCTGGCATGTGCCCTTGTCCAGAATCAAACCTGGGACCCTTCAGTCTTCAGGACAATGCTCTATCCACTGAACCAAACCAGCTAGGGCTCTTTTGTGTCAGTCTTTAAGTCAAATTAAAACTCAAGGAAGTGCACAATGGTTTTTCCGTAGTTGTATGCACACCTGGTGCTGAGAAATGTTCTTCAGTTTGAGATGCATGATTCATTACTCTATTACTTTACACTTTATATAGCCATTCATTGTAATCCAGCCAACACTGGTAGAATACCTACTATATGCAAGGTATATGGCTAGACATCAGTCTTGAACATGACATACCACAACATCCTGCAGCTGATTGTTGGCCATGTCCTTGACACAACTGCCACAGAGTAGGGTATCAGTAATTAGTTATTGATGACTTGGTTCCATGGTTCCCCATGGCCTATAGTGGTGCTTTTCAAATCATGGCCCTGGACCCTCAGAGTTTACTAGCAGTCCCTTAGGTTCCAGATGAAGGGAGAGCTGGGGATTGGAGTTGAACTTTCCTTAGTCAAACCAGCTTTGCTTTTGTCTGTTTTGTGTAGTAGATTTTTACTTAAAGCCTTTTTTTATTTTTTATTTTTTGTAGATATCCTTTATGCAGTCGAGAAGTCCTCTCTATTTCTAGATTTCTGAGAGTTTTGGCCAATAATTGATGCTGGACTTTGTAAAATACTTTTTCTATAACTACCAAGATTATGTAGTTTTCTTTTTGGTGTATTAATGTGGTGATTTAAATTGATGTTTTAATGCTAAACCAAACTTGTGTTCCTGGGACATATGTATTATTCCTATTGCATTTTATTGAATTAACTTTGCTAAGTTTTCTTCTAATGTCTTTGTCTCCTTTTTGTTAGCAGAGTAATGCTGACATCATAGAATTTGTTCCCTCCCTTTCAATTTTCTACAAGAGTTTTTACAGAAGTGCTTTTATTTCTTCTTTAAATAGTTGGTATAATTTACCAGTGAGGCCATCAGGGATTGGAGTTTATTTTGTAAGAAGTGTTTAACTATGATATCAACTTATTTAATAAGTAGAGGATAAATAAATCATGTGGTTTTTTTCTTGAATAAGGTTGATAGTTTGTGTCTTTGAAGAAATTTATCCATTTCATCAATGTTGACAGATTTATTGGCATAAAGTTGTCATAACATTCCCTTATACTTTTAACTTTTGTAGAATCTGTAATGATCTCACTTCTGAACTCCTTAATGTTGGCAATTGTGTCTTCTCTTTTCCCCATACTCAGTCTAGCTAGAGGTTTATACATATTGATCTTCTCATAGAACCAATGCTTGGTTTCATCTCACTTCCTGGATCTGAAAGTCTATTTCTTTCACAATATGGAGGAAGTTTTCTGTCATTATTTCTTCAATTGATTTTTCTCTATATGCTCTTCTCTATTTGATTTATTTCTGCACTGATTTTTATTTTCTTCTAGAATAGCCGTGGGTTTAATTTGCCCATTTTTTTTCTAGTTTACTTAGGTAGGAGCTAAGGTTATTGTTTTGAAACTTTTTAAAAATATAGACATTTAATATTATTAGTATCTCCCTTACTGCTGCTTTAACAGTACCCTATAATTTTTCATATGTTGTGTTTCCATTTTCAACCAGTTCAAAATATTTTCATTTTTTTTTACTTCTTCTTTGAACTTTATGTTATTTTGAAGTGTGTTACTTAGATCCAAACACCTAGGGATTTTCCAGATAGCTTTCTGTTATTGATTTTATTTTACACTCACGCACTGATCAATATTCAGCTGAATATTCCAGGAGAGTGAGCGCTCTGCCGATTTCCAGACCTGCTTTCTTTGCAGCTATATCCTCTTGAGTTCTCTGTCCTATGAATTCTCGCTGCCTTGCTGTCCCTCAGTTCTTAGCCACATCTCTTTAGCACAGGATGTCCTCCAGGTACCTCCTGGAACCCCTCATTGTCCCACACCTTGGAAACTCTTAGAGTAAGTATAAAGCTTGGGTAATTGCAGGGCTCACCTTGTTGTTGTTTTTTTTCATCCTTCTGAAACCATTATTCTTCATTGCCTGAAACATAGTGTCTTGAAAACTGTTATTTTATACATTTCGTCTGTTTTCTGGTTGGTTCAGACCGGAGAGGAAATCTAGTTCCTGTGACTTCATCTTGTCTTAAAGTAGAAGTCTAGACTGTGATTTTTACTTTTTTTTTTTTAACCCCTAGCTGAATATAGTACCATTTGCATAGGGAAATACTCCATGTATATGGATGAAAATATACAGGGTAGGAGGCAAAAGGCCTAGGTTCTGGTCCTCTGTGCTTGGAATAACTGATTATAAACCCTTTCCCAATCACTTATTCTTTCTGAATGAAGTTATCTACCGTGCTCAGTCAAATAATAGTAAGAATCGTCATTTAATGAACATGTGCCAAGAACTTATGCAATTATCTCAATGATTAGTCACAAGATAGTTTAGCAAAGTTTTTTTTTTAATTTAATAAATCTTTATTGTTAGATTATTACAATTGTTCCTCTTTTTCCCCCATAGCTCCCCTCCACCCAGTTCCCACCCCACCATATGCCTTTACCTCACCACCTAATCCATAGGTGGAAGGTTTTTGTCCAGTCTCTTCCCAAACCCCTCACTCCTTTCCCTCTGAGAATTATCAGTCCACTTTCCTTTTCTGCTTCTGCTTCTATTATATTCACCAGTTTATTTTGTTCATTAGATTTTTAATTCACCTGATTTTTAGATTTACTTGTTGATAGATATGTATTTGTTGTTCATAATTTTTATCTTTATCTTTTTCTTTTTCTTCCTCTTCTTAAAGAATGCCTTTCACATTTCATATAATATTGGTTTGTTGTTGATGAACTCATTTACATTTTTCTTATCTGTGAAGCTCTTTATCTGACCTTCTATTTTGAATGATAGTAATTTTGGTTGTAGATTCTTGATAGTCATCACTTTGAATATTTCTTGCCACTCCCATCTGGCCTGCATAGTTTCTGTTGAGAAATCAGCTGACAGTCATATGAGTGCTCCTTTGTAGGTAACTAACTGTTATTCTTTTGCTACTTTTAATATTCTTCTCTCTTTGTCTTTTGCTCTTGGCATTTTAATTATGATGTATCTTGATGTGGTTCTCTTTGGATTCATTTTGTTTGGGGTTCTGTGTGCTTCCTGGATTTGTAAGTCTATTTCTTTCACCAGGTGGGGGAAGTTTTCAGTCATTATTTCTTCAAATAGGTTCTCGACTGCATAAAGGATATCAGTATTTTGCTCTCTCTCTTCTTCTGGCACCCCATAATTCTGATGTTGGTACACTTGAAGTTGTCCCAGAGGCTCCTTGCACTATCTTCACATTTTTTGATTCTTTTTTCTTTTTTCTTTTCCAGGGGAGTATTTCCTGCTTCTTTCTATTTCAGATCTTTGATTTGATTCTTGCACTCCTCTAGTCTGCTGTTAGATCTCTATATAATATTTTTTATTTCAGTCAGTATATGTTTAATTTCTAGTTGGTCCTTTTTCATATCCTCAAGGATCTTGTTAAATTTATCAACCTTTTCTAGGAAATTCTTGGAAAACCTTATAACCATGATTTTGAACTCTGTATCCAGTCATTTGTGATCTGTTTCTTTGTCTCTGCATTTTTGCTGCTTCCCTGAGTCGGTAGAGTAGCTTTGTGTGCTAGTTGTCCTATATGGCCCAGTAGCTCTGTCTCCCCAGGAGAACTTCTGTGCTGGAATCAGTCTTATGAGACAAGACTTGCAAAACTGCAAAAGCCTCTGTGCTTGGGTTGGATGGGGCAGTGTCTCAGGGCTGAGCAGACAGTCTTGGCTTCCCATCAGCCCTGCTCTATGAGACTCCTGGGTCTGTGTCCCTTGGTAATCGCTGTAGCCCTCTCTGCGTGTACACGCACACAACCCCAGCCCTCTGCCTTTCATGGATCCCTGAGTTTCCATGCACTATAGGGACCTGTATGAGTCTAGGTCCCCAGGGTCTCACCCGAAACTGGGGTTCAGTGCAGTTGGAACTGGAGTTCAGCACAGTCGGGAGGTTCTCTTTTCCTCCCGCTAGAGAAAGCCAGTGGCACAATCAGCAGTCAATCCTCTCTGCAAGCACTCATGTGTGTGCCTCCAGGCCTCTATCTTTTGTGGCTCCCCTAATTTTCAGTGCACTCCTCCCTTTTCACAACAATCCAAACTTCCCCATATGAGTCTCACCCAGAACTGGGGTTTAGTGCAGTCAGGAGTTTCCGTCTCCTTCCTGCTAGAGGAAGCCAGCTAGGTACTTCACCACCAGTTCTTTCCACATGCATATCTCCATAACTCTGCTTTTTGTAGCTTCTCTGAGTCTCCGTGAGCCCCTCTATTTCTTTCTAGTTGTAGAATTTCCACTCAACCAGCTTTCCTGTGGTTCTGGATGATGTCCATTCTGTCTTTTAGCTGTAGTTTTGAAATTGTTGTGTGAGGCAGCAGTTTAGGTGTTCACCTATGCTGCCATCTTGGTTTCTCTCTAAAGATTATTTAATTTAAACCTACAGCACTCTATGACATAAATTTTTTTAACCCACATTTTATAAAGAGCTTAGCCTTTGGTCAATTTAAGTATCTTGCCTCGGTTTACTCATTTGGTAGGTTCTGTAGCAGGGTTCAGGCAAATCTGGAACCTACATCATTCACTCTGCCACACACTTGACTGGTTTTTGAAAATTAAGGGAGGTACTCTATGCATACATGTCTTACAGAATGTAAAGCTTAGTGAAAAATAATAACTATTTAGGATAATATTTCACTACCAGTGAATTAATTTCATTTCTGTATATACTTCTAAAGCAAAAAATAAAAATAAAGTGCTTCTTTTTGAGACCAAATCTTTAAGGACTTTTACATACTTTATTATTCAACATGTTTATAACTCATCTTGAGTTTTTAAGCAAGAAGAATTATAAGTTTACTTCACAGATTTGCTAAAAGTGATGACTATTTCTCTTTATTGTCTTAAGTCAAGATTGTATAGCTACAGGGCTTCATTTGATGAGGCCTATGATTCTCTACACCATACTTGTAAGTGAAGGACAGAAATGAATAGTATGCTTTATCTTGTCATCTGCTATCAGACACAGCTGGAGAAACAAGTCCATTCTGCCTGCCAAGCCAAACTTCAAGCCAAATTAGGGTCTCTTCTCCATGCAGGAAAAGAATGATTTGACATGATCCAGGCCATATACATTTGGACTGGCTTGCAGACCATTTCACATTTTGTTGTAAACATTTTAAGAATCTAGAGTCTCATCTGAGGTTACATCTGGTAAAGTGTGTTTTCTTTCATTGTTGTTGAATGAACTGTGCAAATAGGAGGGAGTTAGTTGGCCCACTCTTTTTTGTCTATGCAGGAATGCTAATTCTCATGTCTAACAAAAGGATCTTAGACTTTTCATTTTTAGGTGGCCCAAGACATATGGTTGGGGTCATAGAGGGAAAAAACAATTATGGGCTTTATGGAGAGTAAACAAATAGGAAAGTCTTAGAGGACTGACCACTTTTTAATCAAGTTTTAAGGGCATATACTGAAGTAAAAAACTGATGGCAAAAATCAATTCAGTGTTTTCAATGTGTTTATGTAGAAAGTTGCTGAAATTTCAAAGTCCACTCATCTGAAAGCACTGTAGTGACAAACTAGAGTGTTATTTATTTTTCTACTTTGGAAATGAGAATCTGCTTGTTTTCCCTTTAGCTTCTAATCCTGTCTGCTGGAAAAGTCTGCACATAGAATGGATTCCTGTCCATCACTTACCTCTACACACTCTCATGCTAAGTAGAATTTATCTCAGGACAAAAAAGTCAGGCAAGCTGAATTACAGTTTCCTACTAGAAAATGGCAGCATCCAGATTAAGAGGTCAATGCTGCATACATGGCCAACCAACTAAAAATGTGTTTCTGTTGAAATAACCCAGTCAATGTATCTTCCTTTATTCATTTATTCCCACTATTTTGATTTTTTTATCTTCTACTAAAATTATATAGTTCTTTAAATAAGTAGACACTAAAATTTTTGGTGCAATCACACAGTCTTTTTTCTGTGAAAAATAATTTCAGATTTCTGATTTTCATTTTGAAAGTTTTGCTAAGGCAGTTCTGGAAGTAGAGGGTTGCAGCACTGTGTCCTTTGGATCGTCCATGAATTAATGTTCATTCATTTTGTACCTCATGTATCTAGATCAGTACCTTGTATAGAGCAAGTATTCAGTAAAGATGTGTTGTGTGAATAAATGATGAAGACTTTCTTGTCTGGCTTGGAATGGGAGATGGAAGAATCAGGAAATTATTTGCATGGTCCTTGAGGGAAGCAGACCTATTTGGGGTTCAATAATAATTTAGGGAGAACCAAGATGGTGGCATAAGGTATACACCTATACATGCTGCCTCTCACAACCACACCAAAGCTACAACTAAAAGACAAAACAACTATCACCCAGAACCATGAGAAAGCTGGTGGGGTGGAAGTTCTACAATTAGAAGGAAAGAAAAAAGTGCATTGAGATCTGGTAGAATGTACAGAGGCTCAGAAAGGCAGAAGTATGGAGATGCGCAAATCGGGCTGGCGTGCTCTGTTTTTTTTTCAATTGGGAGGGAGTTATAAGTTCCCGACTACACTGAACTCCAGTTTCCAGTGAGATACTAGGGACATAGACTCATACAGGGAAAAACTGGACTGTCTGCCACTGGGTCGGAAAGGGAGGGTGGCTTTCTTGCAGAGTTGTGCACAAGAATCACTGTTTACTACGCTGGAGCATGGGATGCGGGACATGGGGATGCGAGGTGGAGAGGATTGACTGGCAGCCAGCGCTGTTTGCCACACCCTAGTGCTTCCCTGAGACCCCACTCCACTCAATTTACAAACTCACCCAGCTGTGCAGTGGCTTTTGCATATGAATGGCCTACTCTCTAGCAGCTTAACCTCACAAATTGCAACTGGTTCAGCCAACTCCAAAACTTCCAAACTTCAAGCAAAGAGAAGAAATCTGCAGGTCTCCCTGTAGCTCCTGCTGGGTGGCCTCAGACACTAGCTGACTTGCACCTCCTTGAAAATCCAGAAACCAGTGTAGAAGTCAGTATGAGACAACACCAGATTTCAACTCCTTACATCCATAAGTGACACATTCAACAGGAAAACTCGGTGAGCACCAAAGCCCCACTGAAGCAAGTCCTGCCTCATAAGTGTGTCTCCAGCACAGCAGTTCTTCAATTAATAGATACAGCTAATCCTCAGTCATTTTGCCTGGAGGTCAATTCCTCCCAGTGTACCAATAGCAATCATTCAAGGCTTAACTACAAGACTGTGTACCTAGCCCCCAAAGGGGTGCACCAAGAGTGTCTACCTCAGATGATTGGGGAGGCAGAGCTACTGGTCATAAACGACAACTAGCACACAAAGCCACTCCATCAACACAGGGAAGCAGCCAAAATACGGAGACAAAGAAACATATCACGAATGAAAGAAATGGAGGAAAGCAAACTACTGGACAAAGAGTTCAAAACCACATTTATAAGATAACTCAAGAATCTTCTACAAACCACCGAGAAACTTAGTGAGACCTCAAAGAAACTTAGTGAGACCTTCAAGGATCTTAATGAGAATGCCAAAAAATGGAAAAAGACCATTCAGAAATTAAGCATACACTGTCTGAAATAAAGAATAATATACAGCAGAAATCTAACGGCAGACTGGAGGACCCCAAGAATCCAACCAATGACCTGAAATATGAGAAAGCAAAAAAAAAAAAAAAAAAAAACCCAACCAGAAAAACAAAAAGAAAAAAGAGTCCAAAAATGTGAAGATAGTGCAAGGAGCCTCTGGGACAACTTCAAGCATTCCAACATCCAAATTATGGGGGTGCCAGAAGAAGATAGAGAGCAAGATACTGAAAACGTATTTGAAGAGATAATGACTAAAAACTTTCCCTACCTGGTGAAAAAATGGACTTCCAAGTCTAGGAAGTGCACAGAACCCCAAACAAAAGGAATCCAAAGAGGACCACACCAAGACACATCATAATTAAAATGCTAAGAGCAAAAGACAAAGAGAGAATCTTGAAAGCAGCAAGAGAAAAACAGTTAGTTACCTACAAGGAAGTATCCATATGATTGTCTGCTGATTTCTCAAGAGAAACTATGCAGGCCCAAAGGGAGTGACAGAAAATATTCAAAGTGATGAAAAGCAAGAACCTATAACTATGAGTGCTCTATTCAGCAAAGCTATCATTCAGAATTGAAGGTCAAAGCTTCACAGACAAGAAAAAGCTAAAGGAATTCATCATCACTAAACCAGGATTATATGAAATGCTGAAGGGTATTCTTTAAAAAGTGGAAGAAGAAGAAAATAGTAAAGATAAAAATTATGAACAACAAAGTGATAAATGCATACCTATCAGCAAGTGAATCTAAAAATCAAGTGAATAAAAAATCCTATGAACAGAATAAACTTGTGAATATAATAGAATTAGGGGCATGGAAAGAAAATGGACTGACAATTCTCAGGGTGAAGGGGGTGTGAGGGGTGCGGGAAGAGATTGGACAAAATTCTTACCCCTATGGATGAGGGGAAGTGGTGGGGGGTAAGCACATGGGGTGGGTGGGGAATCAGGTGGAAGGGAGCTATGGGGGGGAGGGAGAGGAACATCTGTAATAAACTGAACAATAAAGATTTATTTAAAAAAAACAATAATAATTTAGGTTGGACTTCTAAGGCCTCTCTTTAATGATTCTGTAATTCTTTTCAGCATTGATTTTTCAACATTTTATTGGAAGTAGGTTGGAGCATTTCTAAGGCTTTTCATTGAAAACACTTTCTTGATCTTGATACCAAACTGCTGATGAGCAAAACTGGAAAGTTACAGAGAGGTCTCTCATGTTAGGCTTTCAATCAACTCAACATTATATGAGTCCAGCTGTCTAAAACCAAATAAGAAGTATTGCTTGAGTGTGAAATGATACACTCTAAAAATGACTGAACTCTAGAACCTTTGTAGAGTCAACGTGAAGTCATTTTTCACATTGGCCTTATCCTTGAAGAGTTGTCTGTTGGGACTTCAGTCTTGTCAGATTTTATGAGCTTAGTAGGAGTGCTTTGAAAGGGCAGTGCTTTGGCATGCAGCCCTCATTAATTATGCTACATCATTTTTCTTTTTCATCTTTTCACAGTTCTTTAAAGAGACCATCAAAGATGATGGTTGGCACAGAATATTGTGAAAAGTCAAATGAGAAATAAAACATGGGATCTTAGCCTAGTCTTGTAGATAGCTACCAAATATAACTGTTCAATGGACTGACAATGTCTTCTCATAGTCACCAATATTTTATTTTTTTTCTTGCTACCTCTTTCTTTTCATTTTCATGTGATTAGGTCAGTAGACTATGCTAAATAGCTAACAAATATTTTAGAGCAGTGCTTCTCAAACTTTAATTTATATACTTTGTTAAAGTGCAGAGTCTGATTCAATAGCCCAGGGTTAGTGAGATGGGGTAAAATCCAGCATTTCTGACAAGTTCCAAGGTGATGCTAGTGCTGACATCTGCACTTTGAGTACTCGGCTTGAACAACTGTACTTAATCGCATGTTTGAATCAACTGGGGGAGTTTTAAAAATTCTCATGTGCAGGCTATACCCCAGACCAGTGAAATCAGAATCAATGAAGTTAAATCCAAGCAATGGCATGATGATAAAAGTTTAGCAACTGGCTGAGGGGGAAAAGAAAACCCACACTTAATTGGTAGCATTTGTCAATTTTCATGGTATAAATACTCTCATTTCAGGCAACAAACATGATGACACTGAACATGGAGTTAGGAAGATTTGCTAACATTCACTCTGCAAGACAGTACAAGCAGGCCTCAGTACCCCAGTGGACTCAAGTTGGTAAGCTATAAATGTGATTCCAATTTGAGGACAAAGTGGAGAAGGGCTGTTTTAAACTTACACCATCTCTATTATGTAAACATACACATTTCTGTTTCTTCACTTGGCCTTGGTGCCTTGGTCTTTTGCATTTGCTTTCTATTTTCCTACCTCATAAGCTCACTTTTATTCTCAAAGCTCTGTTAGCACCTGCCCCAATGTCCCATTATCTCTAGCACAATGTTTAGTTAAGTGCAGTAATCCTGCCTCCCCCACCCTCTACCCCCCGCCAGCCATAGTTCTAAGGGCCTCAGTGGATGCCTGAAACTATGATAGTAATATAATCTATCTATACCATTACTTTTCCTATACATACATACCTATCATAAAGTTTAATTTATGAATTAGCACAGTAACATATTAACAATAATAATTAAAAATAAAATGGAATAACCATAACAATCTATTGTAATAAATGTTATGTAAATGTGGTCTTTTTCTCTCAAAATATTTTCTACTATACTCTCCTTTTTACTTTACAGCTTCTCTTTGGTATATCCAAATGGCCAGCATCACAACTCTTATGCTTTGGGGCCATTATTAGGTAAAATAAGGGTTACTTGAACACAAGCACTGTGATACCACAACAGTTGATCTGCTAACCAAAACATTTAGTAATTATCTACTGTATACTGTGTGGAAACACTGGACAAAAGGGGTGATACACACTCTAGGCAGGAAGGAGGAGGATGGTGTGAAATTTCATCCCACTACTCAGAATGGCATGAAATTTAAAACTTATGACTTGTTTATTTCTGAAATTTTATATTTAATATATTTGGAATGCAGTTGAATGGGTAACTAAAACTGTGGACACTGGTGGGGAAACTGTTCTCCGGAATTCCAATTTAACTTTACTCCCAGAGTCTGCCTCCCTATAGCACAAGTGTTATTCCATCAACCATACCTGCTTTTGTATAAGACAATAAAATGGCAGTAGCCATGTTGTTCTAAATCCCAAACTGAAAAATTTTCCAGAGTCAGAGTCAATTCCTCAGGAAGAATGACAGGACTCTCTTTCCAAGTTTAACATTCAGCAGCTCCATTCATTTCATTCAAATAACATGTGGATCCAGAAATGAAAATGCTAAGGATTCATCTGCTGGCTCTACTACTGACTGTTCAGTGACCCTCAGTTTCCTCATTAGCAAAATGCAGATGAATATTGTACTTCCTTTCTAGGATTGTTGTAAGAATTACATTGGGCATTTAAAGACATAACCACAGTACCTGATGCAGAGTGGGTATTCAATAAATGTTAATTATTACTACAATTGTTATTATTAGTATAATTCTCCTAATAATGATAACTTCATGTTCTAAGAATTTAGAGAGTACAGATATGCATCAGTAGATACCTTCAGAAGGAAGGAGATAAATAGTCAGAGTTCAAGGCTATCTAACAACTCACCAGTTTAGGGATACCCCAAGCCCTTCAATACCCATACCTCCACACCACAGCACCACATGTTTTGGGGGAGTCTTTTATCTAAACTTGGCACATAAACTCAACTTTTCTTTCTTAACTTCCTCGCTCCCTTTTAAAGAATAGAAACAAAATAGAATCTGACATGCTTCTTATAGCTTTCCTGGTATAGAAGCCTTCCTAAGAATTTTTTTTTTTTGTAGGAAGGTGAATGAGAATGAGAGAGAAAGAACTAATTTTGAATTCCTTTGTTATAATCAGGAAGAAGTCTTGGTTTCAATGTCTATTTGTGGCTTCCAGGATGACTTAGGACAGTCACTGTGAGAACTATTTAAAGAACAGATAGAACATGTGTACTTAGGAAGAGGTCAACTGAATAAAGAAGTGATGTTTAGCAGAAGAGTGGACAAATGGCAACCTCCCACATGCGAACATTTTCCCTATTCATTCCCTTAAATGAGGAGCCACTTCCTTTTGATTATAGGCTGTCACTTTTCTTTTGAAACACATCCTTGCTTCATGATTTATGATTATTATGCACAAGAAAAGGTTTGTTCTACAGAAAAACAAAGCATATTTATTATACATGATGCAATATATTGGTCATGGTAGTTCAGTTCTCTGAGGGGTTATATATTTCATTTTGCAAAAAAAGCAAATTTCAAATGGTACCTGTTTTATACAGAATATAAAATGAATCTCTTAAAGGGATTTTTTCTTTAAAGATCTGCTTAAATTTACCTCCTCCAGACTAACTTCTTAAATCCAACCTTCCACCAAAACCAACAAACAAAAATCCTCTAGCATGTTTTAGAATCTATTATGTGCCAGGTATTATGTTAGATTCTCTTGCATAAATCACCTACAGTAAGAATTAGTTGCTCTTCATTCTCCTGTTATACTTCTTCCCTCATTGTTTGGAATGAGGATAATCTGGGGAAAAGGAGATTGAAATAAAACTATCAATTCAGGTGAAATATGTATGTTTGGGCTAAGGTTATGGGAATGGAAAGAAGCAACAGAAAGATGTGGAATTAGTGAGGCTTCCAGTTTGAGCTTCTGTGGAGAAAAAGGGGAGCGTGGGATCAAGAATGAACTCTAGCTTTTAGATTGGGTGATTCAAAATTGAGAAGTTAGAGCAGATTGGGGATGGGGTTTCATTAAACTACTGACTTCTGATAAAATGAAAAGAAGGTGATTATTTTTCACTAAAATTATAAAAATGACTACTTCAGAGAAAACATAAGTCAATGATGTTTGATTAATAATGCCCCTCCAATGTGTTTTAAATAAACTATCAATTATTTGAATTGAATAAGTGTGGAGACTTAGGTACAGCCAAGTTTGTCCAGAAAATACATGAAATAGTGTTAAGATCTCAGCCTCAAACTTCTGTGTTGAATGACCAAGGAGAACGACAGCCAGCACCCAGAGGAATCAGGGAAGTAAAACCTGTATTACACAGCACTGCCAGTCCAGGGGACTTTGATCCAAAGCCTGAACAGCCAATGTAGGGAAGTTTTGATATAGATATCTTCTTGTAGCGGGCCCTTTGGGGTGGGCTTTGTAGCTCCACCCAAGTCAGTTAGAATGGGGCTTGTTCTAGTAAGATTACTGTTTAACTAGATACTGAACTAGGCTTTCAGCCCCCAAAGTTGCTCCTCTATTTTCCTTCTCATCCCCTCTTTCTTGTTCCACATGTTAGCCTTACTTAGCTTTGGAGATTACAGAAGACTCAGGAATTGGGGATAAGTACACCAACTGCTCTAGCTATTTCCTGCTGAAGGAGGGTGATGAAAAGGGAGGTGAAGCATGCTGAGTCTTCAACAACTTCCCTAAGGAGGTTTTAATAGTAGTTCAGAGTAGCAAGGGTAGAGAAATTCTCCAGATATCAGTCTGGGGGTTCCAGCGATCCTCATATAAAGACAGAATAAAACTGTTAGAAAATTGAAAATAGTGATTATCCAGAAATACCAAAGTCAGATCGGTCAGCCTGATCTGCCATCTTCTTAATGATGATTCACAGAGGGTGGTTCAGGTCAGAGGTCACCTTCCATTCTAGATAATGATTGTCCAGCTAGTGGGTTTTCACCTGGGAGTGGTGGATCCAGAGATTCAGTCCTGCAACTTTGAGAGCTGTGGGGGTAGTTAGTACAACTGGATAAGGTCCCTTCTAGGTTGGCTTAAGAGGTTCCTTTTTCCAATCTTTTACCCAAACCTGGTCCCCAGGCTTGTGAGGGTGCACAGCTGTTCCTAGAGAAATGGGCAATCGATCAGTAACCCAACTGTGGACTTCAAGGATAGTTTTCCCAAGTCCTTGTAGCTGTTTCTGAATTTCTAAGTTCCCTACTTCCCCCAAATCTCCCCTTGGCTGAATTAAGGGAGAGAGTTTGCCATATAGAATTTCAAATGGAGAGAACCCTACCCTGGCTCTCAGGGCACAATGTAACCACAGGATCACAAATGATAAGATATCTCTCCATTGTTTAAGTTCATCTCCTGGTATAGCTTAGTCATAGCCTGCTTGAGAGTCTGGTTCATGCATTCTACTTTCCCTGAGCTCTGGGGCTTATAGACCTTAGCTACCTATTCTACTTCAGCTATAAAGGCTGGGCCATTTTCTGATCCTATAGTTAATGGCATTCCATACCACAGAGTCATGTCCTTCAGTAACACCTGACTTCTCTAACCTTCTCTGTGCAGGTAGGATATGCCTCAAGCCAGCCTGAAAAGGTACCCTAATTATGTAAAGTCTACCTCTAGATCTTCAAAGAGAGCTTGCCTACAGCACTGAATTCTACAGGACCCTGCTTTGCATTGTTCTGTGCACAGAGGAGGCAGCCTGAGAGACTGAGGTGCATAAGGAGGGAAGACAAGCAATTTGATAGTATCTGCTTAACAAGGCTTCTAGAGCCATCTTCCCTAAATGGGAAAGTTCATGCTGCTGGAGAACTACTCTATGAGCTAACTGTTCTGAAACATAAACCCTATGTATGATCTAGGAGTATCCACCAATCTTCTTTGTCCTCTTACCCACTTCTTGCTGGGCACATTCTTCTTCTTGAGGGGAATATTTCAAAGGCTCAGGTAATTTAGAAGCCAGCATGATCTGTAATGGTACCATCCGCTTCTTAGCAGTCAGCTTTGCTGCTGCATCTGTGAGACAGTTCCCTTCTGACACTGAGTCTTTTCTTTTTTGGTGTCCTCTATAATGGATGACTGCTACTTCCTTAGACTCCCATACTGTTTCTTGTAACTTCAAGATCTCATTCTGATTTTTGATTCCTTTTCCTCTGGCCATCAGGATCCCCCTTTCCTTGTATATGGCTCCATGGATATGCAGGGTAGCCAAGGCATAGTGCAAGTCAGTGTAGATGTTGGTGTGCTTATCCTTACTGAGTTCTAAGGCTCTGACTAGGGCCCAAAGTTCTGTCCTCTGTGCTGACCATCCTTCAACCAGGGCCTGTGCCTATATTATCTCAAAGTTTGATACCACTACATACCCAGCTCATCTTTTTCCTTCATCTAGGAAGCTACTGCTGTAGAGACATGTCTGTTAGATCTGGCCAGCTGGAATAAACCTCCTCTAGGACTTCTACACAATCATGTTCAGGGGCTCTCTCAGATTGAGTTATCCGAGCATGAGTCAGCCAATGTTGCTCCTTAGCTTCCATTAGGATGACAACAGCATAAGGCACTTTAACAATTAAGTTCTGTCCTAGAGTGAGCTTGTCTGCCTCTTTAACTAATAAAGCTGTGGCTGCAAGGGCCCTGAGACATGAAGACCACCTGGAGGCAACCGAGTTAATCTGTTTGGAGAGGTAGGCTACTGGCCTCTGCCAGGGTCCCAATTCCTGAGTCAGAACTCCTAGGGCTACTCTGTTGTTCTTGTGAATGAAAAGGTTAAAGTCCTGTGTCACATCTGGGAGCTCTAGGGCCAGAGCCTCAGTGAGCTTTGCCTTTATGGTCATTAAAGCTTTTTCCTAATCAGGACCCCAGTTAATGGGTACCTTTTCTCTTCTTTTAAGGCTTCATAGAGGGGCTTAGCTAGATCTGAAAAATCCTGGGATCTAAATGTGGCAGAACCCTGCTGCCCCTAGGAATTCCTGACTCTATCATTGGGTACTGGGGACTGGTATGGCACATACTGCCAGCTTCCTTTCAGTCCCTAGTCTTCATTTCCCTCAGGTGATTTGGAAACCTAGGTATTTGACTTCCCTTTGACAGATTTGAGCCTTCCTTTTGGACACCGGGTAACCTGTTTCAGTTAAGAGTCTTAGAAAGGCTCGAATTCCTTCCCAACACTGAGCTTGTGTGGAGCTAGCCAGTAGATCATCTACATATTGGAGTAGAACTCACCCAAGTCCTGTCCTGGAAATTTCGGCAAATCTGATGCTAGTGCTCCACTAAAAAGAGTTGGAGAGTTATTGAATCCTTGTGGCAGTCTGGTCCAGGTGAACTGTTCCTTAGTACCTGTGGTTGGCTTTTCCTACTCAAAGGTAAACGGGCTGACCGGAGGGTGCCAACTGAAGACAGAAAAAGAACTTCTGCCCAGACCAGCAAAAATTCCTTTGCTAGTTCAGTCTCTAATAGTGAGTCCATTGGGAGGTATGAAGTCTCCATTCTTCCTCCCTAGGCACTGCTAAAGATAGGATCATTGGAGAGGTCTCTTCACCTAAGTACAGTTGTGCTGAGCTGTCCAGGCTTAAGGTGATTTCTGCTTCCATTTTAGCTAACAGGTCTCTGCCTATTAGAGGGATGGGGCAGTATGGCAAATATAGGAATTCATGAACTACCTGGTGGCCACCTAGCTGACATCAGTGGGGGCAGTAGAATGGCCTGCTGGTGTGGTCCCCAGTAGCTCCGATAATGATGACCTCTCATCCTGAGAGGGGAGCTACCAAGTAACTACTGAGTGCTCTGCCCTAGCCTCTGATTTTCACTTGGACCATGGGTTCATGGGGGCCCAGTTGGAAAGAGCCTAATCTGTCCTACCTGGAGTTGGCTGCCATTAATCCGATGAGGTCTGCCTCAGACGGCTCTGGCCAATATCAGCTGAGTGGTTTGGACAGCTTTTTCTGCTTTTTCTGGCATCTCAGACATTCATTCTTCTAGTGTCCTAATCTACACTAATAAAAAAGAAACATGCTAATCACCATCACTCAGCTACACCCAAGAGCCAATCAGAGTGAGTATACAAATTAACCTGAAAAGATGGCAGCAGCCCCGCCCCGCAGGCTCTCTGGGCCTGTGGGAGTTGGAAAAGTCAGGAGCTAGCACCTGAGGCTGGCTGCAGCCAGGGAAACCAAGAAGCCACCTGTCCCATGATTCCAGGCTATAGCAAGCAGCAGAAGTCTCACATCCTCCCATCCCACATCCTGGGGGAGACAGAGAAACCAGGCCCCAATGCCCGTGATCCCAGGTCACAGCCAGCAACAGAAACCTCATGTCCGCCTGTCCCACATCTTGGGGTAGATGGAGAAACCAAGCCCCAGTGCCTGAGGCTGGCTGTAGCTCAGAAGACAAAGAAGCTGCCTGCCCCATGATCCCAGGCTGCAACCAGCTAGAAAAGTTGCCCACACTGCATCCCAGGGAAGACAAAGAAGCTTCCCACCTGCAGTTCAGGTGCCAGCACCTGAGGCTGGCTACAGCCTGACAGATGGAGAAGCTACCCACCTACGGTCCCAAACACTAGCACTTGTGGCTGCAGCCCAGGCAAAGCCACCTGCCCACCATCCCCTGTGGTTTCAGCCAGCCTGGGTGCCTATAGTTGACCAGAGGGAGGGAAGTCCGGATCCTGGGTGCCTTTGGTCAGCTGGAGGAGGGAATCCTGGGTCCTGGATGCAGGGCCAAGGCAGAGGTGGTTAGGGGCAATCAAGCCAGCAAGGGAGCAGTTAGGGACAATCAGCCTGGAAGGCAGAAGAAGTTAGGGGCAATCAGGCAGACAGGTGAGCGGTTAGGAGCCAGCAGTTCTGGATTGTAAAAGGGATGCCCAACTGCCAGTTATCCCCTGAGGGGTCCAATTCACAGGTTGGAGAGGGTGCAGGCCTGGCTGAGGGACACCCTCCTCCTTCCCACCCTAACCTCCATGCACAAATTTCATGTCCCGGGCCATTAATCCTTTATAATAGGCACACTGGTCTCGTTTAAGATCTATCCTCCCTTTTCCTGATTTGGCTCCTTGCTGTCTCCCTTTCCTTCCTACCTGAGAGTTCTGGGAGTTAGCTTCTATGACAGCCACAGTGATCAGAGCTCTTGGAATCAACCCAGGTGGGCTTATGGGTCTGCCAGGAGGTCAACCATGGCCTGAAATTTTTTCAGAATAAGCAGGAGTGTGAAGCTTCTAATTTAAGAGATACGTTGTAGTGAAAGGCTGGTAGTAAAAGACTGATCCCTCCTCTTGTAGGGTCCCATCTTCTACCAATACTGGTGTTACAGAAGACTGGAGAAGAAGAAAGCAATGCTTAGAGAGATGGAGTTACACTTTATTATTATGCGTGGGCCAAGAGAAACTATATTTTAAATTCTAGCCCCAAATGGACAACTTTCCCAATTTATATGTTTTTACCTTTTTTGTTTCCCAAATATGGGGTGTTTCTGGTTCCCTTTGCAAGTTCTTAAAGACCCCTATGTGCTGGAGCTCTGAGACCTCAACCAAAGGCTTGTCCTGGCACCAGCACTGATAACTTCATCTGGGGAATGTTTATTGCATCTCTGGGTAGTCTTATTTTCCTTACTATTTAAGCAAGCAAGCATTTACAGAAGCCAAAATAGCAGGGTTAAAATTTCAAACAGCATTTTTTATATAAGATGGATGCTTCACTGGAGGACTCCAAGTTTCTTGGAGAGGCATCTAGAAAGCTGGGCACAAATGTCATCCCACTGGCTCTGGAGAATGTGGTTGGGAGGAGATGGAAGGAGGTGGTATGTCTAAGCATCCTCACAGGGTTCCTATAGAACAGAGGGCTAAACTTCCTTTTGAGGGACCTGCTTCTTTTCCCCTGCTTGCTTCTGTTCTCCTGCCACTAAAACCTTACTCTGCCCCTTGTTATACATGCAGAGCCAGATCCCAGGAGGCCTGTGCTTACCTATTTATAGCCATTCTATGTAAGAAAAATAACTGATCAGGATGACCAGGGTCACCTGTGATGACCTCAAAGGGGGCCCTGACAGTTGGGACATCTAGGGTTCCCTCTGAGGGCCAACCCACATCATAGGCTGGCCATTCTAATTCACAGAATTTTGTTAACTTCCAGGGAACTAGTTTCACACTATAATCCCCAGCAAATTCTTGGGGAAAGGGGTTAGGGGGGTGCAGGGAGAGACTGGACAAAAATCATACATTCCTCCACCCAGCTCCCACCCCTCCCTCTACCCTTACCTCCCCCACATTGTCCTCATCCATAGGTATATGATTTTTGTCCAGTCTCTCCCTGCACCCCCCTCACCTCTTTCCCCAAGAATGATCAGTCCACTCCCTTTCTGTGCTCCTGATTCTATTATATTCACCAGTATATTCTGTTGATTAAATTTTTAATTCACTCAATTTTTAGATTCACTTGTTGATAGATATGTATTTGTTGTTCATAATTTTTTATCTTTTACTTTTTTCTCCTTCTTCTTAAAGAGTACCTTTCAGCATTTCATATAATACAGTGGTACCTCAAGATATGAGTTTAATTTGTTCCATAACTTTGAGGCATGGGAAACTATGAGATGCTTGAGTCGAGGTAAACTGTGGGTCACGTGCAGCCGGCCAATCCACGCGATCACTCCTATCTCAAATGTTGCTCGTATTTAAAGCAAAAATCGCTCACTCGACAGCTCGTATCTCAAAAATCTCGTATGTTAGGGCACTCGAGGTACCACTGTACTGGTTTGGAGTTGATGAACTCCTTTAGGTTTTTCTTATCTGTGAAGCTCTTTATCTGACCTTCAATCCTGAATGATAGCTTTGCTGGGTAGAGTAATCTTGGTTGTAGGTTCTTGCTATTCATCACGTTGAATATTTCTTGCCACTCCCGTCTAGCCTGCATAGTTTCTGTTGAGAAATCAGCTGACAATCGTATGGGTGCTCCCTTGTAGGTAATTAACTGTTTTTCTTTTGCTGCTTTTAATATTCTCTCTTTGTCTTTTTGGTATTTTAATCCTCTTTGGATTCCTTTTATATGGGGTTCTGTGTGCTTCTTGGACTTGTAAGTCTATTTCTTTCACCAGATGTGGAAAGTTTTCTATCCTTATTTCTCCCAATAGGGTTTCAGTATCTTGCTCTCTCTCTTCTGGCACCCCCACAATTCTGATGTTGGTATGCTTGAAGTTGTCCCAGAGGCTCCTTACATTATCTTCACATTTTTGGGTTCTTTTTTCTTTTTGCTTTTCCAGTTGAGTGTTTTCTGATTCTTTATATTTCAAATTTTTGACTTGATTCTTGCATTCTTCTAGTCTGCTGTTAGGTCTCTGTATAATATTTTTTATTTCAGACAGTGTATGTTTAATTTCTTGTTGGTCCTTTTTCATCTCTAGTTGATCCCTTTTCATCTCCTCTTGGGTCTTGCCAAATTTATCCATCTTTTTAGAATATTCTTGAAAAACCTTATAAGCATGGTTTTGAACTCTATATCCAGTCATTTGTTTTTCTCCATTTCTTTTGTTTGTGATCTCTTCTTTTGTCTCTGCATTTTCACTATGCCTGGAGAACTTCTGTGTTGGATTCAGCCTTATGATACAAAACTTGCAAAACTGCAAAAGCCTCTCTGTTGAGCTTGGGATGGGTGGAGTCTCAGGCTTAATGACTGCCTTGCCTTCCATTTGGCCCTGCCCTCCATGGCCCCTGGTCTCACATATACATGCATAGTGCCTCTAGATCGCTGCCTTTCCAGCTCCTCTGCGCTCCAGGACCATATGAGTCTGGGTACCCAGGGTTTTGCCCCAAACTGGGTTTTAGTGGAGTTAGAATTGACACAGTTGGAAAACTCTGTCTCCTGCCCACTCGTGAAAGCCAGTGGCACAATCAGCAGTCGGTCTTCTGCACGCAGTTCTGTGTGTGCCATCAGACTTTTGCCCTTTCATAGCTTCCCTATATTTCTGTGAATTTCTCCCTTTTCACAGTCCAAACACCCCCTGTATGAGTTTTGGCTGGACCTGGGGATCAGTGCCGTAGGATAATGGGTTAAATGCAGTTAGGAGTCTCCATCTCCCTCCTGCCAGAGAAAGCCAGGCAGGTACTCTGGCACCCACTCTCTCCACACATGTATCTCCGTACCTCAGCTTTTTGTAGTTCCTCTGGGTCTCCGTAAGCCCCTCTCTTTCCTTCTAGTTGTAGAATTTCCACTCAGCCAGCTTTCCTGTGGTTGTGGATGATGTCTGTTCTGTCTTTTAACTGTAGTTTTGAAATTGTTGTGTGAAGCAGCAGTGTAGGTGTTTACCTATGCCACCATCTTGGATTTCCTCCCCAGCAAATTCTTTCTGTAAAACCCAATATCTATAATAATAAAAGCATAATATGCTAATTAGACCAGACTACCTTCCAGATAAAGACGGAGTTGAGAGGGAAGCCCAGGTCTCAGGTGCCAGAGGAAAGTTGGTGCCAGTAGCATCTAAGGGAAGGAAGACCAACTCTTGCATGAATTTTGTGCATTGGGCCTCTAGTTCTATAATATTATAACTAATAACTATTAGCTATAACTGTATTTGACAAAAACTCTTGTGTACCTTCCATATAAAACTTTCCTTCATGAGAGAGAAAACAAATATTTGAGACATTTCAGAGTCTATTGGGATCATCTAAAGCCCATTCTAGGTCAAGAGAAAGTTTCTTAAAATTTAAACCCTTGAAGGACTGTCAAATTTGATTTTACCAAAACATTATATATCAAAGTGTATTAGACACAAACATCCTTATACTTTCAGAAATAACCAGCTTTAGAAACTACCTTCTTTCTCCTTTCTATGCCTATGCTTTCTCTATTGCACCAAGCCATACTTTCCTTCTAATTAGGTAAAATTGTTAATCTTAATTTTTAGGTGACATATAATTGTTAACCTTAATTTTAACATTCCTCAGATTAGCAGTACATTTATATTTTAAGAGAGATTTCAATTAGAATACAAGATTTATTTATTAACAGATTCAACTCCATCCTCTAGATTCTCCAAAGAAGGTAAACTCAGATTAATTAATGTTTCAGTATCATTTAACCCAGCAATGCTCCAAAGCCTTTAAGTTATCAAAGACTTTGGAAAATCACCTATAGGACAATATTTATAAACCAGGGAAGACTAAACTAAAGTCCTTAAAAGATTAAATTACAGATATAAGGACAGAAATCTCACTAGCTTAAACCAGACTCTCATGGTAGAAACGCTGACAGGGAGAGCAGGGGGGTGGGGGAGTCCCCCAGAACAAGCATTCTTGGCTGCTGCTGGGACTTCCCTGAAAGTCTCTTGTCATGTGTTCAGCCTTACTACACATAACTGGGTTTCCCAAAGCGGGACTTGACCCATCTTCAAATGAATTAAACAAAAAAGAGACATACAATTTCAACAGAAACACGCCGTCTGGCTGGAGGAGACAGTGGTGCTTCTTGGCATCAATGTCCTTGGAGCATGGACTTTTACATTCACATTCACATACCAGTCAGTCCAAATTTGACTTTCTCCTCGGGAAGTCCCAAAACAGAGGCAGATAAACTGTGGGTGATCAGTCAACCTCTTCTGTCCCAAAAGAGTCCTGAACTCAGACTATTCCCAGGGAGAAACTTACCAGTCAGGTGTAACTGAGGTCCAGAAAGGTGTTTCCTGACTCAGTGAGTCTGCGGGAGCGAGGAGTCGCAGCAGTCTCTTTGGACCCCACAAGTCCAGGAACCAGCATGTGTGCTGGTGGTGCCCTCCCAGGGTCTCAGAGCCCAGAACGAGTGCCTCAGAGTCCACTCTCATCAGCAGTGGCATCAAAAGCCAGTGTACCTGACATTTTTTGTCAGGGAACCAAAATGTTGTGGAATGATCAAGGAGAATGACAGCTAGCACCCAGAGGAATCAGGAAAGTAAAACCTGTATTACACAGGGGACTTTGATTCAGAGCCTGAACTGCCTATATGGGGAGGTTTTGATATAGAAATCTTCTTGTGGCAGGTCACTTTGTAGCTCACCCAAGTCATTCAGCTTCTTGTGTGGCAGGCTCCTTGGGGTGGGCTTTGTAGCTCTGCCCAAGTCCGTTAGAATGGGGCTTGTAAGATTACTGTTTAACTAGATACTGAACTAGGCTGTCAGCCCCTAAAGTTGCCCCCTATTATCCTTCTCAAAACCAACAGGTGTGTTAGTTAAAAATTTCTTAAGCACTCACTCTAAGCAAGGCCTATTCTAGGTGCTGAGCCTGTGCAGATGAATGCGAATCACTGCCTGTCCTGGTGCACCAATGATGAACTATGATAAATCCTGTGATAGAAATGCATATTAGGTAGGGCAAGCGATCCTTTCCATGCAGGCCAGATAGTGCCTCACCCACCACAGGACCTAGGTATCATATGGAAGACCTAATCTTTGATTGTTTTCACCTCCATGCTTATAGTATGTAAGAAAGAAAAGCTGAGAATTAAGCTTTGGAGTTGAAATAGGAATTTTTTGTGGTGAAAAAGACAGGTTTAGGAAATTTTAGAAATTAAGGGACATAGAAGAAGCATGGGGCTGCAGAGCAGCAGAAGGTATATTTTCATAGAATAGGAAAGCTGAAAACATCAGGTCTATAGTATTTACAAGATAAAGGGAAGGAAGTCCTTCTTTTAAAGGGAGAAGAAGCCCAAAGGGGATAGGAAAACAATAAGGAAGAAGGGGAAAAAAACCTCACACTTCCATGTGAGGTTCAACCTTTTAGCTCAAAAATTACTATAGTGACCAGTCCAAGGGCATAGTGACCAATCAGAGGGGATATCAAGGCACCGGGATCTGCAGCCTTTATAAGCCACAGGGAAAAGGAACTCAGTGGGACTCTTCCTCCTTCCCGCTATGGGAGTCTGTGCTGCGAGATTCTTTCCCTTTCCCCACGTGGGAGTCTGTACTTGTTCTTCAATAAGTTTTCATTTTAGCTATACTACATTCCATCCATGGATTCATTCTTCACTTCCCACAAAGATCCTGGGAACCAGCCTGCCCAGGGGAATGCTGCTTGTTCCAGTCCAAAAATTCTGTTTCAGAGTTAGACAAATCTGGGTTCCAAACCCAGATTCACACTTATTATCTGTGTGACTTTGAGCAAGGTAATCTATCCTTAGAAGCCTTTGCTTCCTCTGTTGTAAATTAAGATGACTACTGGTTTCAATGGGTCCTTGTGAAAACAAAACTGATAAAGGTTTGGTAAGTGAATGTCAATAGTAGGCATCAGGAAATGTTCATTCTGAAACTGCATTCTCATTTCTCATTGTTTACATGGTATTATCCAGGGGAATAAAATTCTAGGGATTAATACCAAATTTTTTAACTGGAACCCGGATTGTTTGTCCCCTGGAATCTAAGAATGAATCCACAAACAGAAAAGTGGTATAGCAAAGATGGAGATTTATTGAAGAACAAGTGCAGACTGCCACCTGTGGAGGAGGCAGAGTCCCACAGACTAGATTCCCACATTGGGAGGGGGAAGAATCCCACTGAACTCCTCTTCCCTATAGTTTATAAAGGCTGCAAATCCTGGTGCATTGATATTCCCTCTGAGTGTTCCCTTTGGGCTTTCTTCTACTTCTGAATGAAGGGCTTCCTTATCTTTATTTTGTAAATAGACCTTTCTTGGTTACTTCCAGTTCCCTTTGTCTTAGGTAAATATACCTGTTGCTGTCTCCCCCTCCTCCTCCTCCTCTTCCTCCTCCTCCTCCTCCTCCTTCTTCTTCTCCAAATATATTTTAATGATTTTTTACAGAGAGGAAGGGAGAGGAATAGAGAGTTAGAAACATTGATGAGAGAGAGACATAGATCAGTCGCCTCCTGCACGCCCCCTACTGGGGATGTGCCTGCAACCAGGATACATGCCCTTGACCGGAATCAAACCTGGAACCTTTCAGTCCCCAGGCTGACACTCTATCCACTGAGCCAAACCAGTTTTGGCGCTGCCTTCTTGTCTTATGGAAATGTAACTGCAACTGGCTTCCTTGTGTTATGAAAATGTACCTTCTCCCAGTCTGCAGCCCCTCACTTTCCATGGACCCCAATTCTAAAAAATCCTTAAGCCTGCCTATGTTCTCCTAAAATTCCTGCTTCAGGATGAATATTTAATCATACCCTGAAAACTCCTTATGTAGGATAAGCTTAAATTGTTGCGGAAGACCAAAGAAAACCAAGGATGCTTCATTAAAAAAAATGGAAGAACACTGTTTAATATGCTGCCTTCCAAATCTGAGTGAAGGAACATTCATGGGGCTCTTTTTATATCTCCCTGTGGTCCTTGTCCTGCAAACATGGATTATGCTTCTGGTCTTTTTCTCAGGCCTTACAAGAAGGCCCCCAGCTGTTGGGGATCTCCAGGCTATATCTGATGGTCTGGCCTGGCATCGGGGTTAATAACCTCCCTCTGGGCAGTGCACTGTCCACAGCCCAGTGGCCTCTGTAACTGGTTCTGCAAGACTAATATTTGGGAAAAAGGTAGTTACTTAATTATAGGTTATCAAAAATGTACACTGAGCTTGCTGGCATGGATACAGATCACTATCCCCAAATATCAGGGTTACATTGGAATTAGCCTTTTTTAGCCTTCTCAAAATGAGCTAAAGGCAGAACATTAGGTCTTATTAATGTGTCTCTCTCCAATGAGTAATTTTACTTTGGTAAAGCCCCTTACACTGTCACTGATTCATTATTTATCTCCAAGCCTGGACATTTTTTTCCCAAGCCCCCAAAATTCTCCTGTTAAAAGGAGATACCTCATATTTGCCTTATTATAATATTTGCTTTACTTGATTATATTATTTGATAATTTTATTTAAGTTGAACATGTAAATTTAAAAGACTAATCATTATGTCTTTTAATGGAAATGTTAGTCCCCCTCCATCCTCTAGCACCAATTTTAGTCAATCACTTTAAAAACTTTTGACTTTCTTTGGGAATTTACCCACATTCCCAAATAACATCCTTACTCTACAAATGTTGATTATTTTTTAAAGTTTTGATTGATATTTATTGACTTCCCACTATGGGAAAGAATTTTTAATACATCTGTTGTTCACACACACAACATATCCTCCTCCTCTTCCACTCATCCTATATAGTGGATCATAAATCTGGGTTAGTATTCAAATTTTACATTGTTATTCACTGTTAAATCAGATAATGAATATGAATATAAACAATTGTATTTCTTTCCTTATACAACTTTTATGTTTCTCTAACGGTAATAATTGTTTTGCTTTCCTGTTTGCTCAGTTTTCTTCATAGGATCACCAACTAATTCATCCCCAAATCTATACTAAAATTATAAATATTCTTTCACTACATTTGAACATAATTATTAAACTCTCATTTCATGGAAAACATTTCTCTTAGAAATATCTTCGTATTCTAAACTGGACTAGTACTCTCTAGACCTACTATGTAACCACATTCCTTGGATATCCTCTCCTTTCACCATTATCCTGGAATATTCCTGCCCTCACTCTGGTAATGGATTCTCTATTTCTTGGACTCCATGTCTTCTTTCTACTCATTTTATATCCTCATTTTAGTGAAGCAAATTTTCCATTAGTGTTTTCTAAAAGGGGAAACATAGCTTTTGTTTCTGAGACATCGCATATCTAAAAATGTTTTTATTCTACTCTTACATTTTATTGATAATTTGACTTGGTAGAAAATAACAGGTCAGAGTATTTCCCCCCAGATTTTAAAGCATTATTCCATGTCCTATAGCTTCCAGTGCTTTTATAGTCAGATGTTACTCTGATTTTCAATAATTCCCAAGTGAACTGTTGTTTTATTTGTTTATTATTATTTTTAAAAATTTCTTTATTGATTAAGGTGTTACATATGTGTCCTTATTTCCTTATTATCCCCATCCCCCCACTCATGCCCTCACCCCCCCGTGTTTATTATTTTTTATATTATTGTATACTTCAAACATGTTCTCTTTAATTCTAGTGTCTTGACATTTCACAGTCATATGTATTGAAGTCTCTTTTCATTTATTGTGCTGGATTGTCAGCAGACCTTTCCAAACTAGAAATTCATCTTCTTGTCTTAAATAGCTAAAATAGTTTCCTTTAAGTAATATATTTTTTAGTATGCTCTATAGTCACAAATTAAAAATTCCAGTTCAGATTTGTTTTATTTCTTAATAAAATTTCTTAGTAGAATGACTGCTTGAAATAATTTTATGTAGATGAGGAGACTAAAATTAGGAGAATAAGAAGGGCATTTCTCAATAAATGTTTATACTGAATTTTCTGTGACAAGTTTCTTTAACATATTATAAAACATTGTCTTTACTAGTTGTGAAGGATAAATAAACTGAAATTCCCTGATTTAAGATGTGGAATGAATAAGTTATATTCTGATTTCTAACACAGATAAAAACAAATTCCTTTTCAACTGGACAAAATGGAGGACATGCTTGAGTAGCTTAAATGTTTCCCAAATGAGAACAGAATGTCCAATAATAGTGTGTCATGGGATTTATTTCTTGTTCTTTGATAACAATATTCCATTTTAGTAATGAATAGGCTATCCATCACCCTAAAACAGGAGGATGATTAGATTTGCATTTGGAAATGTGGTGCTATTTCATCAAGATGTGCACTAATATAACCCTGGGAAAAATGTTGACATTTACTTTACAAATAATTTATTAATGCCAGTTTTCATCACTTTTCTGTCTGAAACTGTGAAAGAAAAAAGTCTAGCAAAATGAAAAAGATAAATTAAAAATGAGTATATAAAGCATATATTCTTACTAATTATGCTTATGAAGTCAGTCATTCTATGGAAACTCAGCTTTATTTAGTGGACATCTGTAGGAAACTATCAATTCCACAGAGAAATTTGTGCACACACCTTTATTTTCATTTTACCTATTTTTAATGAAAATCTTCCTTAAAGTTTTATTATGTTAGTTAACTTAATCTAAGACCCCAATTTTAGCAGATTTTGTTCAATATTTATTTATTCTTTCGATTACTTAGTCCACATGTAGTATATAAATATTTTTTGGTGAATCAGATCATTATTCCACTTAAGACAGTTTTGCCCTCAGGCATTGTGAAGCTGTGACTCAGTAAAGAAAGCAAAACAACCCAGCAGGAAAAAAGATAAACCAGCATTTCACAGTAAAGGGATAGCATGTAGCCCAGAAACATATGAAAAATTCTCAATTTCTTGGTGATCAGAAAAATGCAACTTAAAACCATAATGATTTACCACTCTATACCACAACTATAAGAAATCTAACAAACCAACACTAGTAGAAGTATAAATTTGTGTAACTCTCTAGAGGACAAGTTGGCATTGACCAATAAAGTTTACTCTGTAAGTCCCTACAACCCAGCTTTTCTACTTCTAGGTATGAATCCTATAGAAAATGTTATACATATATAGAAGGAGATGTATATAAGAATGTTCCTGACAGGATGATTTATGATAAAAATTATCAATAACCTTATGAGGAAAATAAGACATTTGGGGTGGGAGGATGGTGCTAGCAGCCTGACTTTGTATTCCTAAAGCACATTCCTGTTAGCCTATAGTCTAGTCACTGCCCCTTCCTTAATTATCTGATCTTATAAGACCTGTTTACCTAAGTACTCCTATTTCACAAAGGCCACAAACCATGAACAATACACCACCCCCAGAGGGGGTTATCAGTATTGGCGCCACAATAGGTCTTTAGGTGTGGTTGCATTGCACCCATCCCAACACAGAGGGCTTTTTGCAAAGCCCATGAAAAGTCTGGAAGTTTGATCTTTATTTGGGGGACAAAGAAACCAAAGGATATAAAGAGAAAGCTTTCTCTATATTGGCTTGCTCAGGATTTGGAGAGAGACAATCTCCCATAGTACCTGTGAAACATCTGAAAATAAATGGGTTTTTCCTGTATCTCCAAGTACTCCTGTATTTTTTTGGTTGCCTGGTAAATTCTCTAACAACCTAAATAACCATATTCTGTAGGAAAGATAGATGAATTGTGGTGTACTATATACAGCAGTGAAAATTAGTGTGTTACAACTATATGTCTCAATATGGATGGATGTTATAAACATTATAGAGAAAAAGGAAGCCTTGGAAAGACACTTGCAAGTATTTTTTGACTTATATAAAGTTTAAAAGTTAGCTATTTTGTAAAAATATATAAAACTTGTTCCAACTATAAAGAAACATAAATAAATGATTAACAAATTATCCAGAGAGTGCTTACATGGGAGGAAAGTAGGTAAGGGGTGTGATTACAGAAGGACACATAGAGAGATTCTAAAGTAATATTCTACTTCTTCAGTATCATTTCACTCAATATTTACTAAATGTCTGCTATATGCCAGGCACTGCTATGAATATATGGGGTCCAAGAACCCCTCATGTAGAATATATTCTACAAGGAAAGACAAAAAAGCAAGCAATGAATGTAGTAAATTATTAAATTACTAGAGGCCCGGTGCATGAAATTTGTGGATGGGGGAAGGAAAAGGGGGTGCTCCTCAGCCCAGCATACACCCTCTCTAATCTGGGACCCCTTGAGGGATGTCCAACTGCCTGTTTAAACAATCCAGGAATGCTTGCCTGCCTGCCTTCCTGATTGCCTTCCTAACCGCTTCTGCCTGCCAGCCTGATCACCCCCTAACTACTCCCCTGTCAGCCTGATTGAGGCCTAACTGCTTCCCTGCCAGCCTGATTGCCCCTAACTGTCCTCCCCTACAGGCCTGGTCACCCCTAACTGCCCTCCCCTACAGGCCTGGTCACCTCTAACTTCCCTCCCCTGAAGGCCTGATCCCTCCCAACTGCTCTCCCCTATAGGCCTGGGACCCCCCAAGGGGGGGCATTTTTCTGAAGGCTCAATAGCCATCAACTTCACTCCTCTGCCTGGCCTGGTCACCCCTAACTGTCCTCCCCTGCTGGCCTGATTGCCCACATCTGCCCTTTCTTGCAGGCTTAGTCTCTACCAACTTTCCTTCCCTGCTAGCCATCTTGTGGTGGCCATATTATGTCCACATGGGGCCAGCCATCTTTGACCACATGGAACCAGCCATCTTGTGTGTTGGAGTGATGGCCAATCTGAACATTACTCTTTTATTAGATAGGATAGAGACCTGGTGCACCAGTGGGGGCCAGCTGGTTTGTCCTGAAGGATGTCCCAGATCAGGGTGGGGGTCCCCTTGGGGCATGGAGCAGCCTGGGCAAGGGACCTGTGGTGGTTTGCAAGCTGGCCTTGACCCCCCATGACCCAAGAGGAGGCCCTGGTATTTGGGATTTATTTATTTTCTATAATTAAAACTTTGTACCCTTGAGTGGAGCCAAGCCTCCTGCTTGCTCCATGGCCATAGCCATTTTTGTTGGGATTTATTTATCTTCTATAATTGAAGTTTTGTAGCCTTGAGTGGAGGCCTGGGCTGGCCAGGGTGTGCGGAAAGCTTGGCTTCCTCTATTGCCCAGGGAAATTCAAGCCTTCTGTTCACTCTGTGGCCGCAGCCAACTTGGTTGGAGTTAATATGCATACTTGCTCATGATTGGCAGGTGGGCGTGGCTTGTAGGTGTAACAGAGTGGTGGTTAATTTGCATATTGTGCTTTTATTAGATAGGATTTTTTTGTTAGAAAGTGACACATTCTGTGGGAAAAATAAGCTTGAGGGGGTTAAGCTATATCAGAGTGGGTTATAGGTTACAGAATTGAATGGGATGATAAGCATAGGTTACAGAATTGAATGGGATGTCATTGAAAAGGTGACATTTGAACCAATATTTGAAAGGGATAGCAGAGTTAGCCACAAAGACACCTGTAGGAGTAGCATTTAGGCAATGGGAGTAGCCAGTTCAATTGTCTTAACATGGCAATGTGCCTGGTGCTGAGAAATGGAAAAAGCATTGCAAGTGAAACAGAATAAGCAATAGAGTCAGAGAGGTAGAGATGCTGCTAGGGCTTCATATGGCATTACATGCTACATCCAGGATGGGCAAACTTTCTATAAATGTCTGTAGGTAGTACATATTTTAGACTTTATGGGATACTGCAAATACTCAACTATGCTATTGTAACATAGAAACAAACATAAACAAGATGTAGTGAATGGACATGGATGCATTTCAATAAAACTTTAAAAAAGGATATATGGCAAGTAGATTTGACCTGCAGGCTGCAATTTGCCAACCCTTGTGCTAGGTGACATGGGGAGCTATTGCAGGTTTTTGAACAAAAGAGCATTTTTCTGACTTAGTCATTTAAAATAATCATTTTGGCCATTGTGCTGAGAATAGACTGTAGTGTGTCCAAGGTGAAGCAGTGACTCTCTTGCAATAATTGGTCAAGATGTGGTAGTGGCTTTATTCTTGATGGCACAGTTGCAAATATTTTCTCTGCTTTTGAAAATAGAGGAAACTGGATTTGCTGATAGAGTGGATTTGGGTGTTAGAAAAAGAATCAAAGATGACTATTAAATTTATAACCTAAACACTGTTTAAGGAGAGCAACAACCCTTGTGATTATACATTATTTTTTAAATTATATATTGCTTAGCACACTTTTATGTCTGCTGCATTTAACATTTTTAGGGGACATGTTGCATCCAAAGTTTAGTGTTTCATTCAGTAGCCTACTAACCAAATTTTACCTTTTTATCCTTTTGCACTAAATAAAAAAAAATTTGTTTCCCTTTTCTTACTGCATTTCCTCCCCAAACATAGGAACTTCCAGAAATAGCACAAAATGATTAACTATACTGACTTGGAAGAGAAAGAAGCATATCTAGAATAAATACAAATTTAAGATTCAAGAATAGCACTACAATTTTTTCATCCACCAATCTTCTGAAAGTAATCACCCTCTCTTTAAGGGACATCAGTTATCACTACAGGAAAGGAGAGAAGGGAAGGAAAGTTGAAGGAGGGAGAAAGAGAAGAAGAAAGATGGAAAACTCAAATGACTGTTGGCTCTATTGAGATGACCAAAGCCATATCTATAATTGACGAGAAGAAATTTTCTGTTAGATAAATTTTATTTCCAAAGTTATCAAAAGGACAAGAGAGAAAGTGGGAGGAAAGAAAAGCAAGATCCATTATTGGGACTCTATGCTAATATTCCTGTAGTATATTTAACAGCACTTTTGCCAGTGGTGGTGAATTCATTTATACTGAAATTATATCAGAGAGAGAGGCAAAGAATTGGGTTTTCAGTATCATTCAAAGGAAGCAGAAAAAACAAACAACAACAATGTGCTTTATAGATAGTACAGATCTCAGAATTTTAAGGAAAGGAAGACATGGTTAGGAATGAAAATGATTCTTGCTCTCATAGGAATTTATAAGTAATTTAGAGGGAAAAGATAAATACATTCAAAAGTAAAAAAGTGAAGGAGGTGGATGAAAAAAAAGAATTACCAAGCAGTTTGTTCAAATTGGAGCATTGGTGCTTTGGTGTGGGCTGTCTAAATTTCTCTTGAGGCTCCTGAGGCAGGCCTTCGAGTCCTGTCCCACATTTCATCTCATGAATTGACCTCATCTATGAGATTCTTAACATCTATGAGATTCTGAGAGTCAAAGCTCACCCTGGGCTTAGACTACAGACCTGACCTAAGTCTGAGAGGAAATAAAGATATGTTTCCCTGACACACCTGAGAAGAAGAGAGATACCCAAGTGGGAGAAACACACTAAGCCAGACAATGCACTCAGGAACCCAGAAGAGAAAGCCTCCAAGGAAACGCCCCTAAGAGACTTAGCCTAGACCCTGGGGAATAAAACAAGTGCAGAGAGAGCAAGGCTTTCAGAACTGGATTGATGAGAGTGAGTACAATTAGGCCAGGCTCATAAGGGAGGTGAGAGAGGGAGCTGAAAGACTGTTGAACATCTGCTAGTATTTGCAACTTGATTTTATGGTTTGGTGTGGGTGTGTTAGCCTGGTTTAAAAGTATCAGGGGTGGGGCAGCCACTTGGCACATGCTGGAACCACATGGGCCTCCAGTGGTGCAGTTGAGAGACGAGGCTGGATACGGACTCGTGGGACTGACGTATGAGGGAAAAAAGGAGTATTTGATGTAACTTTATGAATATGGACCCTGACATTGTGTTTCAGCTTCTTCACTTTCTAGCTGTGTGACTTTGTGCAAATAATGTTAAATTTCTGAGCCTAAATTTCCTCAGTCTTTAAGCAGAAATTACAATAAACAATTCATAATATTGACATGATTTCTTACAGTGATATCTGCACTAATAAAAGAGAAACATGCAAGACAATATAGAAGGAAGAAGGAGGGAAAGCAGTAAGTGGTGTAGCAGTGGCAGCGGAAGAGAAAGCACAGGAGGGAAAGCACAGGAGGGGGCGGCAGTGTTGAGAGGGAAGAGAGGGAAAGCTCGGGGTGTTGGCAGCAGGAGGGAAAGAGTGGGGGCTCGGTGGTGGCGGGAGCAAAAGCTTGGGGTGGGGAACAGTAGCATCGGGAGGGAAGGGAAAGCAGGAGGTGGTGCTGGCAGGAGGTAAGCACGGGAGTGGGGCGTCAGCGGGAGGGAAGCCCTCCTGGGCAGGCTTCGCTCAGGCCACAGGAAGCCCTCTTCTTGCAGGAATCTTCCTGCAATGGGCCTCTAGTTAAACATAAATATACACTATACAAAAAATATATGTATGAATTATATATATTAATTTGACTTGCATAGTGCTTGATATGTAATAGGTGCTCATAATGGTAGTTCTCCCCCTCTTTTCATTGTCATATTCCTTAACAAATTATTGGATTAGTCATAAACTGATTAGTTATTGAGAGATATTATTTGTATGGAATTATAATGTAAACTATGGACTTTAGTTAATGTATTAATATTAGTTTACCAATTGTAACAAATGCACCACTAGAGCTAGATGCTAATAATAAGAGAAACTGGCTCTCTCCAGTTTTTTCCAGCAGATAGAGCATCAACCTGCAGACTCAAGGGTCCCGGGTTTGATTCCAGTCAAGGGCCCATACCTTGGTTGCAAGCTTGATCCGCAACTCTGATTAGGATGCGTGTGGGAGGCAACCAATCAATGTGTCTCTCTCACATTGATGTTTCTCTCTCTCTGTCTATCCCCCTCTTTTCTACACTCTCTAAATAAACAAAAAAAAGTTAAAAAATAATAAGAGAAATTGTATGTAAGGGGACAAGGTATTATATGGGAATTCTGTACTTTCCACTCAGTTTTTCTGTAAACTTAGAACTGCTCTAAAAGAAATAAAGCCTATTAATTTTTAAAAAATGTACCAGGCAGTATAGGTGAAGACGAAGAAGTGAAAGATATGGTCTCTGCTATCTAGAATTTTACGGTTTAGTTTAGTGGTTGGCAAACCACGGCTCGCAATCCATGGTTTGCCGATCTGGATCTGTTGACTAATGAGTTTGCTGACCATTGGTTTAGTTGAAATCACAGATTTACAAAAGGGAAAAGCTAGCTTGTGGGGGCAAAGGATAACTTTTTAAGATTTTAAACCAGGTTTTCTCAACAGCTTAACATTTTGGACCAGATTATTCTTTGTTGTTAGGGCTGTCCAATGCATTGTTGGAGGTTTGTCAACATGTCTTCAGATTTCGCCGTGTCTCCTGGGAGGCCAAATTGCTTCAAGGTGAGAATCATTTAGTAATACAAGAAATTTTCTTTCAGCTCAACCTTCTACTGATCCATCAACACATCCTAACTTATCTTCCCCTTGCTTACCTTAGATCTTACTTCCCACCATGAGATGTGTCTTGAGATTGCTCAACTACCAACCCACCATCATCTCTTATCTAGACTGCAGCAATGCAGGGCTAAATCACCCAACATCAGTGGTTGGCAAACTCATTAGTCAACAGAGTGGCAAACCGAGGCTCTCGAGCCACAGTTTGCCGACCACTGCCCTATGAGATCTTTCTGCTGGTACGCTTATCTCGTTCATTCCAGTTTCCTCACAGGATCCAGTTGCCATTTAAAAATATAAGTCCAAAGCAGATCACCCCCCTGCTGAAAATTTTTGTGTAGAGATTCTCGGCTTAGGTGGCACCTTGGATTCATAGTGGAAGCCTAAAAACAAATTCTAATGTATGTGTCTCATTCCAAAAAATTCTGATGTAATTGGGCACCAGGGATTTTTTCATAGGTTTTATCTAATATTTTACACTGACCTATTTTTTAGTTCATTGATTCTCTGTTCATCTGTGTCTAATGTGCTATTAAATCCATGTATTATATTCTCAATTTCAGTTATAGCATCTTTCAGTTTTAGAATTTCCATTTGATTCTTCTTTTGTATTTCTTGAAATATATCAATAATAAATATTAGAGATGTTAAATAGGTACTTTACAATAACTAAATTACTTTAGGTCTGTTTTTATATACTTTTTTATTTTTAAATATTTGCTGTGTTGTTTTTTTTACTAAGTGTCAGATATTCTGTATTAAAAACTAGAGTCTCCAAATGGTACTATCTTCCTCCAAAGAAGGCTAACTATCTTCTGGCCAATATATACACAGCCATAAGGTATAGCAATTCTGTTAAGGACTAGTTTTAGATTTTGTTAGGGTGGTCTATTTCAGTTTCGCCCTCACTCCAGAGTATAACCCTTATTCCTCAAGGGTAGCCTTTCTGTGGCTTATGTAATTCTAAGGCAGTCGTTGGCAAACTGCAGCTCACAAGCTGCCATAGTTTGCCACTCTGTTGCTAATGAGTTTGCTGACCATTGACCTAGACTCTCGATTCCAATAATTATAGGCTGTGGTTGTTCCTTGTGATTAAGCCCCTATCATAGTGGTTGGCAAACTCATTAGTCAACAGAGCAGCAAACTGCGGCTCATGAGCCGCAGTTTGCTGACCACTGCTCTAAGGTATTTACATGGGAATTAACACATTGATGAGGAACTCCAACCCCATCTCAACAATTCAACATTCATCTGCTGCTTTTTGCTGTATGTAAGGGGACAAGGTGTTTGTAAGGGACCTTGTCCTATACATGCACAGCACAGCAGTTATCTAACACTTTCAGGGGGAATTGCACGAGATATGTATGTTCATTTTCCTGCAGTGCTCACCTCTCTGGGGCATTACTTTTCAAGAAAGAAAGCCAATGTGAATATGAAGCTGTGTTTCCCTTCTTACAGGAATCATAGTCCCTCAAGTCCTACCAGAGTTGGTTGCTCTCCAAGGGTTTCACACAGTTGATTTGTGCACTTTGTTTTATTTTAACATTATTTTAAATGGAAGGATTACTCCAATTCAAACTAACCTATCATATCTGGTACCAGAAGTCTTGACTTTGAGATTTTTCAAAGCTCTGTAGGGGTTCTGAAATATAGCCAAGATTGAGAACCACTGCTAGTATTTATCATTGCATTTAGATGTAACAATTTGCAATTTTAACTATAAGTCCTATAAACATTAGGTACATCTCTGCCTTATTCACTACTATATCTATATGCTCTAGAACACCATCTGGCACATAGTCAGTTGAATTGGCTAATCAACAGTATAAACATTTTTTAAAAAGCTATCACAAAGAAATATTCCACTCTAAATACAAATGTGGGACCTCAGAATGTAAACAATAACAGTTTAGGGAAATGAAAAGAGGACTGTAGAGTATTAACAAAAACCTTTTGAAATAAGAATTAATGTTCCATCTTTCCATATGAGTCTAAGTCTTAGGTATTTATCTGACTTATTTGGCTTTAAACAGAAGAGTAGGTCAATGAATTTATGAGATACATTTGATGATGCCATAAATGCATGAGGCAGTGTTAACTACTTCTCTTTGGAATTAATGGTCTCGGAGAGGCCTTGCAAAATTAATGAGTTTAGCTAATGAGAGATAATAGAAAATAGATATCAATCTCTGTCCCAGATTCCTGGCTTAGAGTTCCTGAAACTTATAATTTCCTAAATGGTAAGAGTAATAGAAGCATATTTTGTTCTAATATTTGGTCTTTGACCTGGGTTTATGACATAGGATTCCTGAAACTCTTAAGAGTTTCCTGGGTGGTAAGAGTTTCTTTTTCTCTAATGAAGTGACTGTGGTAGCTCTGGATGTCTTTTGGATGAGGGCTGGTAACCAGAAAGAATAAGCCATGATTAGAAACTGGGAATTTTTAACCCTAATCCCTGTTCTCTAGAAAAGGGCTGAAAATGGAGTTACTGATTGATCATGACTCCCTGATGAAGCTTCCATAAGAGTCTCCAAAGTGTGGGGTTCAGATACTCATCAAGATGGTAACCTATCCCAAGTCCACCGGGGCAGAAGCTTCTGTACTTGGGACCCTCCCAGACTTCATCGTATGTATCTTTTCATTTGGCTGTTCACCTGTATCTTTTATCATATCTTTTTTAAACTGATAAAAGTAAAGAGTGGTACCTCGAGATACGAGTGCCCTAACATACGAGTTTTTTTTTGAGATACCAGCTGTCGAGCGAGCGATTTTTGCTTTGAAATACGAGCAACATTTGAGATAGGAGTAATCGCGCGGATCGGCCGGCTGCAAAAGACCCACTAGTTTAGCCCGACTGGAGCGTCTCATAATTTCCCATGCCTCAAGGTTATGGAAGGAATTAAACTCGAATCTCGAGGTACCACTGTAAGTGTTTTCCTGAGTTCAAATTAATTGAACACACGGAGGGAGTCATGAGAACCTCTGGTTTGTAGCCATATTGGACATAAGTTGTGGGTAACCTGGGGACCTACTATTTGTGATTGTCATCTAAAGTGAGGTAGGACTGAGCCCCTGACCTGTAGGATCAAACACCAACTGCAGGTAGATGGTGTTAAAACTGAGTAAATTGTAAGACACCCAGCTGGTGTCATGGAGAATTATTTGGTGTGTGAGAAAACCTGCACACATTTGGTGACCAAAAATGTCAAAAGTAAAATATTTTATTGAAAGTAAAAGGGAAAGACACAAGACATAGATTTGACTGAGGTTTTTTCTTTATTGCTAAAAAGAGTCAGAAAACTCTACAGAACATGGTTGGTAGTTTATGGGTTAGAAAAATTGCAGATGAGAACCACCAGCTGGCCCAGCATTTGAATTTGCTTAAGTGTGAACTCAAAGCAATGCCAGCTGAAATGGTAGAAACAAAACAGGACTAAATGAAACAAACCTTGCTGTCAGAATCTTGAAACTGAAAGAGATAAAAAGAAGACCAGGGGTTAGCATTTGCTCTCTTAATGTAGATACTGCAACTTGAATTGACAATGACCTAACAAAACAAGTGGCAGTATATTTGTCCCCAGATAGTTGAAGCTTGTGTTAGCTCTCTACTTTTTTACATCCCTCCTTGGGTTCTCACTACTTGTCAATTGGATGGCTTTTTAAGTAGCTTCAAAACCATCGAGTGGCTAATAGCAGCTGAAGCCAGTGGCACCTATTATTTCAGGGAAGGTTGTTCACATTCATATAGTTTAAATCCCTCCTCTTTTTTGCTCCTTGACATTTTTAGTAAAGTCTGATATGATCGCTAATATACAAAACAATCTTAAAAGCTAAAGTGGGGCTGCCTAACTCTTTGTAGTATTTGTTAACCAATAGCTCAAAGGTTAAACATTATGAATAAGAGCAAAGACCTGTGGTAGGTAGCATGAAATTGATAGTTTTAGAATTTCATCTGTGATATGTAGGAATTTATAAAATGGATAGTGAGATTAATTCATTCTGGGCTTTGCGGGGAGGAAAGTCTGATGAAAGGAAGGAGGGCATTTCTGGATGAAGCCCAGGGATGACTCAGCTCTGTATAACCCTCCTTCTTTTAGATGCAGTCACTTCAGGGCTTCTATCATGGCTATACTCTATTTTGAGTGTATGTCATTGAAATGAGAGCTGTAACCTTGAGAAACCACAAATCAGCCCACAATGGGCAGAATACATTGCCTCTGACTGAATCTAAAGACTCTTCCATTAGCTCCTAGAGCTGTGGTAGCAAATAACCATAAACTGTGGACTTAAAATGACAGAAATCTAAGTCTCCCAATTCTTGAGGTTAGGGTTCTGAAATTAGTTGTAGGTAAGTCTGTGTTCCCTCTGAAAGCTGTAGGAAAAGTTTTCCTTGCCTTTTCTTAGCTTCTGGTGGTTTGCTGGCACCTTTTATATTCCTGGGCTTGCGTACTTCTAATATCTGCCTTTATTATCACATGGTGTTCTCCCTGTGTGTCTTTGTCTTTATATGACCATCTTATAAGAAGACCAGTCATATTGGATTAGGGGCCCATCTTATTGAAGTATGGCCTCATCTAATTATATATGCAATTAACTTATTTCCAAATAGGGTCACATTCTGAGGTACTGGGGGTCAGGACTTCAACATATCTATTTTGGAGGAACACAGTACCAACCCATAAGAACCCTTATGTGAGCAACCACATTAGTCACACCAGAGAGAAAAAGAAACTATCTCCTCCTTGATAGAATTGTTTCATGTCAGTATTCTTCTGGGATGGAGACATGTAGCTACATGAAACAGATCCCATTTTTTTTTCTGTAAGGCTCCCTATACTTCTTTTTCTTGCAATTGACCCATCTCCATTTAGTAATGTATAAAAGAGACATACTGCCCAATGGTGATAAGGCAAATCTTTTCTAGAAGGCAAAAATGCATCTATTGATACTTATATGGAGTTACTGATCCAGACTTAATGTTTGCTAGCATATTAAAGGACTCAGGTTTTAGGATGAAAACCTACTATTCTGAATGAGCCCAACAGTGGAAGTAAGAAAGTAGCTTTCTTCTTGTCTCTGCCTTTCCAAAGTGTCTGCCAAGGTCATGTCTCCCTGTGATAGAAGCCATTCACACTTCACATACCAGCCAGTTGACGATGGTTCTGAGGTTATTGGAAAGAGAGATGATAGAGAAACTGCCAGATTTTTTTTTTCTAACTGTCTGGGAAAAAAAGATCACTAACGTCTTTCTTAGAAAAGAGCATTTATCTCCAGAACTCCCTCACATACCTCTTTCATTGATGAATATTTAATGTTTGAGCAGATGAGAAACAAGCATCCCATTTACAGCACTGCTCTTCAAGGTTTTTTTAAGGGCAACAGCCAGCGATATATGAAATTGTTAAGAACACCACCTACATAACAGTAGTGCATATGTCTACTCAAATGATATTAGCTGTTCTTAAATAGTTTTAGAAGCTAAAACTCCTATTCCTACCCTGAAGGTAGGTATTTTAGCACAATGCAGTGGGAAGAGCAAAGGTTTAGGGGTTAGAAAGACACACCTGTGAATTCAGTTTCCTCAAATTCTGGCTGTCAAAGTCTCAGTTTCCATATTTGTAAAATGTATAAGTCATTGCCTAAGCCCCCCATTACTAATTCAAATCCCTTAAGTCATGTTTCTTGAGCCCACCAACCTCAGTTCCTTCATTTTTAAAATGAGAAAGGGTAACAACATCTCATAGGGCGAAAGAGGTTGGTTGAAAAGATATGTTGGCCCTCTATGCACAACAAAGTAGAAATCCTCTTGATGACATTTGTGCATTGACTAAACTAATTTATTCAGGTAATTTTAAGCTGAGTGATAGCTCTGGCTCTAAATATGAATATTGATTACATTCATACATGTCAAATGCATGTATGGTGTACTACATAGAGAGTTATTCCTTGGCCAAAAATACTGTAGAATCATTGCATTCCAGGGAGAAAATGGTTGTTTGTTTTCTCCTTGCTTCTTTGTTTTTTGTCTTAATTGTCCTGCCTCTCAGAGATGTTGAGTATGAGGGCATGTCCTCAGCAAAAAATAGCATAATGACAGTTGGAGTCTGTTAAACTCTCTATCCTGGGTAGGATTTTCTGGAGTCTAACCAAGTATCAAACATGAGATAAATGCTTTATCAGACATGAACAGTTCTCTAACTCTCTTCGCTTCCCTACTCTCACTGCTACCTCACTCTACCCCACATCTAACCCAATCTCAGTTTGGAAGGAGAAAGGAGTTAGATAAAGGCTGATATGGTCTTGAGTGGCTGTACCAGGACCATCTTTTCTGGAATACAACCAAGTCCATTCAGAGGGTAATTAAGGAGTTGAGTGAAGTTTTCAAACCTCAGAGTCCCTTTGTGGAGTAGAGATGAACCTCTTCAGGAAACTCTGGACCAAGACAATCCTACCCTGAATCATTCTAATAAACTATACCCACTTACCCTCTTGCCTCTGGGCCCTGTTCCATGTCGGCCCTCCAGCACCGCCTCACCTGCCTCCTCTTGTACTGAACACTGCCTGGCCTGTGTTCAGCCCATGTGCTCAGAGGCACAAATGTCTTTTGTATAGAAAGCTGTAAAAAGACAGATCAGGTGTCACGTGTCATTATTTTAGCGAGGAAAATTCTGGCTCTCATAGAAGCTGTGGGTTTGACAGTTTCCCAGGATTTCTCACAATCGCTTTTTCTTCCACTGCTTAGTGCAGTTCTGTTCTCTTTTCTGCCTCACTGTTACAGTCATTAAGAGCTGTGTTGTCACAGTTGCTTTCTCTATTTTTGATATTTGCTTAGGCTAAAATATCAGACTTCTTTTGGCATGGAGTTGGCCCAAATTAGAGAGGAAGGCAGCAAGTGTCCAGGAATACAATCCCCAAACTTCAAAACTGTGTTAATCTGCCAAGTTTAATATTTCTATGGGAGTGAATGAGCAGGCTCTCCACTGGTGAGTTTAGGAAGAAAGTTAATTTCCACCTTTGGATTTGTGATTAGATTTTATTTGTCTAATGTGTTTAATTTAATTGGTGGCTACTGAGCACATCCTATGCGCCAAGCACTGTACCAGGTGCTGGGGATATAGATTGAACAAGACATTATCCCTGTCCCAAGGCTCAGCACTCCTCAGACATGGAATTGAAAATATGCCAATGCAACTATGGGAAATTATAGCTGCTGTGTCATGCTCACAATGTTAGATAGACTGAATACTAGTTAGAATATGCCCTGCTGTCAGTTCTCCACATTAACTGCTAGCTAGTCCTTCCAAGTTGGGAGCAAGAACTCTTGGGATTTCCCTTCATCTAAGAGCTTACATGAATGATTATTCCCCGACCCCAAAGTAGCATTTTAGAGTTTGTAAAACATTCTAATTACCCCTAGAGTGTGGTCAGGGCAGATGCTACTATCCTTTTTCCTGATGACAACATGGAGGCTCAGATAGAGCACATAGCTCTCCCAGGGTCAGGCAGCAAGGAAAGAAGTGACAGAACCAGTATTAGAGCTAAGGTTCTGACTATTTCTCCAATTTTTCTTGATACAAATTATTCAAACCCAACAATCTGATAATGATAATCTAAAACTATTGATAGTCTCATATGTGTTTATGATGAGATAGACAGAGGAAAATACTCCTTTAATCAGTAACTTGCTACTGGTACACTGAAAATAGCACTTCTGCCTCAAACCTTCTTTTTAGGACAAGGCAAGAAATAATATTAAAAGGAAAGAAGAAGAAAAAGGAAGTATGAGATGATATAACTTGGTGATTTGGAATCCAGTTTGGGTGAGTTGATGCGTTAACTAAACTTCCATTTCATTACCTCTCAAATAGGTATAACATTAGTACCTACTTCATTTATAATGCATGTTCAACAAACAGTAGCTATAATGGTGACTAACATCATTATCTTTGTAATCATAATACACAAAGTAAAATCTTAAGCAGCTCTGGCTACTGAGGCAGGTACCCAGAGCCTTCAGAGAACACTGAAAGTCAAGCCTGCAGTTCTCATCCAGGGCCTGTCCTTGGCTCTTTTACTTGGAAAGGCCTTTCCTCAAATAGGTATTGATGTTGAGGAATTTAGGAAAGAAGACAAGGGTTGAAGTGAGGAAAAAAAAGAAAATTAGCTCTATAAGCTTTTCTCCATCAGGCTAATTTCCTTGTAAAGACACTATTGTCTCTAATGATGTGTCAGCACCATGGCATGTTTGGATGTTTTCTTTGCAAAAGAAAATGGGTACCTTTCTACAGATGTAGATACTGTGAACTGACTGATCTGGAAACTGGGGTTTGATGAGAGTGTCAGGAACTGGGCCAGGAGTTCATTCTCAGTCTGGTTCAAAATTCCAAAGAACCCCTATGTTCATTGCAGCACTATTTACAATAGCCAAGATATGGAAGCAACCCGAGTGCCCATCAATACATGAGTGAGTTATAAAGCTGTGGTACATATACAATGGAAGACTAGTCAACCACAACAAAGAATAAAATCTTACCTTTTGTGACAGCATGGATGGACCTAGCGGATATTATGCTAAGTGACATAAATCATACAGAGAGAGACAAATACCATATGATTTCACTTATGTGGAATCTAAAGAACAATATAAACAAACAAAATAGAAACAGACTCATAGGTACAGAGAACAGACTGATGGTTGACAGAGGAGGGATGGTTAGGGGACTGTGTGAACAAGGTGAAAGGATTGAGAAATACAAATTGATAGTTACAAAATAGTCACAGGGATGTGAAGTATAGCCTAGGGCAGTGGTCAGCAAACTCATTAGTCAACAGAACCAAATATCAACAGTACAATGATTGAAATTTCTTTTGAGAACCAAATTTTTTAAACTTAAACTTCTTCTAAGGCCACTTCTTCAAAATAGACTCACCCACAGGCTGTGGTATTTTGTGGAAGAGCCACACTCAAGGGGCCAAAGAGCCACATGTGGCTTGTGAGCCACAGTTTGCCAACCACGGGCCTAGGGGATATAATCAATGATATTGTAACATATTATTGACTATATGATGCCAGGTGGGTGCTGGAAATATTGGGGAAAATACTTTTTAAAGTATATGATTGTCTAACCATGATGTTGTACTTTTGAAATTAATATAGAATAATATCGAAATAAACTGTAACTGAAAAAAAAAAAAGATCTCCCAGGATAAGTGTCTTAAATGTAGGTGCTAAACAACAATGCTAATGATTCACATGAACACAACTCATGAACTACCATGGAACTTGTAGCTTAATAAGCCACAAGCATATACCCTAAAGAAAGATAAAGTAAGACAAAGCTAAGTGGGAAAGGGTTCAAATTAATTGTCCTCTGAAATGATTTTGGATAGTACAACTGAAATGTCAAAATGCTACAGCGCTTCCTTTTAAAAAGCAATCACTTATTGTTTATGAATAGAGTCTGGATAAGTTATTTTGCATAGTTTTTTTCTAATTAAAGGATCCAAACAAAATAGAAAGATTTTGATTCTTCTGCTAGGTATTTTGACCTGCACTGTGCAGTTGGGATAGAGGTACTGTGGTTTTGAAAGGATCTAACTAAGAGCATTCTCATGCCAAGAGCATTTACATGCCACAATTATGTTCTGGTTGGTCCAGCAGTCCTTCCTCAAGGAGCCACCTACAATTTCAGAGGATGAGAGTTTATTTTGGATTGAATGAAAATGAGGCATGTGAGAAGCTTACATACAACCTTTTTTTTTTTTTAATGCGAGAACCACAGTCTTTTCCATTTCCTTTTTAAAATGGGGGACTGGGAAACTCATCAAGGAGACAAATCCATTCATTTTAAACATGTTATATAACTCAGGACTGTGAGATCAGGAAATGAAATGGAAAAGCCATTTTTGCTATCAAGCTTGTAGCAGCCCATAGTGGGTTTTACTGTTTACTCTGTATTGTTGAAGATTTTTAATCTCCTGTGGTTTTACATTCAAAAGTACTACTACATCATATCTGTATATTTGAAAGTTTGTTTCCTAATCATTTGTAGAAATTCATAACCTTGATCACATTACAAAAAAAATTGGTCTAATCACTGGTATACATTATTCAGTGTATGCAAACTATACATTTTCAATTATGTTAAAATACTTTCCAAAGGAATAAAAAATATCTGTTTTCCTGTTTCCTTTTTCACATCCATTTCTTGCAGAATCTAGAGACTTCCAAAAGTATTTTCATGTCATATGAGGAGATTATTATGTGATGAGGCATCCAGTCCAATTAGCCCTAATGCCATTAAACTAGGCAGATGTTTCTTTTGTGCCATATTATACATGCACTCTGGTGTAACGCTAGATGCCTCATTTATATAACTTGATGTATTCTTTATTTGGTTTTGGTTACATTTTCATGACTAAACTGTATAAAAGTCATGCTCTTTCCCATTTTGTTTCTTATGTTTCCAATTGACCCTCCTCCTCCAACCTCCTTTGTGAAAGATGAAAGTCAACATGCATTCATGTAGAGTACAACACTGTTCCAATTTGTTTGAATTCTTAAGTGAAAACATTCACTACAGAGTTCACCATAAAGTGAAGCAAAGTCCCCAAATAAGCTTTGGCAATGCAGTCAATCAGGAAATTCCTATGGAAGAAAGTCTAATATCTGTGCTAATGAATGGGACAGAGGCCTTTTCAGAGAAGTTAAAGCAGGATTCCTGGAATACAGTAAGCGGTTAATACATGGCTTTTATATTCAATTTTGTTTTGTGGAAAGAACACTTAACATTAGTTCTACCTTCTTGAAAAATTTGCAAGTGTAGGGTTCAATATTGTTAACTATAGGCCCCTTGTTGTACAGGAGATCTCTAGACTCATTCATCTTAGGAAGTGGAAACTTTTGTTGATCTAAACCATTAGTGTCACCTAGGAGCTCTGACTAGTTACTACAGTGAAAGTAGGTTTGGGGGAAATGAAATGCTTACCAAAGAAATGTGGGACACTATAGTACGAGGGTGTTGGCATCATCTCATGGGTATAATTTGAAGAAAGAAAAAAGAGAACTGGAAGAGAGAATTTCAAAAAAGTTTCTCATTTGATAATGACTGTGGACAAAACATAAACAGATTTGGGTCGTAAGTATGTGTATCATCTTTTCTTTAAAATACTATGTTCTTTCAGGAGTTAGCACTTAATACTCCACTCTGAAGAAGAAAAATATTATAGTCAGCTCCAATTATAACCTGAAGTAAAAAAGGAATGATCAACATGATAATAATATAAAAGTGTTTTCACCCAGTGTTAGGATCAATATAAGATTCATTCATACTGTTCCATCTAACTGCATTTTGTTCATATTTATTACTGTCCTATTCCACTATGTGAACACAACAAATTTATTTTGACTACTAATGATGGATGTTTGAATTGGTTTTAATTTTGGGCTATTATGAATAGTACTGCTAATGAACACTCATAAAAATGTTTCATGGTGCACTTGTGCATGCATTCCTGTTGGATGTATACCTAGAAGTGGAATTGCAAGGTCATAAGGTATGCCTCTATTCAACTTTACTAGACAATGTTAAAAAGTTTCCTTTAGTGGTTGTACCAATTTATACTTCCACTAGTAGTTGTAAGCATTCCCATTGTTTCATATCCTTGCTATAACTTTGTATTATCAACCTTTTACATTTTATTTATTCTTCTGTGTAATTAGAAGTATTTCGTTGAGTTTTAAATTTTCATTTTCCTGATGAATAATGAAATTGACTACTTTTTCATTTATCGGTCCTATTTCCTGAAGTGACTGTTAAAGTCTCTTGCTCATTCTTCTATTAGATACTTTGACTTTTTTTTATTGATTTGTAGAAATTCTTTATATATTCTGAATATGAACCCTTTGTCAGTTATGGCTGATACACTTCTCCTACAGGATGGCTTGCCTTTCACTTTCTTAATGCTGACTTTTGGTGAACTAAAGTTCTTATCCTCCAGGTAGTCAGTATATGTCTTTTTCCTTTTTCTTTATAGTCAGGTGTTTTTTTTAAAATATATATTTTTTGTTTTGTATTTATTTATTTATTTATTTATTTATTTATTTATT
>JAAGEH010000030.1:49587149-49787008 GCA_011751065.1 Lasiurus cinereus | reverse complement strand
TGAGTCCCAATTTCAATGTCCGATAGCTAAAGGACCCCAAGTCAATTTTATAGAAAAGATTCTTGTATTAACTCTTGGTCGAGAATATGTTTACATACTTTTAGAAAACAACTCCAAGACCAAGTGGACTCCTGCAACAGAGAGGAACTGACAGGTCTGCGCCAACCACGAAGGCAAGAGGAGAAACAGTCCACAGATGGAAGACGATGACAATGCCTTGCCATGTGAGCCGCTAGCAGCTGAGCATCGCTACAGGATGTCCAGGACCAAACCAGAGAGTGTTGGACCAGCATCGCCACCATTTGTCCAGTATATAGATAGCATTGATGACATGTACACATAAGGAACTGTCTGACATTGAAACTGGGTCTAATATATTTTTATTGATTTCAGAGAGGAAAAGAGAGGGAGAGAAAGATAGAAACATCAATCACGAGTGAGAATCATTGATTGGCTCCTCCTGCACACGCCACACTGGGGATCCAGCCCACAGCCCAGGCATATGCCCCACCCAGGAATCAAACCATGACCTCCTGTTTCATAGGTCTATGCTCAATCACTGAGCCATGCCAGCCAGGCTTTAAAGTTAGTTTGTGTGTGTGTGTGTGTGTGTGTGTGTGTGTGTGTATGTGTGTGTGTGTGTGTCCTAATTAAGAAATCTTTTCTTACCCTATTGTCAGGAAGACATCTTTATTTATTATGTGCTTTTAAAAGTTTTATTGTTTTGCCTTTTGCACTAGATTGACAATCCACTTGGAATTTAATTTTGTGTATATGTTGTAAGACCTTAAATTTTATTATTCTAGTAATGTGACAAATTATATTGATAGATATTTTTTAATGTTAAATCAATCTTATTTGGTCATAATATATACTCCTTTTTATAGACTTGGATTTTGCTTACTAATATTTTGTTTAGGATTTTAAAAATCTAAGTGATGAGTGAGATTGGCTTATGATTTTTCTTGTTTGTAATACCACCCTCAGATTTTGATAACAAGTTTACATAGGCCTCCCAGCAGACTGTTCTCAAGCTCCTTCTTGTTTGACAAAGTAAGCTACCAGGAAGTAAATGGCCCACATATCAAGGAATTATAGAGGCCTCAAGGTCATAAACAAGAAACTGAAGCTTCAGTCCAACAGTGCAAAGAAATGAATTCTTCCAACAACCTATGGGGGCTTGGGAGTGGATCTTTCTCTAATTAAATCTCCAACCAGATGATCCCTTTGATTAAAGACTTGTAAGATTCTGAGCAGGAAACTCAGATAAATGGTTCCTATACATCTATTCCATAGACATTATGAGATAACTAGAAGTCTGGTGCACAAACTTGTGCACCAGTGAGGTCCCTTAGCCTGGCCTATGGGATCAGGCCGAAACTGGCTCTCTGACATCTCCTGAGGGGTCCTGGATTGCAAGAAGGTGCAGGCCAGGCTGAGGGATCCCACTGGTGCATGATCAGGGCTGGAGAGTCACACAGGAGGTTGGCCAGCCAGGGAGGGACCACGTGAGGGCTCCAAGGCATGTGTCCGGCTGTCTTGCTCAGTTCCGATCATCTGGTCCCCAGCAGCAAGCTCACCTACTAGTCAGAGAGTCTTCCCCTGGTGGTCAGTGCATGTTATAGCAACTAGTCAACTGGTTAACTATCTGCCCCCTACTGGTTAGTGCACATCATAGCAAGCAGTTGAGTGGTCTTAGCATCTCTATTACACTTTGATTGGTTGAATGGTCGACCAGACAACCGGACACTTAGCATATTAGGCTTTAATATATGGGATAAATATATATTGCTTTAAGCGTCTAGATTTGTGGTGATTTAATATATAGTAATAGAAAACAAATAACTTTTTTGTATCTTTTTGACATGTCCTTTCATTATTTGAGCACTTTTAAAGGATAGTTTATTGACTTTTAGAGAGAGAGGAAGAAAGAGGGAGAGAGAGAAAAACATGTTATCAGAGCAAAACATTAATTGGCTCTCTCCTGCATACCCCCTACTGGGGATTGAGCCTGCAACCTAGGCATGTGCCCTAAACACAAATCAAACCAGCAAACTTTTGGTGCACAGGATAAAGCCCAACCAACTGAGCCATATCAGCCATTGCTATGTGAGCACTTCTTAATTTTATGACCCAAAAAGCTATTTCAGGTTCAGCTTGTACATTCCCTGAATAAACCTGGAATAAACCATTTTTCCTCAAGGAATTATAGTTCCTTCTAGTGGAGAATGGAATTTAGGAAACAACACCTGGATCCGAGGTGTACTCAATACTATTGGGTATCTTATTTCTAGGCCTTCTCATTGAGCAAAACTAGAGAATGTGTGTGTGTCTCTCTGTGTGTGTACATTCACATTTATATCTACATCTATTTCTATGTCAATATATACATATTGAAAAATGTAAGTACACACTGAAACCCCACTTCTAATTCAGTGCCAGAAGATTTATGCTAGTTTTCTTTCTTTCCACATTTGTAACTCCCTTCTCTGACAGGAGAAATCTAGTTCCTATCACCTTTAATGTTTCCCTATTAAATAAAGTCCTTCTGTATGTAACCAATCTTCCATCATCTTTATCATCCTCCTCTACTTCATAGATGTTTTCATCATGCTGTTCAGTCTCCATCACCCAACTGGCTGAACCAATACTCCATTCCCCTCAATAACAGCTATTTTGCTAGGCCCTCTCTAGTAGATTATGAGCTGAATTATTCAAGATGGAAGGGATATCTAGTTATTTTTTTATTAAGCACCAAATATTGTATATGCAAAATTATAAAGATAATGTGAAGCATGGAATAATTATCTATTCCCTCAGAGAATATTTACATAGTTGTAGGCAGCTAGGAGCCTTATCAATTCCACTACACCTTAATAAAAACTTATAATTGAGATTATTTGAAACTAGACTTCTATCAGTAAAGGACCTACTTCAAGTTGGCCCTTACTTCTAGTTTCTAACCCAAAGCCTCTCCCTTTGGAAGTTCTTGAACTTCAATTATTTCCCCCTAACTCTATGAGGCTAACAAAAGCTCTGCTTGGCTTTTTAGGATCTCAGCTACCTCTCCCAGAATTGGAAGAAATTCCTATAGGAAAAAGAGCCCCAAAAGCCACACTTTTGGAATTTGCTTTTTCCACATATCCCCCCCTGTAGTTCTTTACTTCCTGGTAGCTCTCTGAGATATCTAAGAAGTATTTTATCTTTTTTTTTTAAATTTTAATTCTTTATTGTTTAAAGTATTACATATGCCTTCTTTTCCCCCCATTGAACTCTCATTGGCTGTTCCCACCCCCAGCACATGCCCTCACCCCATTACTATCTGTGTCCATGGGTTATGCTATATGCATTTATAACATGTCCTTTGATCTCTTACCCTTCTCTTCTCCCTGCTTTCCCTCTGAGGTTGGATGGTCTGTTTGATGCTTCTATGTTTCTGGATCTATTTTTGTTCATCAGGTGTTATGTTGTTAATTATATTCCACAAATGAGTGAGATCATGTGATATTTATCCTTCTCCGACTGGCTTATTTCACTCAGCATAATGCTCTCCAGGTCTATCCTTGCTATTGCAAATGGTAAGAGTTCCTTCTTTTTCACAGCAGCATAGTATTCCATTGTGTAGATGTACCACAGCTTTTTAACCCACTTATCTGCTGATGGGCACTTAGGCTGTTTCCAAATCTTAGCTATTATAAATTGTGCTATTATAAACATAGGGGTGCATATATCCTTTCTGATCAGTGTTTCTGATTTCTGGGGTAGATTCCTAGAAGTGGGATTACTGGGTCAAATGGAAGTTTTTTTATTTTTTTGCTTTTTTTTAAAAAAAACACACAAACATTTTATTGATTTTGTTACAGAGAGGAAGAAAGAGGGATAGAGAGTTAGAAACATCAATGAGAGAGAAACATTGATCAGTTGCCTCCTGCATACCCCCTACTGGGGATGTGCCTGCAATCAAGGTACATGCCTTTGACTGGAATCACATCTGGGACCCTTCAGTACACAAGCCAATGCTCTATCCACCGAGCCAAACCAGTTAGAGCTCATTTTTAATTTTTTGAGGAAACTCCATACTGTTTTCCACAGCGGCTGCACCAGTCTGCATCTCCCACCAGCAGTGCACAAGGGTTCCTTTCTCTCCACATCCTTGCAAGCACTTGTCATTTGTTGATGAGTCATTCTGACAGGTGTGATATGGTACCTCATTGTCATTTTGATTTGCATTGCTCAGATGATTAGTGACTTTGAGCATGTTTTCATATGTCTCTCAGTCTTCTGTATGCCCTCTTTCAAAAAGTGTCTATTTAGGTCATTTGCCCATTTTTTTTAAATTGAAATTGTTCATCTTCCTGTTGTTAAGTTGCATGAGTTCCCTATCAATTTTGGAGATTAAACCCTTATCAATATAACTTGGCAAATATGTTCTCCCATGCAGTGGGCTTTCTTGTTGTTTTACTGATGGCTCCTTTTACTGTGCAGAAGCTTTTTATCTTAATGTGGCCTCAAACAGAATTTAAAGTATGTTTTTTCCAGTCTCCTAGTTGCTATCACTATGGGGGTCAGTCCAAGTTATCTAGTTTGTCATTACTGGAAGAAAAGTACCCTTTTGGTAACTTCTTATTTTTAAACTAACATATAGTCAATACTTTCTATATTCTTAGCACCACTTAAGCATTTCATATGCTTTATCTCATTTAATTTTACAAACATGTTATAAGATAGGCACTATTATTATCCCATTTTAAAGTTGGAGATTCAAAGTATAGTGAGATTCAGTAGCTTGCCCAAGGTCATACTGTAGTAAGTAGAGGTCAACTCTGGTCTGTCTGACTCCAAAGCCTGGGACTTAAAACACTGAGTTATGGTGTTTCTCACCATTAAACTTCATAGTCTACTCTAGAAACAAGACACCCTGTAGGGAGAGTCTTAGCTATTAGTCTGTTAAGACCATTTTGAAAGAGAAGAAGAGAACAGAGACATTTTCTTTATTGGCTTAAATTACTCTGAATCAGGGCTGCAAATAGCACTCAAGTTTGGGTCCAAAGTATCGCATTTATCTATTCCTGTTATCCAAACTCCAACCTCGATGAACTTAAAGTTAAATTAGAAACTTAAGTGGGGAGTAAAAATGCTATCACTAACAACCTTTATATACTTTGTGGCATAAATTAACACTCAATTCAGAAGCTTGAATTCCTTCCTCCTGCGGTAAGAATCTGTCAGTTCACATAAAATTGTGCACTGTGACTGGATGTAACAGAGGCAGACAAGCAAGATGTATCTCACTGATGCATCTGGACAGGAAACCTTAAATACAGTTTTCTTTTCCTACAAGAAGAAATCCCAGCCACAGATGTTTTTATTTTTCTTCTCAGCATTTGTGTCTGAAAACATAGGGCATACTATTGCATGTAGCACTTTTCAGAAGAGTGGGAGCACATTTTAACAGATTTGAGGAGCCCAAAAATTCTTTCAGTAATGAAGATTCTAATATTTTAACCTCAGATAATTTTCTAAAATGTATTTATTTGCACTCCTTTATATACAAGATAGAACAAGTTGGCTAAATGTTATTGAAATTTTTGAAAAGTAATTTCTTTTCCATTAATAGTTACTATTTTTTTATTAGCAGAATTTTATCAGTGAGGCCATGAAGAAAGCCTTCTAGACTCTTAGTTTCTCTGTGGACCATTACTTTTATTGCACCACCTAAGATTTTAAAAAATATAACAGGTAGTTCTTGTAGAAGTCAGAGCTCTTTCTAAGATGGTAATCATCCTTTCTTACAAGATATTTGTGAAATCTGTAAAGGAAAAGGAGCTGTCAAATGTTAATTGATTCTTCCTTATAGATGGTGGCATTAAATGTTGACCCTCAATACACAGCCAAATGTGGAATAATAGATACTGTCTCTTGATATTCCAGGCTCTCTTTGCAATGTTCTTTTATCTATTTGGTCTCTTATTCGGTTCTAGCCAAATTAGAGTCCCATTTAGTTAATAATATTTGATCATGGTCAAGTTGTGAAGTCTAGGTAAGACTTCAACACTAGCAAATAAAAATGGATATAGATACAACTAATAGGAATCTATTTCCTTTCTGGTGGTCTGGATTCTTCTGTGAGAAGCAACACATTAAGTCATCAGTACTCTTGCAGAGCTGCTTTTATTGAATTGAGTATCAGGTCTAGATTGAGACAGGTGGAGCCTGTCTTGTAGGTAAGACAGTAAAGGGATATCTCATCAAGCCAACATTTTAAAAGTATATCTTAATACTTAGTGGAAATGGTTCCTAATAATGGAAATAGAACGCAAATAACTTTATGTTTCAAATAAGGAATTTGTAACATGTCCTTATTACATGCAATTTTTGAAATTACAGTTTCTTGGGAGGCCTGTTAAATTATTTAAAATGTGAGTAAAATAAATCACCCCTTCCCAGTAAAGGTATCAAGCCCATGAATTATTCAGATTCAGAATTTCAGCTTTGAGTACCTAAGAGGTGGCTAGTCTCAGCTATAATTGTATTAAAAAACTTAGATGTATTGCAATGAATGAAGGAAGGAAGGAAGGAAGGAACGAACCTAGTTATAGATAAGGCATGATTTTCTTCCATTTTGACCCAAGGGCACAATTTTCTTCAGCATATTCCCATTTGGTAAGTTTGGTGTCTCTTTTATCAGAAACCTATAATGTTATATATAAAAACCTGAGTTGACTGGCACTAGGTTTCCAATTTATCAAAGATGACATTTTAATGATCCTTGTAAACTAGCAACCCTGAGATATGCTTTTCAAACTGACCCCTTACTTCACTTCTCAGTGTGATACTTTCAGCTATACTGAGACTTGAATAGACTTATCCTTGTGAGGCCTTTTAAATGGTATGAATCTTTGTCATCTTTATAGGGACATGGGAGTAATTCCATTTTAGTCTTGATTCTAAGAATTACTTCTGAGCAATTGGTCTGTGTTTACCTTTCAAACACTACATATTGGGCAACAGATTAGATTTTTCTTTTCATGTTGGTTAACTAAAACATTGAGCCAAATGAATGACCTGCTCATAGAAAACTCATAAGCCTTTGTGGGTAGAAAGAACCTTTTTAAAAATGAACCTTATTTCTGACTTCATTTTATGTTCCTGCCATTGTTGTCCATTCCTACTTTGACTTAAATTGCCTTGCTCTATGTTAGATGTCTTCAGAAGCTGCCTGTAATCCTTCTGAAACAACCAGAGGGATATGTAAATGTCACCTCCATTTCTAACTTAGTAGAGACATTATTCATTACATTAATGAGAAAACAGAGTTCCAAGGGAAGGGAACTTTATTTGGTGAGAGTGGGAGCGAGGCTTCCAGGGAAAGGGGGACAATAGTTTGGGCTTCTGCTTAGCAGGAAGAAGGGGGCTCACTGAACAGAGGGAGGAGGATTCTGAACTGGAAGCCTACACAGCACAGGTGACAAACTTGACCTTATGCACAGTTCTGTGGAGCGTGGGCCCTTGGAGACACAGAGCCTTCAGACAAGTTATTGCTAGAAATGCTTGTGGAAGATTGTTGTATGCCACAATTTTAGTAGCATCTACTCTTCTATTAATCTCTACTGCTCTCCAAGACATACACCTGGGGTCAGTTATATTGAATAACTAACATAATTGGATCATGATCTGCCTTTTCAGTTATTTCCCTTTCTTCTGACAGACTGTTCTGTCTCCCTGCTAAGAGTAGACTGAACCCATGTGGGTCCCTGACCCAGATTCTCTCTCATGTGAGTGTGAAGGTGGGACTCAGAGATGCTGGCTTTACTCTGGTTATTGCTTGAAAACTGCATGAGCCACGAGTCTGATTCTGTCATAGCTCTGCTTGTCCACAGAGCAGAGAAAACTGATCTGCAGCGGGAAGCCAAAATAAAGCAGGGTATCTAACGGAACAAGCAAGGATACCCATGTTCCAGATCAGGCGCTTCCTGGTTCCTGCCCCTGAGAAAATTCAGCTGTGATTCCTGACTCTTGTTTCCTTGTCAGTGTTTCCTCGTGCTATGGCTGAAGTGGCTCAGGTAGCTAGCTGTCTACCACTCATACGTGAATGCTCTCTTACTAAGACATATGGCCTGAAAAAAATGTATCCAGTGAGAATCACCAAGGATTTAAATACAGCATTCATCCATTTCACAGGCCTTTGTTCAGGGCTACTATGTTAATCCTTACTTGGAATAAACCATTGAACCACATATAATCAGTTACTTAGTATTCATGGAAGATTGGTCCCAGGAATCCTGGTGGATGCTGACCTCCGCAGATACTCAAGTTTCATATAAAATGCCATAGTATTTACATATACTTTAAGTCATTTCCAGGTTACTTCAAATAGTGTAAATACTAAGTAAATAGTTGTTATACTCTATTGTGTAGGGAATAATGACAAGAAAAGGAAAAATGTCTAAACCTGTTCAGGACAGACACAAACATCCTAAGCCTAACTATATAGTATATACCAACAACAATGTCACATTTCTTTCTCTCTCTCTTTTTTTTTATCACCAATTGGTTGACTCTACAGATGCAGAATCATTGATACAGAGGACCAACTGTATATCAAGTTGTTAATTGTCTGTTAGAGGGTAAATCATAGAACAGGTTAAATAGCTAAGTGGGAAAATGTTTATAGGCACAGAAATATGTTTATAATAAGTTGTTAAGTGAATAAAGGAATTTATAAAACAGTATGTATCCCATACCTATAAAACCATATACATGTATGTAAACATGTATTTTCCTCTTTAATCTCTGTACAATTTCTATATATGTGGACAGATTGATGGACAAAATGAAAGTAAGAACTTGAAGGATACCAACATTTTAAATGTGGTTATTACTCTGGTGAAATGATTATGGATAATTTTTATTCTTCCTATCTGCATTTATTATTTTGAATAAAATTTATAATAGCCTGATTCTTCAAATAATGTAAAACAATACATTTTTTAAAAAATTGGCCTTCATACATGCATCTTGATAAACCACTAAAAGTAAAATAATTAATATTCAAATCTATATCCAATAAGAGGGTGAGAATTGGGAAACACTAGAGAAACAATAATTTAACATGGTTTTTAATGTAACATTTTTTTCAAATAAATGACATTAAAAATATATATAAATTTGGTTTTGCTGAGTTACTCAACACATATTTACTGAGTTTTTCCAAGATTTCAGACCCTGTTTTAGGCTGTGGAGGTACAACAGTGAATACAATTGACAGATGTCTCTCTGCTCTGATGAAACTTATATTCTTTTAGTGGTGATCCTTTTAGGAAAACACAAACTATTTCCTACAGTGCAGGAGACATCATGTTGAAATGTCAGGTCTGCTCCATCCTGAATCCATTTCTACATGATGCTCAGGCACATGTGACAGAATTCTACTCGAGCATCTCTCTGGCCTAGGAAACATACAAAAAATAAAGGGACAGATTCACTCACCAGGTTCAAATAGAGGGGAGCACAGGGGCAAAGTCAGACCCATCCTGGGGTAGTTGACAGTGAGGAAGCTGAGCTGCTAGTTGGAGACAGCACTATAGGAGCATAGACCTGAAAGATAATAGTCATCCAGGTGAGGAGGCTGGAAGAAGGTCATTTCAGTAAGGGAAGCAACAGGAAACAGGACAGGTGTCAGAGGGTGAAAGTGGCTCAGTGTAGCTGGAGCTTAGTTTGCAGAGCTGAAGGTGGCAAGAAGTAAGATAAAGGAGTAAGCAGAGGCCATTTGCTCTTTAAAAGGGAATGTTGTCTAAGAGTCAGGCTGTGGCTGGCCTATGAAGCCAGACCACCACCTTTTAGCTGCAAGTACCTAACTCTTCTGTGGATTACTTCATTGACCTGTCAGATAGAATATTGGCACCTATCTCTTGGGGGCTATTATAAGGTTACAGTGAAATGGTCTTGTTTCTCCACTAGGAGATAATCTTGTCCAAGTCATACTTAGTTTCACCAATTAGCAATTGTCTAATTTACTTTATCAGTTGAATGTATATGTTGCTCATAAACATGACCTGTTACTATGGTTTTGTTCTGAGAGATTAAGTAAACTGACAGCTCTATTTATGACCGGGATCGGGTTAATGGCAATCACTAGTGGTCCAGTGGGTCTAGAGTCTAGGGTCTAGGTACTAATCAATCATGTTCCTTGACACGTGTACAGGTTGCAGCAATTCTCTTTCCAATGAAGTAATGTACGTTTTAGATTGCCTGTGGCTCTAACAGCTTTTTTTTCTCATTCTAAGTAAATATCTGGAAGTGGTCTGTTCAATGTGTTTTGCTTTGATGGAACATAAAAACATAAATAACTGCTTTTAATAAGAGCTGAAAATACGTTAACAAGGTTTATACAAAGAGAATGTGCAGGAGTGACGCAGGAACATATTCATTGTAACAGTAGAGTTATTCTCATCCACCATCTTACGAGGCTCTACAAGTTGGCTAATTTCTTTACAGGAGAGCCACCTGTTTCTCTGCTTGCAGCAGGTACCAAGAATTGACCTCCAGTATCTACTTTCCTTTAACTGGGCATGTGGCTACCCAGTCGTAGACTACATTGTCCTGTCTCCTGTCAGCTATGTGTGGTCATATAATTGAGAAAAAGAATGGAAGGCACTTATGCAATTTTCAAGCATGCCCTTAAAAAGACACTGCCCTCTAAGTCCTCTGGGAATGGATATGGTTTTTAAGAACCAGCTTTGACCAGTAAATGAAAGCTACACCCCAGGGGATATGGAACCAATAAAATAGAAGAGACCTTGTTTCCTAGTCAACCTACCCTCAAATCACCTAACAGCTTAGATTTTCACATGAGAAATAAACTTCTGCTTTGCTTAAGCTATTGTCATATTGATTTTGTAAAAGCAGCGCTAATCAACCCTGAATAATAAAGTCCAAAATACCTTTTTTATATGGTAAAGGAGACATGAAGTAGGAATCACACCTCTTGTATTGAAAGCAGAATATTGGAGTAGAGTGACCAGAGAGTTCCCATCAGTCAGCACAGTAACCTGAAAGAAGATTCTAGAGCAAAAAGCTCTGTCTTATTATTGCATCGTGATTATCTGGAGCAATGCCAGGCACATAACAGGCCCTCATTGATTATTTTTTTACTAAGTAAATGATAGATCTGAAGCAAGCCAGGCAAGGCATGCCAAGAACGGTGCTTATATAAGTATCTACTATAAGAAAAATAAAATGTGGAAATGTTAAGCAATGGAAGCAAAAAAGAGGGACATGTAAATAGTTTTAACATTAATGAGAGTCAATGACTGGCACACACTACAAGTTTTCTTTTCACAGTTAATCTTCACTAAAACTCTTGGAAGTACATGTTATTAACCTCATTTTACAGAAGAGGAAATTGAGACTTAGAAAAGTGGCTAACCCAGAGCTTTGTCAGAATTTGACCTCAGGCCATCAATTTATGCTGCCTGTAAATGCACTAAAATATATTCCCAAGTCCATTGTAAAGCCAGTAGATAAAACTGGCAAACACCTTCTTTCCTTGGGGCGTTTAAAGATGAAGTGGTTTATTTGCTGCAAAAGGGTGGTTATCGCCAATAAAGAAGGTGAGAGGAAGACTATTACCCTTGAACATATGGTGATATAGAAAAAAAAATACCTTTTATATAAACCTCTTAGTTTTTTTGGTAAAACTATTGAAGCAGTATGTTGTGAGGAAACCCAGAATGAAATTAGGGCTTCTGTGTGACCTTGAGTAAATGCTGTACATTCTTAGAGTCTTGGCTTTCTTCTATTTCTCCAGAAGGACTGGACCAGCTGGCAGCTCAAGGTGCAAACTGCTCTCACTGTTTTGCTGGGATCCCTGATGGGCTCCAGAGAGAACGTAGTGGACCCTTCCAAGAGAGTGGGCTCTTCCAGGCTTTTACAAGCCACGTGTTCACTTCTCTGACTGGTGACCAGCAAGCAACTCAGGGGCATAGACTTGTGGTGAGCAAGGCGCTACCTAGAGCAAATTTGAGAAGTCAAGCAACTTGATCTCAGTGCTTCCTCAATTTTCTTGTCTCACCTACTGAATTCTCTTCCAGGTTAGCCACAGTCAATTTTATAACATCACTAGAGAGGCCCAGTGCACAAATTTGTGCACCAGTGGGGTCCCTTGGCCTGGCCCTCGAGATCAGACTGAAACCAGCTCTTCAACATTCCCCAAGGGATCCTGGATAGTGAGAGGGCTCCGGCCAGGCCAAAGAACACCACTAGTGTACAATCAGAGTCTGGGAGGGATGCGGGAGGTTAGTCAGCTAGAGAGGGACCATAGAAGGGCTTCAGGGTGTGGCTAGCCTGTCTTGCTCAGTCCCAATCGGCCAGACCCCAGCAACAAGATAACCTACTGGTTGGAGCTTCTGCCCCCTGGTGGTCAGTGCATGTCATAGTGACTGGTCAATAGGTCAACTGACTGCCCCCTGGTGGTCAGTGCACATCATAGCGAGCAGTTGAGCAGCCTTAGCATATCATTAGCATATTACACTTTGATTGAACAGATGACCAGATGACCGGCCACTTCGCATATTAGGCTTTTATTATATAGGTTGATAAATGCCATACTACATTTACGTATTTTTTTTAAATTAAATCTTTATTATTCAGATTATTACATTTGTTTCTCTTCTTTCCCCTCCATAGCACCCCTCCACCCAACTCCCACCCCTCCCTCTGCCCTTAGCTCTCTCCCATTGCTCTCATCCATAGGTGTATGATTTTTGTCCAGTCTCTCCCTGTACACCCCTCACCCCTTCCCCCATAAGAATTATCAGTCCACTCCCTTTCTGTACTCCTGATTCTATTATATTCACCAGTTTATTCTGTTGATCAAATTTTTAATTCACTTAATTTTTAGATTCACTTGTTGATAGATATGTATTTGTTGTTCATAATTTTTTGTCTTTTACCTTTTTCTTCTTCCTCTTCTAAAAGAGTACCTTTCAGCATTTCATATAATACTGGTTTGGAGTTGATGAACTCCTTTAGCTTTTTCTTATCTGTGAAGCTCTTTATCTGCCCTTCAATTCTGAATGTTAGCTTTGCTGGATAGATTATTCTTGGTTGTAGGTTCTTGCTATTCATCACGTTGAATATTTCTTGCCACTCCCGTCTGGCCTGCATTGTTTCTGTTGAGAAATCAGCTGACAGTCGTATGGGTGCTCCCTTGTAGGTAATAAACTGTTTTTCTCTTGCTGCTTTTAATATTCTGTCTTTGTCTTTTGCTCTTGGTATTTTAATGATGATGTGTCTTGGTGTGGTCCTCTTTGGATTCCTTTTATATGGGGTTCTGTGTGCTTCCTGGACTTGTAAGTCTATTTCTTTTACCAGATGTGGGAAGTTTTCAGTCATTATTTCTTTAAATAGGTTTTCAGTATCTTGCTCTCTCTCTTCTTCTGGCACCCTACAATTCTGATGTTGGTACACTTAAAGCTGTCCCAGAGTCTCCTTACATTATGTTCACATTTTTGGATTCTTTTCTCTTCTTGCTTTTCCAGTTGAATGTTGTCTGCTTCTTTATATTTCAAATTTTTTACTTGATTCTTGCCTTTCTCTAGTCTGCTGTTAGGACTCTGTATAATATTTTTTATTTTAGTCAGTGTATGTTTAATTTCTATTTGGTCCTTTATCATCTTTACTTGGACCTTTTCCATCTCTAGTTGGCTCTTTTGCATCTCTAGTTGGTCCTTTTTCATCTCCTCTTGGGTCTCACTAAATTTATCCAACTTTTCTAGCATATTCTTGAAAAACCTTATAAGTGTGGTTTTGAACTCTATATCCAGTCGTTTTTTTCCCTCCATTTCTTTTGTTTGTGATCCCTTCTCTTGTCTCAGCATTTTCACTATGCCGGGGAAACTTCTGTGTTGAATTCAGCCTTATGATACCAGATGCAAAACCAAAGAAGCCTCTATTGAGCTTGGGAGGGGTGGAGTCTCAGGGCTTAAGGGCCCGCCTTGCCTTCCAGTTGGCCCCGCCCTCCACGGCCCCTGAGTCTCACGTGACTGGGTAATCCCTGGAGCGGTCCTCGTGCTCTCGAGCACCCGCAGTGCCTTTAACTGCTGCCTTTCCAGCTCCCCTGCGCATTAGGAAGGACCACACGAGTCTAGGTCCCCAGAGTTTCGCCTGAAACCAGGGCCCAGTGGACTCAGAAGTGGCACAGTTCCGAGGGTCTGTCTCCCGCCCACTCGCGAAAGCCAGCGGCACAATCAGCAATCTGTCCTCCGCGCAGCACCGTGCGTGTGCGAGACCAAACCTGATCTTCTGCGACTCCCCTAAATTTCCGTGCACCTCTCCCTTTTCACAGTTGAAACTCCCCCCGTATGAGTTTCGGCTAGATCTGGGGTTTAGTGTCGTAAGATAAGGGGTTCAATGCCATTGGGAGTCTCTGTTTCCCTCCCGCCAGAGAAAGCCAGCCAGATACTCCGGCACCCGCTCTCTCAGCGCATGCATCTCCGTACCTCGGCTTTTTGCTGCTCCTCTGGGTTTCTGTGAGCCCCTCTCTTTCCTTCTAGCTATAGAACTTACACTCGGCCAGCTTTCCTGTGGTTCTGGATGATGTCCGTTCTGTCTTTTAGTTGTAGTTTTGGAATTGTTGTGCGAGGCAGCAGTGTAGGTGTTTACCTATGCTGCCATCTTGGATTCTCCCTACATTTACATATTAATTGCCACTGAGCATAGGATTTATTACTTTGAACTGAGTTTTGAAAGATGAATAGGAGTTTGTCAGTTTAAGCAGTAGAGGAATTTCAGATCCAGGAAAGTTCATGAGCAATAGTCCACAGGTTTGAGCATGTGTGGAGCATTCATGAAGAAGCATGGAGTGGGGTGCGGTGGTGCATAGGGTACAGGAGCCTAAAGTGAAAGGTGAAGTGGAAAGCCAGGATGACTGTTAAGAGAGCCTGATTACTTAATCTGAAGAAATTGAATAAATGAGAATAAGAAGGAGGAAGTCTAGAACATTTTCTGGGACCTAGAAAGCACTAATACTATATGGGAGCCTGTTGGGAGAATCTTGGTGTTGTTGGGAAATGCAGATTGCAATTTTGGTTTTGATTAAACCAAGATTATTTCATGGTAGATTCACCATGAATGATGTAGGAACTAGACCCCAAGTACCTCTCTGCCTTTCTCTGGTCTTAGAAATCTCAGACATAATCTAACATAATTCTGTAATGGTGCCACCCATACCTTCAGGATGTGGTGAGGGGGACCGTTATTGAGTTATAATTGTTGGTCTCTGCCTGAGTACCTTTATAGTAGTGACTAGTTTATTTTATTTTATTCTCTAGCTCTCCAGGAAATGTTGGCCAAGTCAGAGACTTAAGCTTCTTTATTGGGAAGTGCTGACTGTTTTATTGAAGTATATGACCTCAGTCTAAAAGCTTTGAGGGAAGGGTGTGTGTGTGTGTGTGTGTGTGTTTAGAAACCACCACTATGTCTTGGAGTCACTCAGAGATTTGAATTGAAAGTCCTTGTATAACCTGGCTCTCAGTGTGACATCTGTTTTAGGCAGGAAGTGATGCAATTAATGTTGCCATTAGCAAACAAGAGTGACTAGAGGCATTTGATGTTTATACAGATCTTGCTCCTACCCTTTTCAGATGGTGACCAAGTCCATCTATGAACAGTTACTTCTATTAGGGAAACACTGTGGCTGACCTGGAAGGGAATTCAGCTCTGTTCATATTAGCTGTGTGATCTAAGTTGCTTACCTTTTGAGAGCCTCAGTTTCCTCATCTTTAAAATGATTCTCCATAGGGTTACTATTAAGATAGAATGGCAATCAAGTATGTGAACATGCATGGCTTATTGCATAAGTGCTGTCTGTTGTAGAAATATTTCTTTCTACTGAGTCATAACTAGCCCCCAGTACATCTTGTTCAGCTTTCCTTCTTTAGAAGAAGTCATCCCAGCTCCTTAAGCCTTTGACTGAGTCTTATTTCCCAGCCTCTTATTATGCCTGTGGCTGTTTACAGACCTTGCCTTTGGTTCTTTGGTGACACTTGAGAAGAGCCCAACCTTTTAGGAGCTGACTGCCACAGCTGCATGCCAGTTTGTCCCCCTTCGTCACCCATCACACTCCTTCCACTTCCAGTATCCTCCCTCCTCCTGGGACTCTGGCCAAGTTGAGAAACTCCTAATTACCACCCCCAGCTCATCCCAAGTCAGGGTGATGACTAGTCCTCACAGCAGCCTTTTCTGAGACAGGATCATGGCAAGGCTTCAGCTGCTACCAGGATGTACATCCTGCCCCTGCAGTTTCCTCATTTTGGGGGAGGAGACAGTCATAAAAAGAGTGGGAGGGGCTCTCTGTTTCAAATCCATCTGTAACATTTTAATTTCAGTAATGGATATAATGCCTCTATAAATTCTTTGAGGGTCCAGAATGGACATCATTGACAAACAATCCCCAATTAATGCATAACTATTGCAAAACCAATGCATGGCTGAACTTCCAACACTGGACAGTTACTCCAACTGGAACTGAACTGAAATACCAATTTTTGTGCTAAATATGACCAACAACTGCTGAATAATAAAAAAATCTGAGGAAGTTTTCTCCATTTCATAGAAACAATCATATGCTTGTTTAATTCATGTTTTTTAGCAAACATTCAAGTTCTTGTTGTATGCTATTTTTAACACATCAAGATGGTATTCTTAAGAACTTAATATATATTATTCCATTAAATGAGAATATGATATTTACAATATAAATCTGTGTTTTTTAAATCTCTAACAATATTATTTACTACCCACAAATGTCAAAACAAAGGCAGCATCATTTATGCCTTTGTCTGAAGTGGAAACCAGATCCCATCCTACTAATAAAAATATAATATGCAAATTAATCATCACTCCATCACAAGGTGTTGGTACCCAGTCCTCTCAGCCCTGCCAGAGTCCCCAGTCCCAGGGGAGGTGGCAGCTGAGAGTGGGCAGCATGAGCAGCCTGGAGGAATGCTTGCTTCGTCACCATGGCGACGAGGCAAGCATCCCACCCAGGTCATGGAGGGCCTCTGGGTAGCGGGCATGGAGCAGCGATGGAGGGGTGGGGGACACTTGCATCATCACCCCAGCAATGAGGCAAGCGTTCCACACCTGGCCACAGTTGGGGCACAGATGGGTCTCTGGGCTGCAGAGAGCCTCTGGGCAGTGGGCACAGAGCAGCCAGACCCCTCAGAGAGATATTGGCATATGGATTCGTGTGCAGGGCTATGAGTAAATGAGATGAGCCTACTATTTATATGTAGTGCCATAGCCTTCATGGTAACTGAATTTTAGGGTTAGGGTAATGATCTAGTGACTCTATCAAAAATATTTTAGAATTCCCATTACTACCCAAATTTTATTAATTCTTATTCTTTCAACTGCCAAGAAAGTGTTTGCTACCTTATTTCTCCAAATCCTTGTGTTTTTCCAGAATGTTTATAACATTAAAATGGTGGTGTATTGGTGGTAATGTTAAGATGAAATTTAGAAATAGAACTTTCCATGAGAGAAACAAACAAACAAAAAAATTTCTGGCTTTGGTGTAGATTCTGACTTATAATCATTTACCACTAATTTTTTATTTTTTATAAAAAATTAGCAAAGGTCCTACAAACTTGGTTACTTGGCAAACTTTGATTTTCAAGAGAAAAGTCAAATCAAATTTTACTTGAAAACTTCAGGCAAGAAAAATGAATTTTGAAGATCCTCTTTGGGACAGAGTTACTTATGTGTTTAACTCCCATTCTAAATTTTCATTCTTCACTGGTAAGCTATTATTATGGTTTTCTTGGCTTACTTTGTGATTTTCTGATGCACTTCAGTTAGCAATTGCATTTTATTTCAGATAATGCATTCCATAATTATTTCAATGCACATTCTAAATACAAGGAAATGTTAAGAAACTAAACTATTTGACTATCACACAATATTAGACTCTTAACCAGAAATTTTTTAGTCTACTTGTTTAATTCTAAACTGACACATGCCTCTACTCAAAACTATATATTTTTAAAAGGTTTATGCTGTTCTTACTCACCCTTAATTGAAAACGGGGCAAAAAACAAACAAACAAACAAAAAAACACCCCACAACAACAAATAAAAAACAACAAGAAAACGTGTCTCCAAAATATTTGTTTGTCTAGTGAACAAAAGGATGGATTCCCTGAGTTCTGCACAGGAATTGTGAGGTAAGCATGAGTCTGAGCACCATTTCTGAGGGTCATTGGTTCTACCGAATTTTCTTAAGGAAAGAGTACATGCTTGGGGATGTACTCCCTCAGTGTAGATATAATGGAACATCTCAGGATTGGGATGTTTTAAAGGAGGCTTTTTTGCATTTGTGGAAATGTGGATGCTCGCTGAACTAATAATCTAGATAATTTCTGGGGGAAATTTGATTCAAGAATGTTTCTTCAAATCACTTGGACAGTATAAATGAGTTCTCCTGCCTGCTACATATGCTAACTTAACAAGACCTTTACTTCCTATTTTTTTAAATATATTTTATTGATTTTTTACAGAGAGGAAGAGAGAGAGAGAGTTAGAAACAAAGACCAGAAGGAAACATCAATCAGCTGCCTCTTGCATGCCCCCTACTGGGGATGTGCCCACAACCAAGACACATGCCCTTGACCAGAATAGAACCCGGGAACCTTCAGTCTACAGGCCAACACTCTATCCACTGAGCCAAACTGGTTTCGGCAAGACCTTTACTTTCTACTTGTTCTCAACACCATAAATAAGTGAAATATGCTAGCAAGAAGATACTTTTGACTGCTTCCTTGCTCCCACTTCTCTTTGTTTAAAAAAAAGGGGGGGGAAGGGGGAAGGTATTATTAAAACAGAAGCCAGAAGTGGCATTTAGTTCTTTACTTCTTCCCATCTATTATGTTGAACTGGTTAATACTTTTTCTACCCATATGATAAATTAATTACTAATCTTTGCTGAAGCTATCAGGCCAATTAACTGTCTGATAACCAAACTGTTTTTCTCTGACATATTTTGTTTTCTTTTCTCTCATAACCACACTTTTCAACAAAGTGTGTTTCCAACTGTTAAAAGTATAAGCCTTATCACTAATGCCATATGATTTCATACATGGAATATGAAAAACATGATCTTTGGTTTTCATATCTCATTTTAGCTAAATGTGGGAAAATTTAAATGGCAAAGTCTAAAACTCTAAGATAGATTCATCCATTGTCTTGACCATCAAGTATTCAAGTAAAGGCCAAGTGAAGGAGTTTTGCAGATGTATCAGTCAGGACTCTCCAGAGAAACAGAATCAATAAAATATATAAATGCAATTATTGGGGCTGGAAAGCCTAAAAGTTATAGCCCAGGGCCAGCAGCCTGGAAATTCAGGCAGGAGTTGATGTTGTAGTCTTGAGAGAGAATTTCTTTTTTTCTAAACCACAGTTTAGAGCAAACCTCAGTTTTTATTCTTAAGACCCTAAACCAACTGATTGAAGCCCACTATATTACTGGAGGTGGTTTCCTTTACTTAAAGTCAATTAATTATAGATGTTAACCACATATACAAGATGCCTTCAGCAAAACGTAGACTAGTATTTGATTAAATAACTGGGTACTATAGCCTAGCCAGGTTGACACATAAAACTAACTTTATGGCAGTTCTGATAAAGAAAAACATGTACTCAGATCATACTGTTTGATGCCTTGTGCCCTGTACAAGCTATAACCACCATCTGGAATGCAGTCCTTCATGTTGTCCTACTTATTTATTCAGATTTCATCCCTTATTAAAGGATGAGCCATGGAGACAGAAAGAAGTTGGGATTCAAGAGCTATTTAGGAGGGAGAATCAGTAAGGCTCTGTGATTGATGGATCTTGAAAGTGAGAGAAGAAAGGGAATGTGGGAAACTCCCAGGTGCCTACCTTGGGTAAGGTGACCAGTGCAGAAAATGGAGAAGACAAATGGATTTGGCAAAGAAGCTGGTTATTTAAGTTCAGACACACTGAGTTTGACTTGCCTGTGAGTCACGGTGAAAATGTGTAAAGGAAAAATAGTTCTGGGAGCAGAGATCTGAATTAAACACACAGATCTGGAATGAATCTTATGTAAATGAGAGTTGAAATCATGAGAATAGAAGAAGTCACACACGGAATCACATGGAGTAAGAAGACCAAAGGCAAAATACTGCAAAAATGTCAACAGTGAAGAAACAGACAAAGAAAGGAACCTCTGGAGGAGACTGAAAAAATAGGAGGAAAACCAGAAAAATGTAGTGTCACAAGATAAAGGCAATCGATCAATGTCAGGTGGAACAGATAAACCTAATAAGATGAGGTCTAAAATTCAGTCCATTAGAGCTAGCAACCAGGGCATTGGTGATCTTGGAGAAAATATCTTCAGTGAGGTGGTGGAGGTGAAAGCTAGAGTTCAGTAGGATGAAGACTAGATAAAAAGTCAAGAACTGGAAGCAATAAATGTAGACAAATCTTTCATTGATGAACATCATCTCTGTGTAAAGAGATTAATTTTTTGATTCTAGCAATGTAGGTCCAATCAGGAGATTGAAACTATAGGGTGACTTAAACAAGAGAAGTTTAATATAGAGAATTATTAAATATGATAGTAGAATAATTTTAGGATATGAGAATACTCATTTTGATATCCCAGGGCAGAAGAAGGTGGACAAACAGAAGGGGGCCTCTCTCCAAGGCTGTGGTTTAAATCTCACTGAGGAATGTGTATTTTAATCCACTGGATGGCAGAGAAATTTGCTGATTTGCTTGACAGAGCTGGTTTGCAGTCACAAGACAAACAGGAATGAACCCTCTGGAGTACAGGCAGGGCTGTTGAGCTACAGCTGGTGGCCAGTGCGTGGGCAGCAGGAGGAATGAGACACCAGGCTGATGTCCCCAGGGGGAAGAATGTGAAGTTGGGAGAAGCACAGCATGGAGAGGACTGTGGGAGACACTCCTGGGAAAGGGGATAAATACATATAATCAGGGAACTAGTGCCAGCAGGAAGCCTGGAACACAGAATGTCTGTGTCTATGTGGAGAGGGCAGCAGCAAGAAGATTACCAGCCCATGTTGAAGCTGTAGAGTCCCTGAGGGACCATGTCTTCTGCGTGAATGCCTGGGGCCAAGTACCACCAGATATCCTCACACCCACACTACTAATCCCCCAGAAACCTCAGGAGAGTCCCTTCCTCCTGCAGTGCTCCCCAGCACTCTCTACTGAGAAAGCTTAACGTCCTGAACACTTAACAAAGAAAGGCTTAAAGCAATTCCATCCATTATCACAGAGCACATATTCGAAGGATGCATTTGGAGCCTAGAGTCAATCAACTGATATTAAGATAGAAGCCATGCAACTTGCTATTTTGCTTAGCAAATACCTTTCTTTTCATCTCTGGGAAAGATGAATGAGATAAGATTGAGGCAGCACTAAACTGGGAGATCACAAATTTCTAATATCTTGCAGTTGTTTGCTTTTAGCAGGTTTTGAGTCACCCTGCTATCCAGATTAAAAAATGCAAATATAGCTTAGCCAGCATGGCTCAATGGTTAAATGTTGACCTATGAACTAGAAGGTTAGGGTTCCATTCCCGGTTGGTCCCCAATGTGGGGCATGCAGGAGGTAGCTGATCAATGACTCTCTCATCATTGATATTTCTCTCTCTCTCCCTATCCATTCTTCTCTGATATTAATAAAAATATTTTTAAAAATGCAAATATAGCATGGTTCTAGATTTGGATTTTGTTGGTGGGTGTGAAGAAGGAGATCTTGAGGCATGTACCAAAATCTTTAGTGAAAGAGGAAGCTTCCAGGAAACAGTAAATACATTACCAAGGAGGGAAAGAAGTGGGGGAGTGGAATAACGAGCTTCAAGAAGGATATGCGTTTGGAAAGCAACCAAATGAAGCCAGGAAGAAGGCCAATATATAAGGAAGTCAGTTAGCAATAGAATCAAGGATCCAGAGACCACAGTAAAAGGGAAGGGGATGGTAAGTAGTAGATTGTATCGAGGGAGCATTGCATAGCTCTAAAGCACGACAGGGAAGGTGCCACAAGACTTTTTGGTACTTGATGTATTTCTGGTCTCAGAGACATGATGAGGGTTATCACAAGCTTGTAGGAGCACCTTGAAGATCCCATTCAGGGCAGAGTTTTCTCAGTGTTCAAGAGGAGTCAGCATCCTGATTAGGGAGCCCATATGCTTGTTAATTTTTTATTTCATTTTTTGTTTTTAACTTAGATATTCTTTTAGTATAAGACTAATGAAACTACATTGAAGAAACTTTGGAAAGTGAGAAAAAAGGAAAAAATAATTCCCACCTAATGTAACAATATAAAGTTTTTCTTTTTATGTTTTTTCCCTGTGTATATTTTTAAAATATTGCTATTTTCTTAGTGATACACAATTTTATATTTTTTAACAGAATCAATAGAAATATTTTTCATGTACCCACAGGGTCTTTATAATTATAATTGTAATGGTTTGCATAGTGATTCATTTGTTGGTTACATTATCATATATTTATTTATCTCCCTGTTGTTGAACTGATTTTCTCAGAAATGTTAACAAGTTGCTCAGTGAACTATGATTTGCAATCATTACTGTGTATTACTATTTATTTTTGTGCCAGCTTTAATTTTGGTTTCAAAATCATAGCTATTCATTAAGGGTTTCCTAGGCTACATGTTGAATCTAGTATATCTTGATGGAATGTCTTTGTTCAAAAGGGGGGTACACAAATCTGATGTTTCTTTGACTTAGCATCAAAGGCTTTTCTCCATTTTTCATCTTTTATAAGTCAGAAGTGAAAGAAGATAAAGGAGCTCAGTTTCCTTAGAAGTAATGCATTTATATAGTGGCTATAGATCTGGAAGCTTATTCATTGTGAGTATTGCTCACACCACCCCCATGCCTACCTTCCACAATTCAACTGTAGTTGCCTTCCTCCATGTTTCTGTTCTCACCTGCACATTTGGACAAAATATTAAAGTGGAATAAAATAAACTCCTAAATGTATCTTGAGTTGGATTTTACTTACCATTTATGGAAACCCAAGTTTTAGGGGAAGTAAGTAGCTTCTTTGGCAGGAAGCCAGTCCCTCTGGATATTCTCAGAGTAGCAATAAAAAACAAGGCAGGGAACTGGAATATGAGTAGGTCTGAAGAAATTGGCGCTCAATTATTGGCTCAGGGTTCTCCTGGGTATAAGGACAGGACTGCTCTCAGAATCTGGGATAGTACCATACCTACATTTGGGATTAAGCTATTTTACCTGTGAAGGTTAAGCAATGCAGGGCAATAGAACCAAGTAAAAGGTCCTTCCAGTATTACTGTAAGTCCAGAATTGTGTTGGGGATGTGCTGGAGCTGACTTATATTAGATCCCATAAGCCGATTGATAAATTTTAAGGAATTTTGCATCTGGTTGACTCACATTGGTAGTTTGAAATGAGCTGTCATGGGAGTACTTACACCACAGAAATGCTGCAAATCAGGACTCTTTCCTCCCACACCCCCAGGAGATCTGATTGTAAAACATTTATCAGCACGTCTCTGATGGTACTTCTACCTTTATACTTCTATCAACAGGCAACTTCACAGTTTGTCTTTTTTGTTGTTATTGGCATGAACTTCTCCAAGCTTCAGTTTTCTCATTGATAAAATGTGAAACCTAGAATTTAGATCTGAAAGAGATTTTAGAAATTATCTAGTCCAGCTTTTTTTATTTCATAGACACTATTAGCTCTGACTAGAAGATGTTTTTTCCTCAGAGATAGAAGCTGTGGAGACATCTGTTCTTTGGGAGGATAAGCAGAATGGCCCACTCCCTCTGAAGCAGATTCTTGGCAGTCGAAGCATGAGGTGTTGCAGAGTTTTTTATATCTTCATCATTCAAGATGATGGGCCAGGCAGGACCCGGAAATCTGCCTCTAAGTGGAGGCCTAGATTGGGAGCCCAGGTAGGCCAGCATGATCAGAGGAGGCTCAGTAAGTCATTCCAGAAAGAACCAGATGGGTTCTTATGGTTTGATGGGTTTGGGTGGTATCTGATAAACCTGAGTGGGAAAAGATGAGGTGCAAACCCAGGTCAAAATGAGGGTTTTTATTCAAACAGGTGGGACAATCACCTAACAAAGTCCAGGCAAGAGGTCAGCAGATATTAGGGAGAAAATCAATTTTCAGTAGTTGATGCTTAATTTCAAGGGAAATAAATATAATAATTATAGTACTGGAGACTCTAGGGTGTATTTCCATATTTCAAATTGTCTATCACACACACTACATACTGTATCATCAAAGCTTCGTATTTGCCAAAATAATCTTCTAGAATGGAGAGTCCACTGTGCCCTTTGCCTTAATAAAATAGAACCTCAAGACCAGGGAAATAGTCTGATTTTTAGTCTAAAAAGATCTTGAAAGCATTTTAGGAAAAGAGGTGGGAGGATGTACTTCCCCCTGAGATTCTCCTGTTCTTTTTATGAAGTTAACCTCTACTTCCATGCTTTTTCTTCAGTCCAGTCAATGTTGCAGTTGATTTTGATTTGCAGAAATCTATCTCAGAATTGGCTTGCAGCCTGAAGTTGATTATAGCTAAGTTCACTAGCATATCTTTACATGCTAGCAATCAGAGGAGCAATTAAATCATGTTTGGACTGAATGATTTAAAACAATAAATCCCTCCTTTACATATCTGTACTTAAACCTAGGTGTGCAAATGAGGGACTAGAGCTCTTTTAAGGCACTGTGATCAAAATAGGAATCTGGTCACTGAGGAACAGATACTGCTGGAGGGGCTAAAAGTAGAGTCCAGTTAGTGGGAACTGGACTTTTTAACTTGGAGGGAGCTCCTCAGGTCACTTTGCTTAGAGGCAGCATTACGTCAAGAACAGAGTGAAAGTGAATGTAGTGCAGATTTAGGAAACACCATAGGCTGCATTATTGCAGAGGAATTGGTTTAGATAGTTATTTTTCTAAGAACTCAGTAATGGAAGAAAGATGTATGTCCACAAGTACCACTAATAATAGCTAATGAATATTATTCTCCCATGAAAGAGGGGTCACTAGTCATAGTTTAGCCCTTCTAAGTGCTCTGGTAGCGATGTCAGAATTCTCCACCTTAGAAGTGTGACACAAAGAGGCACCCTTAGGCTTAAAGCGATATGTGATTCTTTCAATATTGGAAGATAGCTTCAACTCAGTTGTTTTCCCATGTACAATAATTTATGCTAACTTTTATCAGTGTCATCTTTATTTCCTCCCTATTGCCAAGTTCACAAATCATATATTTATTTGGAATTCCATTAATTTCTGTTACAGAGTTAAATTATCCACATCATGCCAAATTAACCATCATTTGGAAAAAATAATGCCTAACATATTTTATTGATTTATTTCTTGAGATTAACTTGTACTAAAAGAAATTTGACTCTCTGTAAATTAAGTGGTATTTGATAATTATTTATAAGGTATTTTACAACCTTAACTATACATTAATTGCAGTAGTTATTTCCCTCAGAAAACCAATGTTTCTCAAAAATGTTTTACCTTTTTGTGTTATGATATACATTTTGCATATTGATGCTTTTGCATATTGATGAGTTGCAAAATACATTATAGAATATTGATATCTTATATTTATATAGTCAAATCTTTCCCTCTGGATATATACTCACTTATATATATTATGGAAAATGTTTTTCAACTTGTTAAACAATAAAAACATAATATTTTTATTAGCGTTGATAGGAGAAAAGGAAGTAGACTTGGGCCACCAAACACAAATTCTATCCTACCATCCACTAAACAATACTAAATTTGTATGACCAGCATGCTAATTATAAAAGATGCCATCTGTGATGTTCACTCAAGGAAAGAGGATTAGGGTGAACTAATACAGTTGAGATGAGGACAGTGCACAGCCTGAAATTAGACATAGGGTATTATTAGTCATGGGTGCTAATGGCAATGGGAAAAAATATCTTTGTGGCAGAGAGGAAGGTACATGGCTAGTATAAAATACTGCTGGCTGCAGAGTTGAAACCATTTTGGCTTAGGAAAGCATATTTTATCTAGCCCTGTGGTTGTTGAAAAATTAGGGATTTGATTGGTTGTACTTCATAACTGATAGACTGTGTGGAATGTACCAAATGAGCATTGATGTAAAACAGCTGTTTGTGTATTTCAATGCCAGCATCAAGGAGGCCAATAAAATTAAGATCCTCTGGCACAAAACAAAGACATCATTGTAATCATCAGGATGCTTTTTACACGTTGTCCTAAGATCATTGTGTAATTAACTCTCTTGATAAATTCTCTGCCACTGAGCCAGTTTTTTAGAGAAATTAAACATCCATGTTTTAATCTTGAAAGGCAAAACTTTTATGAATTAGTAGCCATGCAAGGCAGGGATCGGTGGTAGAAGAACAGGTACTTCTCCATCAGTCCTGTTCAGCAGCTACTCAGTGCCTTCTTCCTTCTAATGCCACAACATCCATATCCACTGCCCCTTAACACCTACCTCAATTCCTGAGGATGTTAGACAATTCTGAACTGTTTGTTGTTGTAATTGCTTATGTTTCAGAAATGTTTATACATCTAAACAATAAATAAGCTAATTTACTTGTCAGTCTCATTGATTATAAGCCAATTGAAATAAACTATTTTCAGGAAGAAAGATTTTGGAATAAATTAGGAATAATTGGGTTTAAAACAATCTTGGTCAGACTAACATTGGTCAAACTAAACCAAGCAAATTTTCTTTGACTTCTGAAGTTTGAATTTTTATTAATTAGAGATAAGTTGGATATTGAAACTCAAAACTAGATGAATTTTTATAAGTAATATTAGGGGTGGGAGGGAGAAATAGACTAATGGAGACTATCTATAGCTATAAGAAATATTAATCATGCTTTGTTAGTCCTGATTGTTTTGTTTTTATTAAAGAAAGCACATTCTAACCTGGCTGGGAGTTGTATGTCTGGGGCCTGGGAGTTAACCTGGAAATGTAGTTTATCCTCCTTATCTGAGAACTGCCTATTCTCCTGGAAAGATTAACAACCTTATTGTCGAAAACAGTGGAGTCCTGGAGGCACCCCACCCTTTTCAACCCCCACCCCCTCAAGCCCGGTTACCTGTTATCTGTAACTTTTATATCCATTCTTATTCCTTTTGCCTACTTCTGCATGTAATCTTTGTCCTTCTGCCCAATATAAGCAGCTGGTTTATAGAGGGTTGCAGAGCAGATTTCAGTGGATAACCTGCTGCTCTCCCATACTGCCAGAAATCTATAATAATAAAAGCGTAATTATTAGACCGGATGACCTTCTGGACAAAGTAGGGCTGTGAGGGAAGCCTCGGTCCCACTGCCAGAGGGAAGTCAGTGCCAGCAGCTGGAAGAAGGAAGGCCTACTCTTACACAAATTTTGTGCATCAGGCCTCTAGAATTGGAATAAGTGCTCATACATGACACAACCTGTCTCTGCTTAATTGGCTCAAGTAGTGACAGGCAGCCCAGACCCATTCATTGTCCAGTTTTAGTACCGCATTCTCTAGCAGGCAAAGCATATTTGAACCTTTATTCTTAACTCATCTCTCTAGCATCTTTAAAAGGTTCTGGCTGTTTATTCAAAAGTTACTGAAAACTTTCAAAGATAGTATCTATAAAACAACATGACAAAATGGGTATGAAGTTGATATTTAATTCAAAGTACTTCTGCCCTCAGATTTTAAAGCTTTCCTGTTTAAGAGAAAAATTGATTACTTTATGTTTTAATCATTTTAATTAATTTTCTTAAGCAACAAGTGATTATGGAGTTTCTATGAGGTGCTAGTGAGGTTTTACTGAGACCAGATTGCAGTGTAAAAAAACAAAAAACAAAAAAGATGTGTCTTTCTACTAGATAAAGACTTCAGCAGATCACCTCTCAGTCACCTACTATGATAAAAGGAATACTGCACTCAAGGTAATTCTTGCTGCTCTTTGGAAGGTGTTGCAGTGTTTGAGATGGACAGGTGAAGCCAATTTCTATAATCAAGAACCAAGAAAGAGGGTCACTGCTTTGGGGAGTGGGAAAAAGTTTTATCTCTTGGAGAGCAGATAAGTAGAATGAACTGAAATTTAAACTGGGAGTTTTATTGTCAAAGTAAAAGAGATTTTGGTTTTGACTCAAGACAAAAGTGCAGATCATGGTTTTGTTCTGCACCTTGGGGTCCATTGCCGTGATGGATAGGCCTCATCAAATTATGGAGGTTTTGCCATAGTTCCAGGAAACATGGGATTGGAGAAGTATTGGTAAGATGGTTGGGTTTATTTCAAGAGTGAAGAAGTACTGTACGGATATAGGAAAAAGCTCTTCACTTAACCATGTTTTTTTAATAATAATAAATCATTTAATACCATTCATATGTTGTATTATCCATGTAATAGCATGGTTAAAGGGCATTAAAAAATAACACTTTTGTTTTGTACCCTCACTAGTTTAGCAGTTCAGTTTCCTAAAATATATGTGTGTGTTCATCTTAATTGCACCTATAACTGCCCAAGTCCATTTGCATTGCTTTCAGTCCCAATTGTTTCCACTTGAATTTAGCTACTATTTTTTAACCCACGTGTTAACTGCCTCCTTAACAACACAAGGCTTCTCCCACAGCAATTCAATGCTCCCAGGCAGCAGTTAATGTATCCAACCTAAGTGGCACCTCTGGCCCTCTTGGCACTCTCCAGCTCTCCCTGAACTACCTTTTAAAGGAGCCTTTATGCCCAGTGCAGCTGCTTTTAGTGTTTTCCTGTTGGCTGTTGCCCCTAAGTGAGGGCTACAATTCAGCTCAAAGGACACAGTTTCTTTTTATTTAGGAAATCGTATTTTTTTTCATGTTTTCCAATCCATTTATTATTTTTGTCCCAATTATGCCCCAATTAATTGATTATCTGTCTAGATTAGTGGGACAAATGCAGGTGACCAGGAGTCAGCAATAACGGCCTATCCCCTGGTTCTTCAATGTCTACACAGCTGAGCCGAACCAGAACACATGACATACAAGACAGAATTAGTATGCAATCACTCAGGGTTTATTTACCCATTCCTAGTGGGTAGGCTCCAGCAAAGGCCACCCAGTGATGCACACTGAAGGACAAATGACAAAAACTGGCGGCTGCAGTTGGTTCAGGCTCACACAGCAGAGCAATTAGGGGCTTTTCTCTGGAAGCGAGTGGAGTCCTCCTCCGTCAGGCAAGAGACATCGACTGAAGAAGGTCCCAGGCTTATATAGCCAGTAGCAAACAACTTGTGTGTCCTTATCTGTGTGGGCAGATGGTGTGCCTTATGCTAGAAAGAGCGTTTATACTTTAAGAGCTCAGGGCGTTCACATCAAGATATTGGGGTGTTCATTAATTTTGAAAGTTACAGAGTATTGGGGTTTCCACATAGCAAACATTTCACAAAATAATTATTTCACACATTAGAGGTGTTTCCTTATGACCATAACATTATTATAACAATTTTTATTACATTGATTAGGATGATATTGGTTAAAAGAATTATGTAAGTTTCAAGTGTACATTTCTATGATTCATCATCTGTATACTGCATTACTCCCCAACAAGCTCCATATTGTCTGTGTCTATGAGTTTTTGTTTTTATTGTTTGTTCATTTTCATTAAGTTTTATATAAAAATACATGGAACACTTCCCAAATTTGTATATCATTCTTGTGCAGGGACCATGCTAATCTCTGTATCATTAGAATTTTAGTACATGTGAATCGAGTGGGAAATCATATTTAAAGGACTAAGTGAAGTCGCATTACACAGTTCAAATAATGACGAGTGGGTGAAAGACAAATATGTAGCATTTCTGAAGCCCTTCCAAGCATCAGGGATTCTAAAAAGTGCTCCTCATTTGAGCTCATATCCAATATTTACAATGGCTACATTAGTCAAATATCCCATTTTAGAAAATAAGAAATAAAGGAAAATGATTTGAATCTACCTCTGCCTGACTCAGATTGATGCATAGTAAGAGGTTCAAGACAAGCGTGGCTGGTGACCAACTGTTGCATGAGAAGGAGATCACACTGTGGATCAAATGGGAAAAAGAATGGAGCTAACCAATACTGTGTTCATGTCCTGGAGTAAGCCTCTGTATTTCATCATTTCTGCATTTGGTGCTTCAAGTTCAAATATTATTAGAAGGTAAAGTTCTACAAGCAAAACAGCCCTCTGACAGAACCCAAAGAGAACTTATTTCCTAAGACTTTTCTGGAAAGCTTCAGACTCAGAACAAACAACTCAGGATAAAATTTTAAGCTTGACCACAGAGATTTCTCAGTATGATAATCTGCATTTTTTTTAATTTAAAGGACCTTTGATCTCCTTCCCACTTCAGAAAAGCCTTTAAGTCTCCACAAAAGATTGTTAGGAAAGCAAAGATTTGGAAAGAATCCATCTTATTAATTTTGTTATTAATTCTAATGAGTCACTCCCATAAAAATGCTATTCTTTCTCTTTGCTTTTGATAATTATTAGAGATAGCAAGATTTGTGATCAAATATTTTAAGACTAGAGTAAGTGGTTGCATTGCTATCATAAACACACAGTGAATATACTTAATGATCTCATGTACTAATTAAAAAGTTTGAAAAACCTGGGAAAGGAAAACGTATTTCTGAGAACAGAACACTCTGAAAGTTCTTTTTTCTTTAATGATAATAGTGATGGAAGTAGTGAACACTTACTGAGGGTTTCCTATATGTCAGACACTTTTCTAAGGGCTTCAAATGCACAATTCCCTTAATCCCTCACAATAACCCTATGTGATAAGTACTGTCATTATCCCCATTTAACATATAAGAAATGAACTTATCTAAGCTACACAACTAAGTGGTAAAGCTGGGATTCAAACCAAGAGACCTCTTAATAACCATACTAAGAACACCATCAAGTCTTCAAGCTTACAGAGATCATGTTTTCTAATATTTGGAAAGATATCTAGGCTGAGAGAGAAAAGAAATTTTAAATAGTCAGTACAAAAATCACATTATATAAAATCACAGATCTGCTAACTTTCTGTAGAGGGCCACAGGGTAACCAGTTTCAGCTTTTGTAGTCTATATAGTCACTCAACCACTCAACTCTGCCATTATAGTGTGAAAGCACCTGTGGACAAAAATATGCAAACCAAATGGGCATGTATGTGTTCCAATAAACCATTACAAAACAAGCAGTGGGACAAATTAAATCTATATGCTGTATTTTGCTGGCTCCTGACCCATAGTATTGGTTTTCTTTATTATTATTATTGTTATTATTATTAATATTATTATTATTATTATTTAATGCATTGGGGTGAAACTGGTTAATAAGATCATATAGGTTTCAAGTGAACAATTCTATCAAAGAGTATTGATTTTCAATATATGATCAGGAGCATCACCTGTGCACTTGTTACACATGCAGATTCTTGGGCCATAACCCCAAACCAGTGGTTGGCAAACTCATTAGTCAACAGAGCCAAATATCAACAGTACAACGACTGAAATTTCTTTTGAGAGCCAAATTTTTAAACTTAAACTTCTTCTAGAAAAAAAATGGTGACAGAATAGATTTACATGTCCTGAGCCTGGTCTTGGAGCAAAAAGAGGGAACAGCTGATGGTCACACAGGGAGTGTTTGTTGGTGAGTTGAGGGACAGCTATACTCTAGGAGAAGATGGGGGACTGCTGGATGGGGCTCTTCTGACTGGGCAGCCCCTACTGCTGCTGAGTTCCCTTCTGGAGCCGCCAGCTTGGACACTAAGACCATGCCATCTTGAAGGGAAGGGTGGATGTTATCAGAATCCTGAGAATCTGCAACTGCGGTACCCACTGAACAGCTGCAAACACCAGAACACCGGTCCCCAGTTGGCGCAAACACATGGATTCAGAGGAACTCTATACTACACCATGGAAAGGTTGGATTTTGCTTGGAATGAGGAGAGAGATAATTACATAACCAGACACCTGGAGAAGAGAGACCATGGGGAGACAAAGAAACAGCCCACATATGAAAGAAAAGCAGGCATCACCAGAAAAAGAAGTAAACAAAATGGAGGCAAGCAACTTGCCAGAGAAAGAATTCAGAGAAATAGTCATAAGGTGGCTGAAAAGAATAGAAGACAAATTTGACAATATGAATAAGAACCAAGAGGAAATGAAGAAGAACCAAGAAGAAATGAAGATTGACGTCGCTGCTCTAAAGAACTCAATAGAAAGTATGAAGAGTAGGCTGGAAGAAGCAGAGGACTGCATCAGTGAGGTAGAAGACAGGTAGGAAAAAATACCCAAGTAGAGCAGCTCTAGAAAAAAAATTAAAAAACAGGAGGAGAGCCTACAGGAACTCTGGGAAACACAAAACAAAATATCCACATAATAAAAGTTCCAGAAGGAGAGGAAACTGAGCAAGGAATAGAAAACCTGTTTGAAGAAATGACAGAAAACTTCCCTAATATAGAGAAGTAAAAATCCACACAAATCCAAGAAGCTCACAGGGTCCCAAGCAAAATGAACCCCAAAAGGCCGGTGCCAAGGCATATATAATTAAATTGGCAAACACAATGGCAAAGTAAGAATCTTAAAAGCGGCAAGAGAGAGACAGAAAGTTACTTACAAAGGAACTCCCATCAGACTAGTGACTGATTTCTCAACAGAAACTCATCAGGCCAGAAGAGAATGGAATGAAATATGCAAATTAAGCAAAGGAAGGATCTGAACCCAAGAATACTGTAGCCAGCAAGGCTATCAATCAAAATTGAAGGTGAAAAAAAAAAATTGAAGGTGAAATCAGGAGCTTCACAGACAAAATAAGACAAAGTGAATTTATTACCACCAAACCAGCAATGCAAGAAATGCTAATGAGTTTTCTGTAAAAAAAAGAAATAGGAAGAGAAGAAGGAACACAGGGTAAAGAATTAATATGGTGACAAATAGTAACTATCAATATTAACTTTAAATGTAAATGGATTAAATGCTCCAATCAAAAGTCATAGGGTAATTGATTGGATAAGAAAATATGATCCATATCTCTGCTGTCTATAAGAAACCCACCTCAGAAAAAATATGCACACAGACTAAAGGTGAAGGGATAGAAAAAGGTTTTCAGATGAATAGAAGTGAAAAAAAAGCTGGAGTAACAATACTTACATCTGACAAATTATATCTCAAAATGAAGGACATAACAAGAGATAAAGAAAGGCCTCTTTATAATACTAAAGGGAACAATCCAACAAGAAGAAATAACTCTGGTAAACATATACGCACTCAATATAGGAGCACCCAAATACATTAAAAAAAAAACTCCTGTAGGATATCAAGGGAGCGATCGACAGCAATACAATCATATTAGGAGACTTTAATATCCCTCTATCACCATTGGACAAGTCCTCTAAACAGAAAATCAGCAAAGAAACATCAATCCTAAATGACTCACTAGACCAGATGGAATTAATTGACATCTTCAGAACATTTCACCCTAAAGCCACAGAACATACATTCTTCTCAAGTGCACAAGGGTCATTTTCAAAGATAGACCATATGTTGGGTCATAGGCAAAGTCTCTTCAAATTCAAGAAGATAGAAATCATATCAACAAAACAAAGAGCTGGTTCTTTGAAAGGATAAACAAGATTGATGAACCTCTAGTCAGGCTCACCAGGAAGCAACAAGAGAGGATCCAAATAAACAACATCAGAAATTAAAGAGGTGAAATAACAACAGACCCCCCCGACATGCAAAGGATTGTTTAAAAATACTATGAACTCTCTATTCCAGCAAATTGGGCAACCTGGAGGAAATGGACATATTCCTAGAAAAATATAACCTTCCAAAACTCAATCAGGAAGAATCTAAACATCTCAATAGGCCAATAACTATGGAAGAAATTGAAGCAGTCATCAAAAAGCTTCCAGCACAGAAAAGCCTGGGGCCAAACAGCTACACAGGGGAGTTTTACCAAACATTCAAGGAAGAATTAACACCTACCTACCCTCCTCAGACTATTCCAAAAATTCAAGAAGAAGGAATACTTCCAAGCACCTCCTATGAAACCAGCATCACCCTAATACCAAAACCAGATAAAGACAACACAATGAAAGAGAATTACAGGCCAATATCCCTCATGAACATAGATGCCAAAATCCTCAACAAAATTTTAGCAAATAGGATCCAGTAGTACATGAGAAAGATCATACACCATGACCAAATAGGATTCATCCCAGGAATGCAAAGATAGTACAATATCCGCAAATCAATAAATGTGATACATCACATAAACAAATTGAGAGATAAAAATTACATAGTCATTTCAATTGATGCAGAAAATGCATTTGACAAAATCCAACACCCTTACTTGATAAAAACTCTCAACAAGGTGGGAATAGAAGGATCATACCTGAACATAATAAAAGCTATATATGATAAACCCACAGCTAACATTATACTCAATGAGAAAAAACTAAAACCCTTTACCTTAAGAACAGGAACAAGACCGCAATGCCCACTCTCACCACTCCTGTTCGACATGGTACTGGATATATTAGCCATTGCAAATAGACAAGAAGAAGAAATAAAAGGCATCCAAATTGGCAAAGAAGAAGTAAAGCTGTCCTTATTTGCAGATGACATAATATTGTATATAAAAAACCTGAAAGACTCCATCAAAAAACTAACAGACTTAATAAATGAATTCAGCAATGTAGCAGGATACAAAACTACTGCCAAGAAATCTATGGCATTTCTATACACCAATAGTGAACTTACAGAAAGAGAGACTAAAAAAGTAACCTCATTTACCATCACACCAAAAAATTAAGATACCTAGGAGTAAATTTAACTAAGGATGTAAAAGAGGTATACATGGAAAACTACAGCACACTGAAAAAAGAGATAGAGGAAGACATAAACAGATGGAAGAACATAACCATGTTCATGGATTGGTAGAATCAACATAATTAAAATGTCCATACTATCCAAAGCAATCTATAGATTCCAGGCACTCCCCATTAAAATACCAACCACATATTTCACAGACCTAAAAAGGACTCTCCAAAAAATTATCTGGAATAAAAAAAGACCCCAAATAGCCACAGTAATCCTGAGAAAGAATAATAAAGTAGGTAGGATCTCAATACCAATATCAAACTGTATTACACAGTCACTGTTCTCAAAACAGCTTGGTACTGACACAAGAACAGACATATAGACCAATGGAATAGAATACAGAATCCAGATATCTATCCAAATCACTATGCTCAATTAATATTTGACAGAAGAGGCATGGACATACAATGGAGTCAAGACAATTTCTTCAATAATTGGTGTTGGAAAAATTGGACAGATACACGCAAAAAAGTGAAACTAGACTACCAACTTACACCATACACAAAAATAAACTCAAAATGGATACATAAGAAGGGGAAACCATAAAAATACTAGAGGAATCCACAGGCACCAAAATCTCAGACTGATACTGCTCCTAAGGCAATGGAAGCTAAAGAGAAAATAAACAAATGGGACTACATCAAAATAAAAAGCTTTTGCATAGCAAAAGAAACCATCAACAAAACAACAAGAAAGAATATATTTGGGAGAACATATTTGCAAATGTTATCACTGATAAAGATTTAATCTTCAACATCTACAGCCAACTTATACAACTTAATAAAAGGAAGATAAATGATCAAGTAAAAAAATGGGCAACGGACCTAAATAGAACCTTTTCGAAAGACGACAGAAGGAAGGCCAAGAGACACATGAAAACATACTCAAAGTCACTAATTATCCCAGAGATACAAATCAAAATGACAATGCAATACCATCTCATACCTGTCATAATGGCTATCACCAACAAATCAACAAACGACAAGTGTTGGCAAGGATGTTAAGAAAAAGGAATCCTCATGCCCTGCTGGTGGGAATGCAGACTTATGCAGCCACTGTGGAGAAAAGTATGGAGTTTTTTAAAAAAACTAAAAATGGAACTCCTATTCGACCCAGTAATCTCACTCCTAGGAATATATCCTAAGAAACTAGAAACACCAATCCAAACGGATATAGCAACATATCCTTTCATAGCAACACAGTTTGTTCATAGCAACACAGTTTACAATAGCTAAGATTTGGAAATAGCCTAGGTTCTTGTCAGCAGATGACTGGATTAGAAAACTATGGTACATCTACACAATGGAATACTATTCTGCCATAAAAAAAGAAGGAATTCTTACCATTTTCAGCAACCTGGATGGAACTGGAGAGCATTACGCTAAGTGAAATAAGCCAGGCAATGAAAGAAAAATAGCACATGATCTCACTCATTTATGGATAATAAAGAATATTATAATTTGATGAACAAAAATATAGGTACAGAGGCAGTAATGTGTCAAACAGACTGTCAAATTACAGCAGGAAGTTTAGGGGGAGGTGGGGTAGATAAGAGATCAATCAAAGGACTTTTATGCATGCATATAAGCATAACCAATGGGTACAAGACACTGAGGGGTGAGGGCGTGTATGGTACTGGGGTGGGGGACAATAGGAAGATATGTGCACATGTAATACATTAAAAAAAATAATGGAAAAATAAAAAATAAAAGGTGAAAAAAAAAGCACGAAAAAAAAAATTTCTAACGCCACTTCTTCAAAATAGACTTGCCCAGGCCTTGGTATTTTGTGGAAGAGCCATGCTCAAGGGGCCAAAGGGCCACATGTGGCTTGTGAGCCATAATTTGCTGACCTCTACCCTATTGGAATAGTGAAGGCATGTCCCCAAACCTGAAGATATGCATATATTATTGCCTGTTACCAAACTGCTGAGGGCATTTCAATTTATATGTTATTGCCTCCTGCTGGCCAAACAGCTGAACAGTCGAGGGCATTTCGCCTCACCTGACAATGCCTACTGTATACTAAACCTTACCTTTGATATGTATATCTACTTTGTTATAGGGCAAAATATGAGAATAAAAAGGTGGAAATAGAGAGAACTTAGCTACTATAACTAAGCTTCCTCTGGCTCCCCTATTGAGTACAAATTTATATTATACTAGAGGTTGATGCACAAAATTCATGCAAGGGGCATGGCCCTTACAGCTGTGGCAGCTTGACTCAGCCCTCACAGTCCCAGCTTCGTCTAGAAGGTCATCCAGAAGGATATCTGGAAGTATGGCTGGTCTAATTAGCATATTATGCTTTTATTATTATAGATTTCTAATCTGTTTATTAATTTACACACAGCCCCTTCTTCTATTTCCTGAACACTTCAAGATGCTGGGTATCACCCCTTCTCTTCCTCCCTGCTCTCCCTACTCTCCACTATGACCTTTTTCTATCTCAGGTTCTACTCTTTGTATTATAAATGCATATTAATTTGAACTAATCTTTGCTTCATAATGATAGTGCTATGGTTTGTTTTGAGTGTTATGGCAGAAGGTGAAATTAATAATGATTTAACATTCCTTAGCTAGCTTGGTGAGGGTAAACTGCTTCAAAGTCTGTATTTTATTTACTTATTCACTTGTTTTCTTGCTTAATTCATATTCTCAGTGCCTAACTTGGTGCCTGACCCATGGAAAGTGGAGTGCTTGACAAATCTGTGCTATTGAATGAAGAGCAGGAAAAGACACCTGTTCCAGTTACTTTGGTTTAAGAGACTCTAATGAAAGGTGATATGTTGGTATTGCATCATCTTTGACCCAAACTGTCTTCAAGTACTTTCCAGACTTAGTGGAATGTATAGGCATTCTTTACCAAAGAAATGGATGTTGGCCAACCTTGAAACCTGCAGAACCCTGGCCTCACCACTTACAGCTTAGCTGTGTGACAATGGGCAAGCTATTACCATCTCGGGGCCTCCATATTTTCATTTGTAAAATTCAGGTAATAATTGCCCTTCTTTCATAGGATTACTATGAATATTGAAAGATTACACATATGCTGGGCACAACAAGCTCTTAATCTATCATTATGACTATAATGATTATTTTTATTAAATAATTTTAAAGAGATAATAAGAATTATAATGTTTGTAAAAATGTTAACAGGTAACTTCATACATGCCAACAAGAAACCACAAATACACATACTTTTGGTTATTAACCCTTATTACACACCAACTGATCCTTCTAGAAGATAATAAATTAGTTATTATGTAAACAAAGATTTTAAAATATGTGTAGCAGTAATGTATATAATGTAAATATGTGAAGTAATGTATAGGTATACTTATTTACTTGTTAACTGTAGTTGTCTGAATTTTGTCTCACCCAAAAGGTATGTTGAAATCCTAATTTCCAATACCTATAAATGTGACCTTATTTGGAAAGAGGGTCTTTGTAGATAGAATCAAGTCATGATGAGCATATTGAATTAGGATGGCCCTAAATCCAATAAATGGTATCTATATATTAAAAGAAGAGTGATATTCAGATGCAGAGATTCAGACTAAAAGGGAAGAAGGCCATGTGAAGATGAAGATAGAGACTGGAATGATGTAGCTGTAAGCCAAGGAACACTAAAGAACACCAACAACCACAGAAGCTAGGAGCAGGCAGAGAAGGATTCATCCCTAGTCCTTCTCAGAGAGCATGGCCCTGCTGACAATTTGATTTTTGACTTTAAGTCTCAAGAAGAAAAAGAAAATAAATTGCTGTCATTTTAAGCCACAAAAGTTTTGGTACTCTGATATGACAACCCTTGGAAACTAATACAATAACTTACAGAAAGAGTTGAGTGTGGGGTTGGGGGAGAGCATTTTTTTCTCCATTTTTTAAGTTCATTGTAAAACAAAGCTTTAAAAATATCTTTAGTTGCCTTTTGTTTAAAAAATATGGTTTGTAGTCAGGAACTTCACACTTCATTTTCCTTTTTAAATTTTTTTTGGAGGGGAATGATATTTATAAATATGGAAATACAACTACAGGAAGAGGAGCTTTAAACATAGGGATATGTTTAAGTAATGTTACTGATCTTTAAGGAGTGTGAGTTACATTCTAATACTGTAGAAGTTCTTTATAATGTTTTCCAGGAGGTGAGGTTTTTGAACTCTATGTGCAGGAAACCATTACATGGGGGAAAATATTGCTTTATGGGTCTCTGGCTGGGACTTTTAAGTGTTATATATGAGAAAACATTGAAACTGGGGGAAGGAAAGATGTTATAAGAAGTGATCTTGTATTATGTCTCTAAAGGCTGTATTCTGAGGAGTGTTAATAAATGTCCTTCAAATTCATTCTTATTCAATTGCTTTTGTTCACATTAATTTTACTTGCATTTAAAAAGTTTCCTTTGGAGTTCTAGCCCGTTTGGCTCTGTGGATAGTGTGTTGTTGGCCTATGGACCAAAGGATCCAGGTTTTGATTCAGGTCAAGGGCACATGCCTGAGTTGTAGGCTTGATCCCCAGTAGGGGGCATGCAAGAGGCAGCCGATCAATGATCTCTCATTGATGTTTCTAGCTCTCTTTCTCCTTTGCTTTCTGAAATGAATAAAAAAATACATTTTTTAAAAAGTTTCCTTTGCAGATAAAACCAAAATTTAAGCACAAAGCTTTTCAACTAAAATCCAGCAGGACCCTAACTGGTTTGGCTCAGCGGATATAGCTTTGGCCTGTGGACTGAAAGGTCCCAGGTTTGATTCCAGTCAAGGGTATGTACCTTGGTTGCAGGCACATCCCCAGTAGGAGATGTGCAAGAGGCAGCTGATGGATGTTTCTTTTTCATCAATGTTTCTAACTCTCTATCCCTCTCCCTTCCTCTTTGTAAAATATCAATAAAATATATGTAAAATGAATAAAATAAATAAAATAAAATCTAGCGGGGCTTTTTGAGATACCACATTTCTACTAGGGTAGAGTACACATGATCAGCTCCCTAATTTATGGCATGATGAATATACAACTGAGGTTACTGAGTAGTAGGGGCATCCAGGGCTGGGGAGCAAGCTACATGGGAAAGAAGGAAGAGTTTGAAGTTACACAGAGTCCACAGGACGATAGGACATTGGTCAATTCAGTTTGTTCATTTACCTTTTTGTTTTCTCAGCTATACAATCACATTTTACCTCATGATTCTTGAAAGGATTATTTGAGTTAATATATACAAAGTAGTTAGAATAACTTCTAGCATTTATACCAGATTGACAAATATTTTTCTGCCTTCTCTCTCTTTTTTAAAAAAAATACATTTTATTGATTTCTTTTCAGAGAGGAAGGGAGAGAGATAGAAACATTGAAGAGAGAAACATTGATCAGCTGCCAAGGTACATGCTCCCAGAATCGAACCTGGGACCTTTCAGTTCCCAGGCTGACACTCTATCCACTGAGCCAAAACAGTTTTGGCTGCCTTCTTCTCCATTAAATCTTTAAATCTTTAGTATACATTTCAGACTGCTTCTTTGCCTTTACATCTGGGAACTGGGGAGAGGTTGGGTAAAATTCTATGTTTATAGACTCAAGTTATGGTGTAATGACTAGAAAATTCCAGCATCAGCCTCAGCAGTATGGAACCTGTTAGATATCCTTTGGAAGGAATAGAGGCTTTCCATCATCACTTCCAGTGCTTGGAATTTGCCTGGTTAGGTGTAATCACAGTGCTTGAAGGGGGTTTCAGCTCACTTTTGCGTTTCCCACATTGTGCAAAGGGAAGAATACTGAATTGGGAGCAATAACAAGCTGCTGGGACAAATCTCTCTATTCTCTTTGGTTCCTGATTCCTTCAACTGTGATCAGGTGGGAATAGACTGATTTCCAAAACTATTTTGGATATATGTTAGCTAAGGTGCACTTTGGATTCAGAGACACTCATTGATTTGAATCTCAGCTCCAATACTTCGTACTCAAAACCCCCATCAGTTTCTTTTCACTAGATCAGCAGTTATCAAACTATAGCATGAATGAGAATCACCTGTAAGACTTGTTAAACACAGAAGTGGGGCCCCCACAGCTTCTGATTCAATTTGTCTGGGGCCATGATTGGCAAACTTCGGTTCGTGAGCCACATGCGGCTCTTTGGTCCCTCGAATGTAGTTCTTCCACAAAATACCATGGCCTGGGTGAGTCTCTTTTGAAGAAGTGGTAGTAGAAGAAGTTTAAGTTTAAAAAATTTGGCCCTCAAAAGAAATTTCAATTGTTGTACTGTTGATATTTGGCTCTGTTGACTAATGAGTTTGCCGACCACTGCAGTAGGCAATAACATGTATTCAGCCCTGCTGAATATAGAAGCCCTTCAACCTTTTGATGAACTTCTTGCATTTATTATGACATGCTGGAATTAGCCTTCAGCAAGGAAGGGCAGGAGAAGAAGGGAAAGAAAGTATAGTGGGGGAGGGAAAAGGAAAGCCAAATTGGGAAACTTGCAGTACCAAATGTTCCTTCTGATGAGGACGAGTCCTTAACACATTTGGAAGGGAAGACTGAGGTTGCAAATCACTGTGAACCTTTGGTTCAAGGTATCAGCCAACTTAGCTACCAGCTGTATATGAACTGGATGCAAAAGGGAAGCTGTTGTATACCTTAGGCGGAAATGACATAGTGTGATTTCTATTTGACAGTGGCTGCCCCTGAATGCCTTCCAGATGAATTCTATATTTAATCACAATTGCCTTTCATTCTATAACTGGTAAGGCTGAAATTTCTCTAGTGGGATAGTGATGGCTCTGTTTTTACTTTAATTCCTGACTTAGCTCACAGAAACACCGAAATATATTCATTGTTATTGCTCATGTTCTCCTAGTTGTGTCAGCACCTTAATTTCATATTTGTGGTTGGTACATTGGAGGAGTTTCACTTCAATGAGAATACATGTGTGGCCCAGAATTTTGTCTGGACTACCATAGCTGAGAGGTAATACTCATGCAGGGTGGAACAAAAAGAGAAAAATAATTTCATCACAAGATTAAATAGATGCTCATTCCCCACTAAAAAACCTTCAATTTTTTAACAAGTCACTCTCAAAAACAACCCTTTTTTTTCTATAACTTTGACTCTAATTCTAAATTAACTCAAGGAAGAGTTAAAATCAATGTATATTTATATTTACTTTTAAAATTTTAAAGAGTATATTTAAAGGTAATATAATAAAAGGAATAGTTTGTGCATGCACAAGTGGGGATCATTTTTTAAATGTAAGCATTAATGAATGAATAAAACTATCACATTCTCTACCAGCCTCTCTCACATCTGCTATGCAAAATGAATGAAATCTGAATCATCATTATTTCTCCCAAATTTGCTCCTGTCCCTAGATTTCCTATGGAAGTTAATGGAGCCATCACCATGTAAGGCATCAAAGCCAAAAAAGTTAAGCTGTTTTATACCTGTGGAGGAGGTCTTCTACTTTGGATAAGACTGAATAACTGGCACAGGACTAACCTGCCATAAACAGCTATAAAACAAAATAATATGTGAAGCAACCGTTTTCATTTATTGAACCACAGGCAGCACAAAACTAACCTCTGAGAGAAGAAAAGCTCACAAGGTGAGCCTCACCCTCTGTCTGGGGACAATTTCTTTATCTTGGCACAGTGAGCTGGAGTTGAAGCATTGCTGAAGTGCATTGGCATTACAGCCCAATCTGAATAGAGAAAATCAGTTAATTTGTCATTCAGCTGAAACACCAGTTAAACCACACCATATGGGTAAGGTCTCAAGAATAAGACCAACTTGAAATCAACTTTAATAAAAACTCCAAACTCTACTTTGGAGAGAAATATGATTAAGTAACAAGAATTTTGAAAACATCTTGTACTTTCTACAGAACCATGCTAATAAAGTGTAAGACCAATGCTACCCAAATTCAAGTTGATGAGCCAATAATTAAACTATTTCTAGAACAAAGATCAGTTCTCTTCAAAAGAAGGTAATAAAATCCAGTGTCTCCTCCTTTAGTCATCTACAAAGTTTTATATACAAGTACAAATTATTACACATGTACAGAACTTACACAGTCAAGAAAGAGCAGTTAATACAAACTAACCCTAAGACTGTTCACATGCTAGTTTTAGCAGATAAAGACTTTAAAGTAACTATTATAAATATGTTAAAAGAATGAAAGGAAAACATTAAAATAAGTAAAGGAATACTTGGGCTTAATGAGGTAACAAATAGGGTATCTCAGCAGAGAAATAAAAACTCTAAACCAACAAATAAAACAATAAGAAAATTCTAGGGTGGAAAATTACAACTATAATTAAAAATTCACCATCCAGGCTTCACAGCAAATTGTAGATAACATATGAAAGAGCCAGTGACCTTGAAGAAAAATCCAGGCACTTTCTAATTTGAAGAACAAAGTGGGGAAATTTAAAGAAAAATTGACAGTGCCTCAGGGCCTATGGCAAAATATCACATGGTTTAACATACATGCAATAGAGTTTCCAAAAGTGAAGAGAGTAAGGATAGAGAAGAAAATATATTTGAATACATGATAGCTGATATTTTTTCTAAATTTAATTTAAAACATTGATTTATACTCAAGAAATAAACATTATTAAATAAATAAAAATACCATGACATTCTTGAAAATCTAAGACAGAAAATCTGTAGAGGGAATGGGAACCAAAATGACAGCATAGGTGAACACCTAAACTGCTACCTCATACAATAATTTCAAAATTACAGCTAAAAGACAGAACAGACATCATTCAGAACCACAGGAAAACTGGCTGAGTGGAAATCCTACAAGTAGAAGGAAAGAAAGGGGTTTATGGAGACTCAGAGGAACTGCAAAAAGCTGAGGTATGGAGACATGCATGTAGAGAGGACAGGCAGTGGAATGCCTGGCTGGCTTCCTCTAGCAGGAGGGAGATGGAAACTTCCAACTGCACTGAACCCCAGTTCCGGGCGAGACTCATATGGAGAGAGTCTGCACTGTCATTTAAAGGGAGGAGTGCACAGAAACTTAGGGGAGCCACAAAAGGCAGAGATCTGGAGGTGCTATGCACACAGAGGGCTGACTGCTGGCTTTATCTAGAGGAGTAAGACAAATCCTCCCAACTGCACTGAAATCCAGCTCTGATTACACTGAACCCCAGTTTTGGGTGAGACTCTGGGGACCCAGACTCATACAGGTCCCCGGAGCACATGGAAACTAAGGGGAGCCTGGGTCTGGAGATGCTTCAAGCGCATGAGTATATGCAGAGAGAGCTGCAGTGATTACCATGGGACACTGACACCCAGGGGCTGCTGATGGGAAGCCAAGACTGTCTGCTCAGCCCTGAGACTCCACCCCATCCAAGATAAACACAGAGGCTTTTGCAATTTTGCAAGTCTTATATCATAAGGCTGACTCCAGCACTGAAGTTCTCCCAGCGTAGACACAGCTGATCCTCACAACCAATTGGCTTGGAGGTCAATTCCCCCCAGTGATATCAACAACAATCAAGACTTAACTACAACAAGGCTGTACACACAGTCCACAAAGGGATGCACCAAGAGAGTCTATCTCAGGTAACTGAGTAGGTGAAGCTACTGAGTCATATAGGACAACTAGCACACAAAGCTACTCTACCAACTCAGGAAAGCAGCAAAAATGTGGAGACAAAGAAACAGGTCACAAACGAAAGACATGGAGGAAAACAAATGACTGAATATAGAGTTCAAAACTACAGTTATAAAGTTTTTCAAGAATTTCCTAAAAAAGGTCAATACATTTAATGAGACCCTCGAGGATATGAAAAAGGACCAACTAGAAATTAAACATACACTGGCTGAAATAAAAAATATTATACAGAGACCTAATAGCAGACTAGAGGAACACAAGAATCAAGTCAAAGATTTGAAATACAAAGAAGCAGAAAATACTCAACGGGAAAAGCAAAAGGAAAAAAGAACCCAAAAAATGTGAAGATAGTTCAGGAGCCTCTGAGACAACTTCAAGCATACCAACATCCAAATTATGGGGGTGCCAGAAGAAGAGAGAGAGAGCAAGATACTGAAAACCTAATTGAAGAAATAATGACTGAAAACTTTCCCCACCTGGTGAAAGAAATAGACTTACAAGTTCAGGAAGTTCACAGAACCCAAAGAAAGGGAATCCAAAGAGGACCACACCAAGACACATCATAATTAAAATACCAAGAGCAAAAGACAAAGAGACAGTATTAAAAGCAGCAAGAGAAAAACAGTTAATTACCTACAAGGAAGCACCCATACAATTGTCAGCTGATTTCTCAACAGAAACTATGCAGGCCAGATGGTAGTGGCAAGAAATATTCAAAGTGATGACTAGCAAGAACCTACAACCAAGATTACTATACCCAGCAAAGCTATCATTCAGAGTTGAAAGGCAGATAAAGAGCTACACATACAAGAAAAAACTAAAGGAGTTCATCAACACCAAACCAGTATGGTATGAAATGCTTAAAGGTACTCTTTAAGAAGAGGAGGAAGGAGAAAAAGTTAAAGATAAAAATTATGAACAACAAATCCCTATCTATCAACAAAAATCAAGTGAATAAAAAATCTGATGAACAGAATAAACTGGTGAATATAATAGAAACAGGGGCATAGAAAGAGAGTGGACTGATAATTCTTAGGAGGAAAGGGGTGGGTGGGTGCAGGGAGAGACTGGACAGAATTCATACACCTAAGGATGAGGACAATGGTGGTGGGAGGGAGGTAAAGACGGAGGGAGGAGTGGAAGCCAGGTGGAGGGGAGCTATGCAGGGTGCGGGGGGGAGAAGAAAATTTTAATAGTCTGAACAATAAATATTTATTAAATAAAAAATTAATTAATTAATTTAAAAAAAGAAAAATCTGCAGAGCGAAAGAAGACATTGCATACAGAAAATAATGGTTTATCAGAATCATGGGGCCAAAAGACAATGGAATAATACCTCCAAACTGCTGAAAGAAAGAAAAACCTGCCAATCCAGTTTCTGAAGATTTTGAAAATAGTCTTCAAAAGTTCTTGGAAAGAAAACCTTCATTATAAGAAATAATAGAGGGTATTCTTTGGGCTAAAGGGAAATGACTCTATTTGGAACTCCAATCTATAGTAAGGAATGGAGAGTACTAACAATGACAACTAAATGGATTAACATAATAATCACCATTTAAAAGAAAAAGAACATTTTAAAGTAAGGTGGACAGTATGTAGGAGTAAAGAATATGACAATGACACAAATTGGGGACAGATAAATGGAGTTATACTCTTTCAGATTATTTTGTGAAGTGGAAAGTATGAAAAGTGAAGTATAAATGGTGAAGTGGTAAAATACTGGTCTATAAATAGTTTTTATAAATTAAATATGTATATTATTAGTGTTAGAGCAGCCATTTAAAATGAAAAACAGCTCAGCCAGTGAGGCTAAGTGGTTGATCTTGGACTTATGAACCAGGAAGCTAAATTCAATTCCCCTTCAGGGCACATGCCTGGGTTGCATGCTTGATCCCCAGTAGGGGGACGTGCAGGAGGAAGCCGATCATTGATACTCTCTCATCATTGATGTTTCCATCTCTCTCTCCTCGAACCCTTCTTCTCTGAAATAAATGAAAATATATTTTAAAAAATTAAAAAAACAAAAAGTTACAGTTAATAAGCCAATAGAGGAAATAAAAGAAATGCTAAAAAATATTTGATTAACCCAGATAAAGAAGAAACAGAAGAACAAAAAATATGAAGGGACAAATGGAAAACAAATAGCAAGATGATTGGCTATCCATAGCAGTTTTTATAACAATCAAATGTCTATCAATAAGGAGTGGGATTAGTAAAATTTGTTTATATAATAGAAAATACTATGCATCAAAAAGAAAAACTAATGAATACAACAGTATGGATGAGTCTCAAAAATAGTTGAGCTGAAGTTAAACAAGAGAGTAATTATTGTATGGTTCCATTTATATGATGTTCTAGAAAACATAAAAATAATTTATAGTGCTAGAAATAAAATCACTAACTGGGGAAGGGAAGAGAGAGGGGATTGACTGCTATGGGGCAAGAGTAGGGTGATGTACATAGTCCAAATTTTGTATAAGGTGATGCTTTCTATACATTTGTCAAAAACAGGAAATGGCACACTTAAAGTGAAGCATTAAAAAAACATATCTATAGAATCTATTATCTTCTGCTTTATAAGTGGCAAATCCAGGCATCTTGCTTCCAGTTCAGGTTCTTTCTGTAATGCCATACTGATTCCATATAAGCAACTGCTGCTGGTTTCCAGATTTTTGGTTTATTTTGTTTTCTGATAGACACTGATTATTATCTCATCATCTTTTATCAAGAAGAAAACTACTAGGAATAACACAGTGGTAGTTCATTATTAAACTTCCTCTGTATTTCTGATTTTTTCCCAAATAAAATTCCATGTGTTGGAACCATTTGGCTTATTTCTTAGCAAGGGAAATACTGGACTGGTTTTTTTAAAGTAAAGTTTCCTTCCTGGGAAAATAACTTTTGCCCTAAATATTATGTAGAGAATTGGGAAAATTTGTAAATCTTTAGAAATATAATTTTAAGCAGTTGTCTTAGTACTTTATCTTTTATTTCAATTGCTTTGGCCATTCTAGAGCAAACATTTGAAGATTTCTAGGAAATGCAGCATGGCAGCCATTTAAAAGTTGATTTTATTGCATCACTTACCTCCTAATTATCTTGGGTTGATAATTTCATATTTGGTTTGGAAAAATTCTGGTTTGTCCAAGTTTAGATAATAATGTCTAGGCATTTGTTATTAGTGTTTCCTTATTATTTACTTATTCTGTAGACTTTTATAACTTTTTAAAAATTCACATTCACACATTTAAAAAAACATTTTTACTTAGAATTCGCTTATTAAGTTATGTTTAGGTAGTATCAAAGTTTAATGTAGAAAAATCTATTTTGAAATATTTCTTAAGAATCTGAATTAGAAAAATAACTTTTTGAGGGATAACTAAAGCAGGATACTAAGAAGGGAATAGGAGAATAATCTTTAAAATTCATTCGAATATAAAGGGGGTCCTTGAGAGAATATAAACTAGAAGTCATGAAGAAAACAAGATATGTGGAAGAGAAGGGACCCTCTAAGGCCATCACACTTAAGTTCTTTCTTGTAAGTTCTGAAAAAGACTGTCATGAGAACAGCTGTATTATTTGGAGATGGAATCAGATTTCACATAAGTATGCCTTCCTGGAATAAATTCTGAGCACAACATACACTGTTCTGAACTTCCTTCAAAGGTCAATGCCGTTCTCATCTCCTGTAGTGGTTCCATCCCTTGGTGAGTGAGGTCTCTTCTAAACTCAGCACTATGCTATCTACAACACTCATATAACATGGAAAGTCCTACCTTATACTATATTTGTAATAAGCTTTACAGTTGTTCGAGGGTAACGGTTGTACCCCTTCACATTTGCATGCCTGGAGCTAAGGACAGTGTTGACACAGAGTAAGTCCTCAGTGATGATGAAATGTTATTGATAGAGTATGACATGCCTCTCTGACATCTTTCCATCCAGTATGACAGCACATGGTGTTTATCACACTGTACAAGAATGGACCATTTGTTTGGGAGAATTCTCTAGACTCTAAATTTTTTGAGGAATCAGATGATGTTTTATTCAATTCCTTACTCTCAATATCTTGCACATTGCAAGAGTTTGAGAAGTATTTATTGGATGAAAATATGAGGGAACTGAACTAGGAGAGGTGGATTAGTCTTCTACCACTAATTTGTTCAGAAGTATTGATCAAATAATTCAGCATCTGTGTCTCAGCTTCTTCATCCCTTATCTCTATCTAATCTCTATAATCTATCATCTATCTATCTATCTGATAATAATCAAAGGCCCCTCCCAGCTCTAAAATTCTATGATTATTTTGATATTGGTGATTACTTAAAATAAAAAAATATTCAATGAACTAGATGGTATCAACTCTTAGCAATAGGTTTCCCCATGCCTCTAAACCGCTAATCACCTGGAACTCTAGGGACCCCACATATGTTCAGCACATCAAAAAAATGGGGGATGTCATTGTATCATAAATGGCTCCTTATCCAGAAAAGACTGGAGATTCCAGACCCTGGGGAATATATATGAAAAAATGATTCATACCCATAGTTCAACAAGTGAGGCAACCTATTTTGATTTTGAACGAAAGGCTAATTTGCTAAGCATCCTAAATCCTCTTTCATTGTCTGCTCAGGAAGAACATCTATTACTTTGAGAAGTTCTCCAATAGATAGGTGCAGAAACCCCGTACATCCTGCATACATTCGTTGAGCACTTAAAACACCATATTGCAATATGCTATATATGTGTAACTCATTTAATTCTCATAATAATCCCATTTAACTGATAAAGAAATGGAGGCAAAGATAGCCAAGATTACTGCTAGTAAATGATAGAGGCAGGGTTCAAATCCTCACTCTGACTGAAAGGAGATTGGTGCAGTTTTTGGAGAAACCTCATTTTCTTAGAGGTACAGATGGGTGTATGTGTCAAAAATGAATAATTCAGGTTGTAATAAAATGATTTATTGTGTTCAATTTCCAAACAGCTTTGCCTAAATATAGAATATAGAGATGATATCCAGACTGTTGGCATTTGTTTGGAAAGCCAGTTACCATTCCTCAGAGACCAGCAATGGGATTACATTAACTGGTGATCTGCATTTCATCCAGGTCTGGTGGGTCCTGGGCGCAGACCTTGTCTGAGAGAAAGCAGCTGTTCTGTCAGTCACTGTGATGAGGCAGGTGGGTCTCCTTATGAGTTACAGAACAAATAAAGGACTCATAGGCAAAGGTGGCTCTTTTTTCCAGCCAGAAGCTGGAATATTTATCAAGTGGCTCTCAGAGAGGTTTTACTTTGTTGCTTTTTATTTTCCAAGGAATCTCATGATTTGGGACAGAAAACAAGAGTAATTCTGGCTTATGTTCTTATTCATATTTTCTTTATTCATCATGTTCTCATATTCATATTTAATAACCATAAATAAAACTATAACCACACATAAGCAAACACAACAAGGGGGTAGTTGTCTTTCGAACTGCTGGCGAGTTCTTTTATTCATCTTACTGGAACCAAAGTGTTTTGGCTACTATTCTGTGAGTCTTTCAGCAGGCATTATTTATAAGAACATCACAGTTATTATTTTGGCTTATTTTCCCTTAAATATTTGCAGCAGTTTTTGAGTGGGGTATGCCTAGCTTTTGACTGGGAGGACTAAAAATAGCTTCATGTATTTCTTGTTAATAAATTTCCAATCAGTCCTGGAAACCTCAAGTATTAAACAAGTAAAGGTCTTCCAGAATTAACTATAATTCACATTGTTTTTCTGATGAAACAGTAGGGTTTTTTTTAGATATTAAAAAATTATGCTCTTAGCATGGAAACCAAATCCTCAGCAAGGAATGAATCCCTCCTAAGACATACAGACAAGAGGTTGGCTTGCTTCTGACAAGAGCCCCAAAGGCTGGGCACTCACTTTCAACAAAAGGAACCCCCCCACAAACCCCCAGCCCATTTTTGAACAACTCTAATTTTTAGAATGTTCTTATTTTGAGCTGAAGTTGTATCCCTGTAATATCACCTTCATGAATGTTCTTTCTTATTCTTCACTAGGCCCATAAATTTTGGTGTTTCTTAGAAATAAATGTGATTTTATTTCACATACTGTTCTTGGGCAACCTGTGGTTTTAGGATCCACCTATACAGGGATAAGTATATTTCAAGCCAAGCTCATACTGAGCTCCAGATCAATATATTCAACCACCAACTAGATGTATTCATCTGGGTGCCTCACAAGTACCTTACATTCAATTCATCTAAATCTTGTTTTACCTCTCCTTAGATTCCTGAATGAAAATAATAAGCATTGGCAATGATGTGGAGAAACTGGAACTCTTGTGCACTCCCAGTAAGGATGTAAATTTATGTTGCCACTATAGAAAACAATATCATGGTTCCTAAAAAAATGAAAAATAAAATGGAATTATCATATGACCCAACAATCCTACTTCTGGGTATATGCTCAAAAGAATTAAAAGCAGAAACTCAAGCAGATATTTGTACATCCATGTTTATAATGGCATTATTCTCAATAACCAGAAAGTTGAAGCTACCCAAGTATTCATCAATGGGTGAATGGGCTGAATGGAGAAACAAACTGTGGTATATATTGGTACATACAGTCAGTTAGCCTTAAAAAGGAAGGAAATTCTGACATAAGCTACAACATTGATGAATCTTTAAAAAATCATGCTAAGTTAAATAAACCAGTCATAAAAGGACAAATACTACATGATTTGACCTATATGAGGTAATTAAAATAAGTATATTCATAGACACAGAAAGTAAAATGATGGTTTCTAGGGGTTGATTGGAGAAGGAAATGAGGAGTTAATGTTTAATGCTTACAGAATTCCAGCTTGGGAAGTTAAAGACAGTTCTGGATTGGATGGTAGTGATGGTTGTACAACAATGTGAATGCACCTAAAGCCACTGCACACTTAAAAGTCAATTTTATATTATATATATTTCACTACAATTTTTTAAAAACATAAAGGTCCTATAGAACCCAATTCCTAGCTATTTATTCTTTTCTACTAATCCTTGCTTGGGCAACTCTGAAATACTTGTTGCTTCTCAAACATACTAGGCTCAGCTCATGAATCAGTGCTTTGCAGTCTGCCGCCTGGTAATTTCCTTCTCCTTCTGGTAGTTACTGTGCAAATCTAGGGTGATTTACCATCACCCTTGTTTGCCTGGAATTGAAGGGTTTCCCAGAATTTGGGACTTTTAGTAATCAAACTAGCAAAGTCTGAGGCAAATTGGGACAAGTTGGTTGCCCCACTTAGATCGCAACATTCTATTTTTTTCCATGTTTAACATCAGAACTTTATGATACTCTGAAAGAACATTTTTCAGGTTTATATCTACTTATTAATTAACATCTCTTGAGTAATAATATTTACTTATGTTATCATAAAACATTTCTCTCTCTTCTCCATTAGAGTATCATAAAAATCTAGTCCAATGTCTTGTTAAGATCATGTACACGGTATTGAAATATATTCCTGGCCCTGACCAGGTAGTTAAGTTGGTTAGACTGTCATCCCAATATGACAAGGTTGTGGATTCAAGCCCTAATCAGGGCACATATAACAAGCAGCCAATGAATGCATAAGTAAGTGGAACAAGAAGTCTCCCCTCCCTCCCTCTTCCCTTCCCTCCCTCCTTTTCTTTCTCTCTCTAAATCAATAAATTAAAAACAGAGAAAGTATTCCAACAGTTTTGCCAACCTGTCCCCAAAACAAATTAGATTAGTCTGTCAGACCTTGGTTTTTATGAACTCACACTTGCTTCACATAGTCACAGTTGTGTGTGTGTGTGTGTGTGTGAACATTGATTCACTTATAAAGAAATAACATATTCTCCCCTGTACCTACATTGCCACAAATTTCCTAGATTTTAAAAAATATTGAAACCAATGTAGGGAATGAAATTTTCTTTTTCTGATCATATTATATTCAGAAGACAGTATCAAGCAGTTCCTATGTTACTGAAATATGTCTCTCATAGCACAGACATGGACTCTGCCTGCTAATACAGTACTTAGTGAACTGCCTGAGTTGGAAGCAAACAAGCTTTAGGATTCACAGGAATTTTTATGTGCTATGTAAGCTAGCTATGTGAACATATATTTATTGGTAGGGATATAAATATAGGTCTTGATTAGTGGTAAGTCATCAACATTAAAACTATAATTGCTTCCATTTGGAGGGGTTTGGAGGCAGATGTGTCTCAATTTAAACCAATAGCTCAAGTAATCACAGCTTTTATTTTGCTTCCAAGTGAAAACAGGGGTGTTTCTGGTTATCTTGGGCTTACACCATGCAGCTAGAGAAGAGAGTCCCCCTAAACCCCACATCCCCAGTGTGAAAGGATAGTTTATTTCCTACCTGCAATGTAAGCTTCCTAAGAGTTGCAACAACTCAACACCAAACAAGCAAACAATCCAATTACAAATGGCCAGAGGACCTCAACAAGGCCAGAGGACTTCTCCCAAGAATACATACAAATAGATAACAGATATATGAAAAGATGCTCAACTTCACTAGCTTTTAGGGGAATGCAAATAAGAACTATCTCACACCCGGTTAGAATGGCTATTCTCAACAAGTAATAACAAGTGTTGGAGAGGTTGTGGAGGAAAAGGAACTCTTATTCACTACTGGTGGGAATGTAAACTGATTCACTATTGAAACAGTATGGCAGTTTCTCAAAACATTAAGAATAGAATTACCATATGACTCAGAAACCCCCTTTTCTGGAAAAACTTGAGAAAACATTTATTTGCAAAGATATGTGCACCACTATGTTCATTTGCAGCACTAATTCTCATGTTCAAGGCATGGAAACATCCAAAATGTCTTTCGGTAGAGGACTAGATAAAAAAGATGTGCTATATATATTCTAGAATACTACTCAGCCATTAGAAAAGATGAAATACTGCCTTTTACGATAACATGAACGGACCTCGAGAATATTATGCCAAGCAAAATAAGTCAGTCAGAAAAAGCTAAGAACATAAGAATTCACTCATATGTGGAATATACAACTGAAACTCATGGACACAGACACCAATATGGTGGTTACCAGAGGGAGAAGGAGATGGCAGTGTAGTAAAATGTAAAGGGGCCAAATATATGGTGATGGCAGATGAGTTGACTTTGGGTAGTGTGCATACAATGCAATATACAGATCATGGATCACAGAAATGTACACTTGAATCTATATAATCTTATTAACCAATGTCACCTCAATACAGTTAATGAAAAAATAAAAATTAAATGAAAAAATATAAAGTTTAAATTACCAAAATGGTTTAAAATAACAAAAATATAAAAATAATATTACTACAATTATTATCATCATCAGAAAGATTTGTATTCCTAATATGACTGTTACTAATTGTCTCTGACTATAGCTTTGTCTTTAAACCTGTTTTATGATTTGTAAAATTGAGATTTTTATAGACTTCAAGAATAGTAAGTGAAATAAGCAATCAGAGAAGATAAGAATCACATAATTTTACTCATATATGGAATCTAATGGAAAAAGTAAACTAATGAACAAAATAGATCCAGAGACATAGAAGCATGGAACAGACTACTGAGTCTCAGAAGGAAGTCAGAGGAGGGTGCGCAGGAAGAGATCAACCAAAGAACCTGTATGCATATATGCATAACCCATGGACACAGACAACAGGGTGGTGAAGGCCTGAGGTGGGGGCTGGGGGCAGGCTAGAAGGGGTCAATGGGGGGGAAAAGGACATATGTAATACTTTCAACAATAAAGAATTTTTTTAAAGGATGTTGGGAGGCAGTGATGTTTACTGAGCAAGTGCTATGTGTCACAGACTGTTTGGCACTTTATATGTATTATTTCATTTACTCTTCACAGCAGCTCCATGAACATGAATAGCAGTATTATTTTTATTTTGCAAACAGAGAAACTGAAGCTGAGAGAGATTAAATAGGGTACCTGAGATCCCATGACTTCTAGGTGGCAAAGCTAAGATTTGATCCATACTGAGCTAGGTCCACTCCATCGTATTGCATATAAAGGCCTACAGTGACAACTGTAGACCTACCTATAGAAATGTAGGTACATGAAAATAGCATTGGTTCTCTCATCCAGAGTGGGAGGGAGTTTTACATTCCTGTGTATTTCCTGAAAAACCTATATGAGTTCACTGATTTCTTAAGTACCAGGGTTTGTAGAATCTTTCAGAAGTATCACATAACATAGGAGATGTTTATATAATACTAGAGGCCCGGTGCATGAAATTCATCATGGAATGGGGGGGCTCCTTCAGCCTAGCTTTCTTCTTCTCTAATCAGAAACTCCTTGAGGGATGTCTGACTGCCCGTTTAGGTCCAATCCACCTGCCTGCCTTCCTGATTTCCCCTAACCATTCTGCCTGCCAGCCTGATCATCCCCTAACCACACCCCTGCCAGCCTGATTGATGCCTAACTGCTCCCCTGCCAGCCTGTTTGCCCCTAACTGCCCTCCCCTGTGGGCCTGGTCCCCCCAAACTGCCCTTCCTGCAGGCCTGATCACCCCCAACTTCCTTCCTCTGCCAGCCTGGTCACCCCTAACTGTCCTCCCCTGCAGGCTTGATCACCTGCCAACTGCCCTCTTCTGGCCATCCTGTGGTGGCCATCTTGTGTCCACATTAGGGCAGGATCTTTTGACAACTTGGGGGCAGTCATCTTGTGTTCTGGAGTGATGGTCAATCTGCATATTACTCTTTTATTAGATAGGATAGAGGCCTGGTGCACAGGTGGGGGCCAGCTGGTTTGCCCTGAAGGATATCCTGGAGCAGAGTGGGTGTTCCCTTGGGCATGGGGTGGCCTGGGCGAGGAGCTTGTGGTGGTTTGCAGGCTGGCCACGCCCCCTGGTGACCAAGAAGAGACCCTGGTATCTGGGATTTATTTATTTTCTACAATTGAAACTTTGTAGCCTGGAGCTGAGCCAAGCCTTGTGCTCTCACAGCCATTGAAACTTTGTTGCCTTAAACACCAGTCAGGGTTTGTGGAAAGCTTGGCTTCCTCCATCACTAGAGGCAGCCCAAGCCTCCTTCCTGCTCTCTCTGTGGCCATAGCCATCTTGGTTGGGTTAAATTGCATACTTGCTCTGATTGGCTGGTGGGTGTGGCTGGTGGGCATGGCTTGTAGATATAGCAGATACAGTCAGTCAATTTGTATTACTCTTTTATTAGATTGTACTAGAGTCCCAATGAACGAAATTTGTTCAAGTGGCTCGGCCCTCAGAGCCACAGTGGCTGCCTCAGCCCTTACAGCCCTAGCTTTGTACAGAAGGTCATCTGGACTGTTCAGCCAATAGTTCTAATTAGCATATTATGCTTTTATTATTATAGATTAAAACTATCACTCATTATTTACATAACTATGCTCAATACCACAATGTATTTAAAAGAAGCATTTCACACAAACCATATCCATTCATGATATTCAGGAGCTACTTAACTTTCACATAATAAAAACAACCCTTGAAGCATTCTGATGTATGAATTTAAAAGTTCTTCCTTTTATAAAATGCTGATCCAAGAGAAAATTTATCTTAGCTACTGTTGCCTAATGCTGTTTCTCTTGCATTTTATTCAAACCAAAGATTTTTAGGAAGAACATTCATCTTCCCTGAGAATTAGTCTAGTTATCCTTGAAGAAACACCAATTCTTTCCATTTCTTATATTCTCTAATGTTTTCTTTCCACATTTAATATTGTTTTAAACAAAGTAATGCCATGTACTTTTGGGCTGGCATTATAATAGTATTCTAAATACTTTTTCCCTTGAATATATATTCCAAAATATACTGATCTGATTCTAGGCTACAGATATATTGTTTTACACATTGGATATAGTAGTTATGAGTATGAAAAATTATAAAAATTAACCTCCAAGAAGAAAACCATCAGTGAGTGCAGTTGGCAGAGACTATCCTAAATATCCTTAATCTTGAGATAATTTAGACATCAAAGTTCTCTCTCTCTCTCTCTCTCTCTCTCTCTCTCTCTCTCTCTCGCATTTTAAAAATTCTAGACAACCTTATGCTAAGCAAAATAAGCCAATCAGAGAAAGTTAAATATCACATGATCTCACTCATTTGTGGATAATAAAGGACATTCTGAACTGATGAACAAAAGGATAGATACAGAGGCAGTAAAGCTTCAAACAGACTGTGAAATTACAGCAGGAAGATTAAAGTTAGATGAGGTAGATAAGAGATCAATCAAAGGACTTGTATGCATGCATATAAGCATAACCAATGAACATAGACACTGGGGGGTTGGGTTATGCCTGGGAGGGAGGGGGGGCAATGGGGAGATATGTATAAAAATTAATAAAAACATTAAAAAAAATAGAACCAGAGAAATAGAAGCATTGAACAGACTGTACAACCTATGAAGAAAGGTGGAGGGTGAGGGGGTAAGAAATCAACCAAAGGCCTTGTATGCATGCATATGAGCAAAAACGAACACAGACAGTAGCAGGGGTGATGGTTTGTTCCTGGGGGAGGGAGAAGTAGAGGAGAGTCAATGGGGGAGGAAGGAAACTCATGTAATACTTTAAACAATAAAGACTTTTTAAAAAATGTATTCAGTATTAACACAAACTATTCAACTAATTTAAAGAACTATAAAAAATGCTATAGAGTTTTTAGACATGCCTAAATTTACTGAAGAGAGAAATGATTCGTATATCATCCAACTAAATATTTCCATTCTAAATTACTTCCTAAATTAAAATGTGGAAATAACAGCTGAATAGATAGGCTTAAGGAGCAGCAGCAATGAAAGAGAAAGAATTGGTTCTTGAGTCTCATCTCTTTCTCTGTCTCTCTGCACACACACATAATCAACAGGTGCACAGGGAAATAATATTTATTTAATAATCTGTGTGCAAACACTATACAAAATAAATTAGAAGGAAATATGATATGATTAATTCATATGATTAGTATAAGTTTTAGTGTTTGCTTGAACAAAATGCGAGACATGCAAATGTTAAAGTCTAAGAATTGTATGTCAATAATTTCAGAAGGTACAATTGAAAGAGTAAATATAGAAAATTTCATCTTGGAATTTTTGCCAATCTGAAGCCTTTGAGATCTTTGAATAAATAAAAGTATGGCCAGGTTGGAACTCTTATTTTAGAGCACAAGAGGGTCAAATATAATTGTTTGGATTCATCTTCCCTATTGGATGATAGCCAATGGAATCAAGTGTAGTTATATTGAGTCCTGCTATTAATCACACACTCTCTTTATTTGCATGTTTGCTGGAAAACAACTGTGGCAGACAGATTGGGCTGGAACAGAGAGATCAGAAATGGGAGTGCCCTTTTCAAGCAAAGACCTACATAAGCCTTGAGAAGGAGTCATGGACAGACTGACCAGACAAATGTAGAAGTGTTTGAAGCTAAAAACCCAAAGATTTATTTTAGTGGGGAAAGAAATATGACACCCATCATATTCTTTGACAAAAGCCATTGAATAAATAGTAATTCTTCTTAGGCTTGAAAACAAAATTGTTTCAGTTTAAACCTTCTTTTAAAATGTTCATTTAAATGTTAGAAGATGTGACTGGGGAAGGAATGGGAGTCAATGGATAGGAGTGGGACATGCAGAGGCTTACAGGTACTAATGATACCATATTTCTTATGTAGTACTCTTGCTTTATTATCCTTTAAATTTTACATACACACACTGCAATGAACACAGGAGTCATATATTCTTTTGAATCAATGTTTCAAGTTTCTCAGGATATATTTCCAGAAGTGGAATTGCTGAGTCATAAAGCAGTTCCATTTTTTTTTTTTTTTGAGGAACATCCATATTGTTTTCCACAGTGACTGTACCAATCCACATTCCCATCAACAGGGCATGAAGATTCCCTTTCTCCAACATCCTCCAACACTTGTTTGTTGACTTACTGATAGCCATTCTGACAGGTGTGAGTTGATATCTCATTGTGGTTTTAATTTATATTGCTTTGATAATTAGTGACGTTGAGCATCTTTTCATTTGCCTATTGGCCATCTCTTTGGAGAAGTGTTTATTCAGGTCCTTTGCCCATTTTTTAAAAATAGGATTGTTTGTTTTTTTGGTAATGAATTATATAAGTTCTTTATAAATTTTGGATATTAACCTCTTACCACATGTATCATTGGCATATATATTCTCCCCTAAAATGGGTTTTCTTTTCATTTGGTTGATAGTTGCTGTTTTCTTGTTTTTGTTTTTGTTTTTGCTGTGCAAAAACTTATTAGTTTGATGTAGTCCCATTTGTTTATTTATTTATTTTTGCTTCTCTAGCTGAGGAGATATATCAGAAAAAAATACTGCTATGAGAAATATCTGAGAGTTTACTGCCTATGTTCTCTCTATTTTTTTTATGGTTTTGAGTCTTACATTTAAGTCCATCTTGAGTTTATTCTTGTGTATGATATAAGAAGGTAGTCTAATATTTTTAATCCAATTTTCCCCATATCATTCATTAAATAGACTACCTTTACCTCATTATATATTCTTGCTTCCTTTGTCAAATATTAATTTACCATAAAGACATGGCTTTATCTCTGGTCTTGCTATTCTGTTCCTTTAATCTAGGTGTCTGTTTTTATACCAGTATCATGCTGTTTTGATTACTATGCCCTTGTAGTATAGTGTGATACCAAGTAACATGATTCTTCCAACTTTGTTCTTCTTTCTGAATATTGCTGTGGCTATTCAGAGTCTTTTGTGGTTCCATATTTATTTTTGGACTATTTGTTTTAGTTCATTGCAGCATTATTTACAATAGACAAGATTTGGAAGCAGCCCAACTACCCATTAATGTAAGAGTGGATGTGCTGTGGGTACATTTATACAATGTAATACCACACAGCACTAAAAAAGGAAGGAAAGCTTACCTTTTGCAAAAGCATAGATGGTCCTAGAGAGCATTATGCTAAGTGAAATAAATCTAATACAAATACCATATAGTTTCATTTATATGTGGAATGTAATGAACAAAATAATCTGACAAAGTAAATAGAAACAGACTGACAGCTTTTAGAAGAGAGGGAGTTTGGGCATCTGGGTGAAAAAGGTGAAGGCAAAAAAACAAAACAAAACACAAACACACACACACACACACACACTCACACACACACTCACACACACACACACACAACACAAATCTTCATAAGCACAGAGAACAGCATGGTGATTACCAGAAAAAAAGGCAGGTGGGGAGAAGGTAGAAGAGAGTAAAGGGGGATAAATGGTGACAGAAGATTTGTCTTTGGACAGTGAACATATATAATTTACAGTTGGTGTATTATATATAGAGTGTACACCTGAAGCCTATATAATTTTATTAACCAACTAGAGGCCTGGTGCACAAAATTCACACATGGCCCTCAGCCCAGCCTGTACCCTCTCTTATCTGGGACCCCTTGAGGGATGTCTCACTGCCCATTTAGGCTCGATCCCAGTGAGTGCAGGCTGGGCTGACGGGATTGGGCCTAAATGGGTGGTCGGACATCCCTCTCACAATCCAGGACTGCTAGCTCCCAACCACCCTCTCCTGCAGGCCTGGGTGCCCTCCAACCACCCTCCCTTGCTGACTTGGTCTCCCCCAACTGCCTTCCTCTGCCAGTATGGTCACCCCCAACTACCCTCCTCTGTAGGCCTGCTCCTCCTCTCCCCGAATCTCCCTCCCCTGCATGCCTGGGTCCCTCCCAACTGCCCTTACTGGCCTGGTCTTCCCAAACTGCCCTCCTCTGCCAGCGTGTTCACCCCTAACTTCCCACAGCTGCCCTCCCCTGCAGGCCTTCTTGTAGTGGCCATCTTGTGTCTTGGTGTGACAGTCAATTTGCATATCACTCTTTTATTAGATAGGATGCCATCCTAATAAATTCAATAAAAATTTTAAAAATTACATATACCCATGATATACTCTATTTCAATGATATGTTTTTATAAAAAAAAATGTAACATTAGGAGATGCCATTTAATGTGTTACTATGATTCCAAGCCCCTCAATGATCTGTTAACATAATTCAAACTATTATTTGAAAATTATTTTATTTATGTACATCTAGGAAGTATCATACTTTAATTAAACCATGCAGCATTAAGCTTTTTTCCCTAACAACTTTGGACTAGAACTTTGTCTTATGAAAAATGAGGGAAATTGCCAGAGGAGATTCAGGAAGAATAAATCTGAGTAGAAACATCTACCTGTTATTCCCTTAAAGGATACTATAATAATAGTTATATAAAGGAATTTGGGTGGGGATAAACTTAAAGATTTAGGAAAAAATATGTTTCTACAATGAATTCTTCTCAAACCAGGCTCTCTCTTCTCCCCAACATGCTACCACATCTGGTCTTAGAAGCACATTGTTTGTAGCAATTATTAATTTTATTTATTTATTGTTGATAATATTACAGATGTCCTCCAGTTCCTTCCTTCTTTGCTCCCCTCCACCCAGTCCTTGCCCCATCCCAGGCCTTCTCCACATTATTGTGTGTTGTCTGTGTCTATGGGCTATGCATATATGCATATATGTTTTTTGGTTAATCTCTCCATTCCCAACCCTCTCCCCACAAAAATCCCTAACTTTCAAAGGCTAACTCCAAAGTACAAGTTTTAATTTAACTTTATATGTACATTTATCAATTAATGGGTTCTCTAGTAATGCTGTAGCTTTTGGAATTCATTCAGAAGGTGTGTAAGATGGAAATGCTGACCGATTGTGAACTTGAGTGGTATGAATGGTGCTGCTGTAACATTTTACTACATAGACATGATGTCCAATGTAACAAAAATCCTTGTGACCGTATAGTTTTAAAAACTTTACACACACACACACACACACACACACACACACACACACTTGAAGGGCAGATAAAAATGAAACATATACTTAGTGAGACAATCTAATTACATGTATGGCCCTTTTATTTTATATTGTCTGGTATTGGACTCAAGTTATAGTAGGCCCTTCGCAATGACCTTAAAACTGATTAAGGTTCCCTTCCAGAGAAAAGTGAGTTGCTTTCAGCTTGATTAGTAGCTTCCATTTTGTTCACTTTACATATGAACAATGCAGAATCTGTGCTAAATAGTAAGAATAGTGGACTGAGACCTAGGAGAAGGAGGAACAGGTAAGTGGGCTGGCAGAGATAAGTAATTAATAGACAATGGCTGCTTCTTAGTTCTTGGTACTTTCAAGCTTTATTTGGTCAGGTAAGCTGGGCTATAGTAGTAAAATGATAGAACTAGATCAACTTGATTCTTTTCAAAGGGAATGTAGTTGGATGGGATTGGAATGGTGCATTCTTACTGTTATGCAAAATATGGTCCCAATGTGCCAAAAGTCAGAACAAAACACCCTTCCTGCCCCATGTGGCCCAAAGCACTTCAGAGAACCTATGCAACCACATGGAAGAAAAAACATGATGTAGAGCTCCCTCACTCCTGGATCAACATGTCCAGCAAGGAAGATCGTTCTGCATATTGTATTAGATTCACATTTGAGTAAATTCATGGGACTGAGAGTAAAGGACCAAAGCAAAGGAAGAAAGATACTAGCATGAACAGAGGGTAAGGCAACAGTGTCAGCAAAGTAGAACAGCAAAGCTGAGTAATAAGAGTAAATCCATACTGGATCAGAGCATAAAAAGTGTCTTAAATATCTAAGGTAAGGATTTTCATTAGTTTTCCTAGTGAGGAACTATTGAGAGATTTTATCATGTGTAAATTTATGGTATATAAAGTTAGCTATGTGACAAGTGATATAGTTCTCTTCCCAAAGTGAATAGTAAGTCATTTTTATGAATGATGTTATCATCTTCTCAAAGTCCACAGTTAAAGATTGGCTTGGGGCCCTCACCTGGTTATTATAGCCAGAGCAAACATCCCGGATTACTCTAAAAACATTTTTGTCTTTGACTAAAGTGCATCTGTTTTAAACCCCAAAAGAAATCTTAACTTCCTGGACCCATATTTTAAAATGAATGAAGTTTATGCATGTATCTGTCAAATGTTTCATCAGTTCTCAAGGAATTGTCGCCATTTGAGCTAATCCTATATAATAAAAGACTAATATGAATATGCAAATTGACCAAACAGTGGAATGACTGGTCGCTATGATGCACACTGACCACCAGGGGGGCTCAATGCAGAAGCTGGGCTCTCCCATCTCCACAGCAGCACTAAGGATGTCTGACTGCTGGAGCAGGCTTAAGCTGTCAGTCGGACATCCTCCTAGGGCTTCCTGACTGGGAAAGGGCACAGGCTGGGCTGAGGGACCCCCTTCCCCAACCTCTCCCACCCCACAGTGCCAAATCTCATGCATTGGGCCTCCAGTATAAAATAATCTTTCAAGTTTTTCTAGTCTAATGGATAGAGAAGAAAATCAGGCTAAGTCCAAATTCCCCAGAGATGCTCTGTGAGCTTTCCAGCCTCATGCCTATATTATTGCCATTCCAACTGCAGGTCCCTGACCTCAGGGCCAGGGCCTTTCATACCTTCACACTATCATCACCCTGAACTTTCTCATCTACTTGGAAAATACCTACTCATTCTTAAAGATCAAAACTTTACATCTTTCCCACTCACTCTCAGAAGAAATGTATACTACCTCCTTTGTGCCCTAACTGTTCTATATCACCAGTTGGCAATTCTTTTTTCTTCTATGATCTGTCCAGTTGGTTTTTCTTACTAGATTCTATCCCTAGCAAGTTATAAGCTCCTTAGAAGTAGTAATTATAACATATTTCTTCATAAGCCCGAGTTTTAGAATATTGCCTGATGTATAGCAGGCACTCAACTATTTGTTTAGTTATTCATTTATGCAACACATATTTAAGCATGGGATTTAAATTAAGGCAGAATTATTTTTCATAATATTGCCACTATTGTTGCAAGAATCTTATTCCAAACTACAAAAAAGTTTCTATTCTACAACTCAAAAAAGACTGTTACCATTAGTTTGTTTTTCTTTTTTTGAAAAAGTATGGGGGCTATAGTCACTTGGGAGTTATTGGAAAATATAAACTAGAATGTCCCATGTTGAATTTTTTAATGTTCTTAGTAAAGTGAGAGGACCTTGAACTAAAAGTGCTGACAGAGACCCATAAGTATGTGTTGAAGTCCTAATACCACAGGCCAGGCCAATAACCATACATGATCAACTCTTATCTGACTTTTGATGATATTATTGCACCACTGGTTTCTATCAATTAGGTTCTCTGTTAAAATCTGTAACATATTGTATGAGTATTCATGTAAGATATACTAAATACCTGATATACATTGTTGGAAAATTGTGTAGTGATTTCAGATGGAGAAAATAAACCTAATTATAAAATAATGAAAGGTATAATGAGACATGAGAGAAGCAAGATATTTTATTTGTCCATTTAATACTTCCAAATAGCAAGTATTAGTGAAATAAGTTCTAAAGAAAATGGGCATGCCATATCCTGCCTTGCATTTGAAATTCAAAATCTTGATTTTCCCCTCCCCCTATACTTGTATTCTTACCTCAGCCTCCTCACTCCTAAGTAACCTCAATATGATTCCATAAATATTCAAGCAGATGTTGGCTAGTTTCTGTGCAACTGTTCCACTTAATTATGAGTTCTCTGTAGTTCACTTCCTTTGCACCTATCCTTTCCAAGAATAAAACAATAACCTTTTCCCTTATACTACATTAAATTAAAGAAAGTAATAGAGATGATGTCCCCCCAAAATGTATACACATTGTAACAACTGATAGCTCAATTTGAAAATTAAATATTTTAAATAATTATTTAAAGTATGTGTATACTTAGATATTTAAGACATTTTTTTTTGTTCTGATCCAATGTGGATTTACTCTTATTACACTATATATAGTTAAGTAGAAAATTAGTCTTGGAAGAACTGAATACAAAAAAACACTAAGTTCATTTCCAGATAGAGACTTGCAAACCTGTCAGTTTATAATTTCAAATATAAATTAAAGCCTTCATAGGAGACCATCTTAGTAGAGGGCTCCAGCTTGCTTTAACATGTCATGGAGGAAAAATCATAGGGAGGTTTGTAAGACAAACTTGCAACATTACAGTGAAAATGTAGTTTCTCTCCTAGCATAACTATGCAAGTATGGTATATATCTAACTACCTATTTGGTTTTCCTAGAATATTTTTTTAAAAAATATATTTTATTGATTTTTTACAGAGAGGAAGGGAGAAAGATAGAGATTTAGAAACATCGATGAGAGAGAGACATCTATCTGCCCCCTACTGGGGATATGCCTGAAACCAAGTTACATGCCCTTGACCAGAATCGAACCTGGGACCTTGCAGTCTGCAGGCCGGCACTCTATCCACTGAGCCAAACCTGTTTTAGCTAATTTTCGTAGAATCTTGATCAATTTAAGGATCTGGCTTTCCCTACTTACATAAAATCATTTTAATCCATTTATTATGTATTTTTTATTCTTCCCTAGCATATTCTCCATGTTAGTTATTCCAAACCATGCACACACTCCTCAGGAGACTAATCAACTATTTCTCTTGATCTTAAAAACTTTTATTATTCATTCTTTTTCTTATTTATATAAATAATACATCCTTTCTTCAATTTAATAAATCTTTATTGTTCAAATTATTGCAATTATTCCTCTTTTTTCCCCCCTTAGCTCCCTTCCTCCTGGCACCCACCCCACCCTTACCTCTCCCTCATTGTCCTCAACCATAGGTGTATGATTTTGTCCAGTCTCTTTTCGCACCCTCACACACCTTTCCCCCCAAGAATTGTTAGTCCATTTCCTTTCTATGCTCCTGATTCTATTATATTCACCAGTTTATTCTGTTCATCAGATTTTTTATTCATTTGATTTTTAGATTCACTTGTTGATAGATATGTATTTGTTGTTCATAATTGTTCTCTTTACCTTTTTCTTCTTTTTCCTCTTCTTAAAGAATAGCTTTCAGCATTTCATATAATACTGGTTTGGTGGTGATGCACTCCTTTAGTTTTTTCTTATCTATGAAGCTCTGTATCTGCCCTTCAATTCTGAATAATAGCTTTGCTGGGTAGAGGAATCCTGGTTGTAGATTCTTGCTAGTCATCACTTTGATATTTCTTGCCACTTCCATCTGGCCTGCATAGTTTCTGTTGAGAAATCAGCTGACAATCGTATGGGTGCTCCCTTGTAGGTAGTTAACTGTTTTTCTCTTGCTGCTTTTAATATTGTGTCTTTGTCTTTTGCTCTCGGTATTTTAATTATGATGTGTCTTGGTGTGGTCCTCTTTGGATTTCTTTTGTTTGGGGTTCTGTGCGCTTCTTGGACTTGCAAGTCTATTTCTTTCACCAGGTAGGGGAAGTTTTCAGTCATTATTTCTTCAATTAGGTTTTCAGTATCTTGCTCTCTCCCTTCTTCTGGCACCCCCATAATTCGGATGTTGGTATGTTGAAGTTGTCTCAGAGGCTTATGATACTATCTTCACATTTTTTGTTTCTTTTTTCCTTTTGCTTTTCCCATTGAGTGTTTTCTGCTTCCTTGTATTTCAAATCCTTGATTTGATTCTTGTGTTCCTCTAGTCTGCTATTAGGTCTCTGTATAATATTTTTTATTTCAGTCAGTGTATGTTTAATTTCTAGTTGGTCTTTTTTCATATCCTCAATGGTCTCATTAAATTTATTGAACTTTTTTAGGAAATTCTTGAAAAACTTTATAACTGCAGTTTTGAACTCTATATTCAGTCATTTGTTTTCCTCTATGTCTTTCGTTTGTGACCTGTTTATTTGTCTCCACATTTTTGCTGCTTCCCTTAGTTGGTGGAGTAGTTTTGTGTGCTAGTTGTCCTATATGGCTCAGTTGTTTCACCTCCCCAGTTACCTGAGGTGGATACTCTTGGTGCATTCCTTTTGTGGACTGTGTGTACAGCCTTATTGTAGTTAAGTCTTGATTGTTGTTGGTATCACTGGGGGGAATTGACTTCCAGGCCAATTGGCTGTGAGGATCAGCTGTGTCTATGCCGGGAGAACTTCTGTGCTAGAGTCAGCCTTATGACACAAGACTTGTAAAATTGCAAAAGCCTCCGTGTTTATCTTGGATGGGGTGGAGTCTCAGGGTTGAGCAGATAGTCTTGGCTTCCCCTCAGCCCTGCCCTATGCAGCTCCTGGGTCTCAGTGTTCCTAGGTAATTGCTGCAACCCTCTCTGCATGCACTTGTGCACATGCCTCTAGACCTCTGCCTTTTGTGGCTTTCCTGAGTTTCTATGCACTCCAGGGACCAGTATAAGTCTGGATCCCAAGGGTCTTGCCCGAAACTGGGATTCAGTGTAGTTGGAACTAGTGTTCAGTGCAGTTGGGAGGTTCCATCTTTCTCCTGCTAGAGAAAGCCAGCAGCACAATCAGCAGTCAGCCTTCTGTGTGCTCATTCAAACTTGTGTACCTCCGGACTTCTGCCTTTTGCAGCTCCGTTGAGTTTCCGTGCACTCTTCCCTTTTCCCAAAAGTCCAGACTCCCCCCAGATGAGTCTTGCCCAGAACTGGGGTTCGGTGCAGTAGGAACTGGGGTTCAGTGCAATCAGGAGCTTCTGTCTTCCTCCTGCTAGAGGAAGCCAGCCATGTACCCTGCTGCCCATCCTCTCCACACACGTCTGAGTACCTCAGCTTTTTACAGTTCCTCTGAGTCTCCGTGAGACTCTTTCTTTCCTTCTAGTTGTAGAATTTCTACTCAGACAGCTTTCCTGTGGTTCTGGATGATGTCCATCTGTCTTTTAGCTGTAGTTTTGAAATTGTTGTGTGAGGCAGCAGTTAAGGTGTTCACCTATGCCACCATCTTGGTTTCTCCTAAATAATACATTCTTATTGTAAAATATAAAAATTAAAAATTGTAAAAGGTTAAAGTTAATTTATTATCACTAATTTCACTCCCCACAGGTTATTTTTATGCTACTATTATTATTATGGTATGTTTCCCTAAAGCCTTTATTCTATATATACATTAGTATATAATATACACTGTACACACACATATATTGTATTGTATTATATTTTACTAGGGGCCCAGTGCATAAATTTATGCACCTTGAAAGGAACTCTGGGTTGTGAGGCTGCAGTGGGCACAGGGGTGGGTCTTGGCCCATCCTCTGCACCCCTGCCTGGCCCCTCCCACCTCAGCCCCTGGTCCTCTATCTGCCAACAGCCTCTCTCTCACTGCTGCTGCTCCCACACGCGGATGGTGCCAGTCCCACTCACACCTGCTGACTGCACAGAGCAATTGGGGCCGGTGCCAGCAGCGGGTATGAGCAGGGTCAGCACTGTCAGCTGGTGTGAGTGGTGGGTGCTGGGCCCAATCACCCGTCAGGAGCAGGGAGAGGTAGAGAAGCCCTTAGGGCAATCAGGCCCAGCACCCGCCACTCACACCAGCTGACAGTGCTCACCCTGCTCATACCCACTGCTGGCACCGGCCCCAATTGCTCTGTGCAGTCAGCAGGTGTAAGTGGGCCAGCACCAGCAGCAGGTGTGAGCACTGGGTAGGACCACAGTGTGCAGGAGTAAAGAATTTTCAGTAACCACCAGAGGCTCACCCTGATGACAGTGACTGGTGCCTGCCTTGGTCTGGCACCTCCTCTCACCTGCTCCATTATCCTGCCATGGCCAATGCTCATCATGCTCCTCATGTACCCCATGGTGGTCAGCACACGATATAGCAACCAGTTGTTCAGTTGTTCTGCCATTCAGTCTCTTTGCATATTAGGGTTTTATATATAGAGATTGTATATAGTTTCTCATCCTGTTTTATCTCTTTAAATATTTAAAAAAATTTTGTGCATTAGGAAATATTCTTCAAAAATATTACTTTTTTCACTGTTTCATAATATTATTCTATATGAGTGTACCATAATTTGTTTCTTTAGAAATGGAATAATATTGTCATGATGTCATGATTATTCATATATATATATATATATATATATATATATGTTTTCATGGGAGGATCTGATTATCTTGCTAGGATATATTACTAGAATCAAAATCACTGATCAAAAATATAGTATTTTTAAGGTTCTTAATCCATATTGACAAATTTTCTCTAGTTGTACCTAATTTACACTCCTTCAGCTGATATGAGTACCAGCTTCACTTTACCCTCATCAACACTGGCTGTTATACTTAAAAAAAAAATCTTCGTCATTTGCATATATAGAGAACTTAGTAGGATGACATTGATTAATAGGATTATATAGGTTTCAGGCATATGATTCTATGATATATGGTTTGTATATTGCATTGTATACACACTACCCAAAGTCAACCATCTTCCGTCACCATATATTTGGTTCCCTTTACCCCTATCCCTTCCCTCTGATAATCATACTATTGTCTGTATTTGTGAGTTTCAGTTTTATATCCTACATATGAGTTAAATTATATGGTTCTTACTTTTTCTGACTTAGCACAATATTCTCAATATTATATTCATGTTGTTGTAAATGGCAATATTTATTCTTTTCTTATGGCTGAGTAGTATTCCATTATATATGTGTACCGCATGTTCTTTATCCAGACCTCTATGGAAGAATACTTTGGTTGTCTCTCTGTCTTGGCCACCATGAATAATGCTGCATGAACATAGGGATACATATAAGTCTGTGAATAAATATCTTTGAGGTTTTAGTTTAGATACTTTATTTTAAAAAAGAGATTATTTTAATTTGCATTTCTTGAATTGAGTTGGTTAAACATGTTTTGGGCCAATTTTATTATTTCATATGTAAACTGCATATTCCCTTTGCCTATTTTTTTATATGTCTATGCTTAGCTCTTTTCTAATTGATTTATAAGAAATATTCATATATTGTAGATCTTGACATTCTATAAAAAATGACCTACACTGTTTGAAAATATCAAGATCATGAAGTAACTAACTATCCTCATTTTCTTTAGGCGCAACTAAATCTCGAGATTTCCAGTTGATCTATCTTGATCAATTTGATCTATGATAATGTCCACCATCCTAAAGAGCCTACGGCATTTAAACCTTGCTTTGTTTATTTTTTACTGAGCAAATACATCCTTTCCCTCAAACAAATATACCCAGTGTGAGGGTATGTGTACCCTTTGGCATCTTCTGCATGATAAGGGTTCTATTAACTCTAGCACCTATTCTCTTCTCCTACTCAAAGATTCTGAGGTACATTTAAAAATATTTTTATTGATTTCAGAAAGGAATGAAGAGGGAGATAGGAACATCAGTGATGAGAGAGAATCATTGATCAGCTGCCTCCTGCACGTCCCCTACTGGGGATGGAGCCTGCAACCAAGGCATGTGACCTCCTGGTTCATAAATCCATACTCAAGCACTAATCCACAGGGGGACGGGGGGAGGGGCTGAGATACATTTTAATAATGACTCAATTTCACACAGAATTTAAATATTCAGACAACATTGTGAGCAAAAAAACAAATATTTTTAATCCTTAAATGATAGGGAAATGTAGACAGAGATTAGGTGAGTTACTTTAGATCTGCTTAATTCTTATTTATACTCTACACCAAACCAAAAATTACCAGCCCTTCTGTAGTTGACCGGTAGTCAAAAACAGAAAAATTGTAGTTTAAGCTATTTAAGAGTGATTATCTTCCCTTAGTCCTGGATTTCTAGAATTCCAGGAAGCTGTGGCTATTTCTACAAAAATTGGTGATAGTGGAGGAGGGGGAGAGCAATTTTACAGTGGCTAGGCTTGGCTTGTGCCACCTTAACTAAGAGATCAAAACTAACATCACTAGTAATAAGATATATCAACATAGGTATACCTAATATGATGCCCTGAGAAAAGCACAACGCCACTTCAGTAGTATTTATGCTGAAAATAAATACCTAATCTAATTATGAGTATCTATCAGACAATCCAAATTGAGAGAGCTTCTACAAAATGACATCATAAAAGACAAACAAACAAACAAAACAAAAACCAGGAATTTCCACAGATCAGAGAAGACTGAGGAGACATGGCCATTTTTAAATCTTTTTTGTTAATTAATTAGTTAACTAAATACAGTGTAGGGTCCTGAATTAGATCCTGGATCAGACAAAGGACATTTGGACAAACTGATAAAATTTAAATAAGACTTTTAGCTTAGTCAATAGTATTGTAGTGGTGTTAATTTCCCATTTTTGATAATTGTACTGTGCTTATTTATGCAAGAAAATAACATTAGAGAAAGTCAGGGGAGGGGTATACAGAAATTTTCTGAACATTTTTGGTAACTTCTATGTAAATCTAAAATTATTTCAAAATAAAAATTTAAAAAATAGAGGAAAGAAGGATGAATTAAATTCTGTATGATAGAGAAAGAGTCCCCTATATTTTTCGTGGAGAAAAAAAAAATGTCCCCAATTTCAAGGATCACATCAATCATTTCCATTCATCAATATGGTCACTTTTACCTTTATAATATGTGTGTAATGTAGGATATCTTTCAGCATGTGGAAGAGTCATTAGCTGTTGTTGGAGAAGTTATATTCAGTGGTATACAGCAGTCATTCATTAAACAGACATGCCAAATGGTGACAAGGGTGAGCAAAATAAATAGATCCTCGTCTCCTGGAATGTCCAGTCTTATTAATAAGAAAGATAAAATCAGAAATTATTGGTTTTATTTTTTGCAAACATTGAGGATGGACTTTTCAGTATGAAAAGGCTGTGGGAGAATGGGGACTTATGTCAAAAAGCGATTTGTTACAAAAGTTGGAGAAGGTAAGGCTATGGTGTGTTAGTGTGCTGTTGATGTGTAAATGCAGACCATTAATCCATGCTTAAGAGGGTGAAGGGCAAAAGCAGAAAACCGGATCACAGGAGAGAAAAAATCACTAGAAAGTAGTAAGGGAAGTAGAATGCAAGGAAAGAGAAATGAAAAACGTGGCAGTCAGTTTATCATATGATATAGGCCATAGCATCATTGCGAATAAAAACACACACACAAGAAAGGTGGAGTGTAAGCTAAGATTGATTTCAGGTGTGTGTGCAGAGGACAGAGGAAAAGATTGGGGATGAGAGGCACGCAGGAGGAAAACATCAAATTGGGGACTACTGAGCATGGGAAGAGTAGATGGACACTTCCTCCCAGGGAGACTAATCACCTACAAGTCTCAGAAACATCAAGGAGGAGGAAGGACAGCGTGGGAAGCGAGAAGGTGGGCGCTGTTCCTGCGCGGCTGCGTGCGCACCCCGGGGCGTGCGGACCCCGGCGCCAGAGCTGGGCGCGGAGTGGGGGGAAGGTTGCGGGGTGGAGGGTGTGAGTGTGTGCGCTGTGTTAGGTGATGTCATTGCAACTCAGTGAGCGATGAAATTTAACACCGGCCGGATTTGCTTGGCTCCTCTTCTTCCAGGGGAAGCCGCCGGCCGAAGTCAAAGCTGAGCGCCTGCAGTGGCCACCGGCCCCCTTGCAACCGCTCGATTTTTCGAAGTGGGTGTGTGTGCTTGTCTGACAAATGTTCAGGCGCGGGTTGTTTCCAAGGACTTCCCCGCCCCCCTTCATCTCCTTCCCCCCCCCCCACCCCTTTCTCCTCCCAGGCCCAAAGCAGAAGACTCCACTGGAGTCACAGAGTCGCCTTTGAACCGCAAGTGAACTTGAGGGCTGCGCTCGCAGCTGAGCTGCTGCTGCTGCTGCCGGCGCCCCGCCGCCCGCCCGTGAGGTCTCCCTCCTCGCCTGCCCTCCCAGGGGAGCGCTACCCCCGGCTCCTCGGTTTCCTAGTCAGGGAGCTAGGGAGTCTGTCTGCCCTTTGGGTGCTATTTCTCTCCCTCTCCACCTCCCCCCTCCCTACTTTTTTGTTGTTGTTGTTGCGGTTGGGAGCATCGTTTTCATGTGATTTTGTTTTCCTTTTTCATGGACAGTACCTGCACCCTTAGCAGAACGGAGTTGGCTTCTGTTTTCCGTTAGCGCTTCGCTGCACGGACAAATGCATACAAATGCATTTAGGAGCCCACAGGACAAGGCGTGGAAAGGTCTCCCACACGGCGAAAACGTAAGTAGCCCACCCGCAGGGGCGGGGGTCCGATCCAGCCTCTCTCCCCCAGCCCCGGGGCCCGCTGAGCGGGACGGAGTTTGGGCTCTTGCTTCTTGGCACTTTTTGGAAGTTGGGAGCCGCCAGCAGCCGTGGCATCTTCCTCTGGACTCCTCAATTTGTACAACACCGTGTTTGAAAGGAAGCCTCCTGCCAGCGGCTCTCTCAGATCGTTGATGTTAAAAAGATCTGGTGGTTCCGGAGGGAACGCTTGTTGGCCTGGGTCCCGGCGCGGGCGGCAGCGGCTCCCGCAGCTCCGGAGCTGGGCTCGGACCCCCGCCCGCCCGCCCGTGCTCCGGGCCGCCCTCGCGCCCTCCTGGCCATTGCCTCCCTCGGGGCCCTGGCTGAGCTCTTGCTTCCCCGCGGGGCTGGCTCCTCCGGGCGTGCAGCCTGGGGGTGGCCCGGCCGTTCGCGGGACCCTGCGCCCTGTGCGCGCAGCCTGGAGGGTGTGGGTCCCGGACTTGGGGCAGGGGTGCGGGCTGGGAAAGAGGGTGCCCACAGCATGTCGGGCATCAGGGCATTGCAAACCCCCGGGACTCAGGCAATCGCCTCTGGTCCGCAGGAGGCCAACAAACGCGCTGCACATCTGGGGCCGGGGCTGCGCCGGGATCCCTGGCTTGTTTCAGGGGAAGGGGCTGGGCGCGTGGGGGTCGGCTCCTCCCCGGAGTTGTTCACGGGGACCCTGTCTGCACCCCACTTCCTCTTTGGGCACGGTACCTGCTCCCACTTCCTCCCTGGGAAAAGAGCGTTGATGGGGAGGGAGGAGGGTGCCTGGCGTGGGCTGGCTGGCTGCCCTGGACCCCCGGGAAGAGGTCGGTGGGTTATGCAAGTTTGCTCCTGGGCCCCTGGGCGGAAGGGACTAAGTGGCTGGTCTCCTCCGCCTCGAGGCTGCCCCGAAGGGGAGTAGGTGGGAGGAGGGCAGGGGGCGGAACTGAGGGTGGCTACTCAGGGCCGGCGGAGGCGGGGTGCCGAGAAAGACCGCCTTGTGGCAGTGTTTGTATGAACATGTGCTTGCCAGCCGCGTGCGCCGAGCCTGGCCGAGCTGGCGCGCTCTGTCCTCTGACCTCCGGCTGCCAGACAGACTAGGATGCGCCGCCCCACGCGCCCGCGGGCAGAGGAATTGGAGAGCAGTAACCTCCGCCACCCTGTGCGTGCGTGCGGCGAGGTGCCGGCCGGGAGACGCGCGTCCCAGAAGAGATCGGGCTCTCCCAGTAGCCTTCCCAGAGAGGCTCAGGCAGGTCCCCGGGAGCCCAGGCATGTTTCCCATCACTTTTCTAGATAAAAGCCCCTCTGCAGAGATCCTCAGGGAAACCGAGGGCGGGTGTGGGGCGGGAGGGTACAGCGGACCCCTTGGGATAGATGGCATCTTTTATGTGATCTGGCCCATGGAATCCCAATGAGGCCTCGGGCTCCTGCAGGTCCAGAACCCAGGAGCGGCTGGGTGAGGCCCTCCATCTCAAAGCTTCCCTGTCCATCCCTGTGCCCCCCCCCTTGCCCTGCCTGCCAGCTCTTCCTCTCCCGAGGGCTTTCCCAGGCCATTGAGCCAGGCCTAGTGGCTGACTAATATTCCCCTTGGTAGTGACCAACCTTGCGGATTAAAGCAGATCTTCTGCTCCTGGCCTCTCTGTCTTGTCTGGTTTACACTTCCCTCCCAGACGCTTCCAGAAAAGGCCCTGCATAAATTCTTGGGCAGTTTGGGGTTTGTAAATTGGGTCCAGATGATTGGGGGGAGGGAGGCCGAGAAACCAAACAGAATGAATTACACCGAGGGACTTCTGAGGAAACATTAGACTATGTGGAATGGAAAAAGAACCCTTGTGAAGAGACGTTGGGGTGGGCAGCAGATCCTGGGTGCTGATCTCCCCTGCCTCCCAGAAGGCCTCTCTGCCAGGGGTCTTGCAGCCTCTTGGACACCCAGTGTGTTCGGTTCCAGTGGCCAGTGGGGATGGGCTGAACAAAATGAAGGGTGCTCAAGGTTACATCAGATTGCAGCCCTTCACAGCTCCAACCACACACTGCAAGTGGTGAAAAACTATTACTGATTGAGCTAAAAAAATTATTTATTGAAAATATCCAATTTCCACAAAGAATTTAGAGTTCTCCAGTTTAAAACACGCACGCACACGCGCGCGCGCGCACACACACACACACACACACACACACACCATACCAATAAAACCTATATGGTGGGAACTTGGGAGAAGCAGCTGCTAAGCTAATAATAATGTCAGATCACTGAATTAAACCTTGGAGCCCCTAATGAAATCCCTGAGATTTTAAATTTTTTTGTGATGACATTTTGCAAGAGCGGAAACAGTGTATTTATTTTACTTTAAATCTTTATTGTTTAAAGTATTACATATGTCTCCTTTTTTCCCCCCTTTAACCCTTTCCAGCCCATTCCTACCCCCAGGACTTCAACACACTATTGTCTGTGTTCATGGGTTGTATATATGCATACAAGATATTTGGTTGATTACCTCCCACCCACTGACCTTCCTCCGCCTTCCCTCTGAAATTCCACACTCTGGTCCATGCTTCCCTATCTCTGGATCCACTCTGTTCAGTTCATCAGTTTATTTTGTTACTTGGATTTCACATATGAGTGAGATCATGTGATACTTGTCTTTCTCTGACTGACTTATCTCACTTAGCATGATACATGATACTCTCCAGGTTCCTCCACACTGTCTCAAGGGGTATTTTTACTGCTGCATAGTATTCCATGGTATAAATGTACCACAGCTTTTTATCCACTCATCCACTGTTGGGCATTTGAGCTGTTTCCAGATCTTAGCTAATGTAATTTGTGAGGGGCAGTATTTTAAAATCACAATTCTGATTAGTCACCCCCAAACACTGACAATTTAATACTGGATCCCTAAAGACATTTTATTTCATGGGGTTGCTTTCAGATGGGTTACTTAATGTGAACTGTAGAATTAATACAAAGGAAACTAAAACCAAAAGTCAGTGTTAGATACATTCATTTAACATATGATTGGAAAGTCTGCCAGGCAGGCTATTATGATACTTAAAGGGTTTCTATAACCAAAAGGAGGGTTGGATATAAAATTTATTTCTTAGCTGGTATGAAATTCTGTGCTTTTAAAATTTGCTTGGTTATGTTTTTATTCAAGTAAATGTTTAAAATAAACTGATGTCTCAGGGAGAGGAATTGTAATTTATAGACAAAGATTTTGAATGTTGTTTAGCATCCTACTTGGAAGCCTGTGAAATTACAGGGAAAATGTAAATTTTATTAATGAGAATTAGAATAGCTATGCTAGTTTCCTTGCCAAACTTTTAAAATATGACTTATTTTATAACTTGTAATTCTGAATGAGAAGACCGTTTCATTTTCATTCTCATAAAAAGCTAATACTATTCCGTTATTCATTCACTCATTTATTCAGCAAATGTTACTGAGCTCCAGGTATGTGCCCAGCACGGTTCTAGGCAGAAGGGATAGAAACACAATTGCTACCCTCCCGACATGCCCATTTTAGTACAGGAAACAGAAAATGAAACAACCAAGTTTAAGAAAATAAAATAAGGTTATATACAAGAGGACACCTAACCATCCTGGGTAGGTGGGAAGAGTAGGGAGGGATAATACTGGAAGGAAAGGCTGGCCAAAGGAAGTGAAATCTACACTGAGACATAAGTGGAAAAGACATAGGACGTTCCAGACAGAGAACAGTCAATGGCTCAAAGGTTAGACAGAAGAGTGCATTGGAAGGCCTGAAAGAAATGAAGTTGGTTGGAGCACACATTGAAGGAACCTGGATCTGGAGAGAAACAAAGAAGAAATGTAAAAGGTCTTTAAACCAGGTTACTTTCTTAGATAAATACATGGAAGTCAGGTTGACCTGACTTCTTGATCTTGGGATCAGGGTGCAGGTGGAAGATACCAGGGAAGTTATATATTTGTTGAAACTCAGTCCAGCTGAGACGAGTAGCTTTATTGACTGATGTAGTTTTCATTTAAAAATCTTTATTTAGTAGTAATATATGCCCAGAATTTTGCTAGGTTAGGCAGCAATCAGTTTAACAATCTCTATGGTATTATGAGGACAAACTAATTTTAATGTAGTTTCTTTCTTTCTTTCTTTTTTTTCTTGCTACTTATTGGACTCTGGGCATTCTAATCACTTGAAGTTCTTAAGCATTTATCTCTCTGTTCTCATGAATTGCTTGCATGCTTGGAATTTAACCAAAACTTCTTGTATGCTACACATTGGATTAATTATACAAATTCCTATTCAGTTGAATTGATATTCCAAGAAATTTATTGTATATAAGTTATGGACACTTTATTACTTGAATCATTCAACTGCTGAGATGAGAACTGTTTTTCAGTTATTTAGGGAACAGAGGACAGAAATTTACTATTTCTGGATCTTAGCAGCTAGTAAAGAACAAAATCTGTAAAGCTGTCATGACTTAGGGACATTTTTGGCTTGTAAAGTTCGTGTGGTGGAAATTGTTGAAATTATTGATGTACATCACATGTGTGTGTTTTTCAGATTAGTTCACCCTTTCCAATTGGTTTAAATGAAAGTCACCAACGCATAAAAGTTTTGTATTCATAGTATTTCAAAAGTCATTCTTGCCAGTATAAATCCAATCTATGTAGGAATCATCATCGGTAGTCTGAGGATATATATCTTAATACCTGAAGGTCTCTAAACCTTTTGGGTACCCTAAATAAAAAGATGCCTTGGGTTCCCTAAAGTAGCTTAGACTCTTCAGATAAAGAGAAAGTTTAACAGCTCCAAGAATTGTTCAGGGAAGATGCCTTGGATGGCTATTAGTTCCTTAAATACTCTGATTATGGTCTTTGGATATCTATTTCCTGCCTGATCTCCTTTTAGGCCTCACCCCTCGCATGTCTGGTTATGTTTTGACTGTGGCTTATCTCAAATTGAAAATGTGGCTAACAGAGCAGGCATACAGAGTATCTTATATTTTGTTAGATATCATCATGGGTTACATTTTCTGAACCTTTATTGAATGTTTGTTATCATATTATTAACTTCTGTTAGACCTGGTTTGATTTTGTTAAATGTTGTGAGTATATGTACTCTGTTACTTTATATTAGTGACACATGCTCCAGACATACAAAAAAGTGAGCAAAACAGATGTGCTTTGAGTATTTGAGAAAAAAAATTAATACACTAACTGGACTTTTTGTTAGAGTGATCTAAACATATGGACAAATTAGAAAACTTAGTAGGCTATTTTCATTTACTTAAAAGAATATGGCCAGAACTGTAGCAAGACTTTCTTATATTTGTGGTTAAATACATGATTTTATGCATAATTTAATAACATCATGCTCTATAATTTTATTTTTGTCCTCTAATGCCAGTATATTAATAGGACCTCATCATACACATGAACTTTAGGGTTTTATATTTAGGATGTAAAATATAAAATTTATATTATGACATTGAATAACAGAAAATTGAAATGACCTGTCAAGGGTCATACAGTGAGTTATGAATAAAACCAGAATTAGTCTTTTCATTCCCAGTCTAGTGTTATTTTCTTAACCATGTTTTAAAAAAATATATTTTTTATTGCTTTTTTAGAAAGAGAGGAAGGGAGAAGGATAGAGAGATAGAAACATTGATTAGAGAGAAACATCACTGGTCAGCTGCCTTTTGCACACCTCCTACTGGGGTTCGAGCCAGCAACCCAGGCATGTGTCCTGACCAGGAATCAAACCTGTTCATGGATTAACATTCAACCATACTAGTCAAACTAACCCTTTCATTTGCCAACAATTTAATATAGTTATAACTTTACTAGTAATTTATTGAAATACTGAAGCACTATATGTACAACATAAGGAGAGTAACACAGAGCACTGATGCTGCCCTTGACAAGTCCATGACTATCCTTAATGTGGAAATGTTTTTACTTTGTAAGTAAATGTAATATTATGGGGAGCAGGTGTGCAAAACCAAACAAATAAACAAGGCCGGCCCAACTCGATATTTCCTAGAAAGCTTGAATCATTAGATATCCATTTTATACAGTGATGGAGTGTGGCCCTTGACCAAACTGATTGACAATTAAACTTGATATATTTTCTGTGTTCCCACTCAGAGATGAGAAAAATAATTAACATGGAAATAAAAAAGAAAAAAAAGGGCTTCCACTAACCCTATCATAACAGATTTAAAAAAAATTATCTTTTTCTTCTTTAATTTCTTAGGAGTTTAAAAAAAAAATAGGTCTAGAGCTTCCTAATGCCGTGACCCTTTAATACAGTTCCTCATGTTGTAGTGACTCCTAGCCATAAAATTATTTTCTTGCTACTTCATAACTGTAATTTTGCTACTGTTAATGAATCATAATGTAAATATCTGTGTTTTCCCATGGTCTTAGGTGACTCTGCTAGTGGTTGAGAACCACAGGTTGAGAACCACTGGTCTAGAGGGAAAAATTGAATTCCTCAATCATTGGAGATGAAAATGTACTCATTTTCTGTTAAAAATTCCTACTAAGTGTCAATATCATGTAAGAGATATTTATTTACTAATTATAAAAGGTACAACATATATGGGCTATAATAAAGTTACAATTAAAGCATCAAGAGTACAGAGAGGAAAAAGCCAATCCTCTTCAGGGATGATGGGAAATTTCTTGGAACAGATGCTGTTTAAATTAGGCTTTGATGAAACCTAACATTCTGACAGGTGGAACCTGAGAGGCCATTTCAGGCACTTACATGGTCTGCCCATGGAATAGAGAATAATGTGGAATGGCTGGAACTTCAGGGGTGTCAGGTGTAGTGGGATCTTATATTGCTAAAACAAGAAAGTTAGAGCTGAATAAGGGCCTTGAACACCTGGTGAGTAATTTGACTTTTTCTGTTTTTTCTTACTTGGCTATTAGTTTTTGGCATAATCAGAAAAAGAGAAATAAAATCAGTCATTGATCCCCAACTCTCCATTAGTCATCAGTAGCAGTACAGAGGTATACTTACATAGGATATGGCTCAACTGATTTGTCATAATTCCCTAAAATCACTTGGTGAAGGGATGATGTGGACATGGTCATATTTTCCTGCCTCAGTCCAGGAATGGACTTGTTAACGTGTGTAGAAAGAACTGTATTTTCTAGTTTTCTCCCCTGAGGTCATTTGGTAAGTCTATGGGGCGGCTAAATTGCAAAGTGAATAATGCTGGTTGATGTACTCTTCATTAGTTAGCTTTATTCTAACTGAAAAAATGCCTTCTGGGTTGTTAGCAAGGTCTAAGTGAGCCAGATTTCCTTGGGCACGTGAGATATGCTTCTTTTCACATTCTGTTTTCTGCTAAAATAGCATAATTCTGATGTGCTCTCCTTAAATAACTGTAATCCTGAGCCACTAATAACCTCACTGATATGTATCATGCCAGTTATTTGTTGAAAATATAAACTTGAAAGGAAAAGAGCCTCCTTTTATACAAACTCTAGATCATATAAGGATCCATCCTAGAGAACCCAGAGAAATCATTTTAATCTCCGACAGTGGAACTCAATTTTGTTTGTGCATTAGAATCAGCTGGGAAGTGTTTAAAAACCCCTATACTACGGACAAATCAAAATCAGAATCACTTGGAGTTGAGGTAGGACTGGCAGGAACCAAGTATTCATTTTTAAAACTCTTAGGTGGTTCTACTGTGCAGCCACGGTGAAAAACAGATCCAAAACGTGTGGGCCTTTCATCACCCCTCCAGTATTCGAAGCCAGAATGATGGTCCTCAGAGTATGATCCCAGTTCAGGGGCATCAGCATTGCCTGGGAACTCATTATAAATGCAAAGTGTTGAGCTGCACCCCAGACCTAGTGAGTCAGAAGATCTCAGGGTGGGGCCCAGCAATCTTTAGCCCCTCAGGTACTTCCCAGGCACTCTAACATTTGAAAACCACCAAGATAGTGCAGTAGAAAGGATTTTTTTTTAATAATTTTTTAAATAATCTTATTTGTGTCATGATTTGTAACATGATTTAAGCAAAATTATATTTAAGTATATTTAAAGTACAATGTAACTATAAATAGTAAATGGCCTAAGATGCTTTTCTTAGAGTTTGGTAAACACGTAATCTATATTGGAATCACTTAGTTGGAATCATACACATTCTGAGGATCTTCTTTAAATTTGTGAATCATCTCTGCAGCAAGGCCCAGAATCTGCAGTTGTCATAAGAATCGCAGGTGATTCTTCAGTAAACTAGCATTTGAAAAGCATTGTTCTAAATGGATGACACCATGTCTGGGAATATTTTATAGGCTTCATTAAAATACTGTATACAGTTCACTTATTTGCCCATATCAGTTGAAATTTATAACCCTATCTTATAAAAAACAGTGCTCTGTACTGAGTATAACCACAGAATGTGCATTTTTCATTTACTGAAAAATGATTAATACCATTTTAATACAAATGTTATTTCCTTTATATCAAGGAGAATAGTATAATTTTATATTGCTGTCTCACTTTATAAAAGATCATCTTTCTTAGATTAAGAGGCTCTTTATACTAGTTGGTAATGATAAACAATTACTGTTGGTAATAGACAATGTACTAATTACTACTAATACACCAAGAACTGAATAAAAATAAAAATAAAAATTAACCTTCAGAAAGCTCTGTAATCACTCCTTGCAGAATAGTATTTTATAGAAATGTTATTTGAGAAATCCCTAGGTTAGAATACAAAGCAGAATCAGGATCTATATTAGCAAAATTGAAGTAATGAAATATTGTTGTCAGCATGCTCATTAATTTTTAAAATCATCTCTATGATTTTTCACTTGGGAAGTAGATATAGCCAATTCTGAAGACTATTCACAAAAAATCAAAAATGTGGTTATACTGCCAAAACCGGTTTGACTCAGTGGATAGAGCGTTGACCTGTGAACTGAAGGGTCCTAGGTTTGATTCCGGTCAAGGGCATATACCTTGATTGTGGGCACATCCTCAGTAGGGGACATGCAGGAGGCAGCTAATCTATATAAATGAAGATTTTGATTTGTAGTGATTAGGTATTGTGCTCACAAATACTACTAATCAAAATGTTCATGTTGTTATTTATAGGCCAATGCTATTTTCAGAGGCAAAGAATCATGCTTCTAGTACAAGTGATTTGAATATGATATTCAAATGGTTTTTATTATAAATTTCATTTAAATAATAACTGGTTCCATCAATCTATGGTTAAGTGACTATAAGTTGTGCTTATTTTGTGTAAGTTTCTATTACTTTGCATAAATTGCATGTATGGTAACTTAATATAAAATAACTTGAGGCCCAGTCCACAAAATTTGTGCATGGGGAGTGGAGGCGGGGTGCTGTCCCTCAGCCCAGCCTGCACCCTCTCCAATCTGGGACCTCTCTAGGGATGTCCAACTGCTTGTTTAGGCCCGATCCTGGATTGGACATTGCTCTCACAATCCAGGACTGCTGGCTCTCAACTGCTTGCCTGCCTACCTTCCTGATTGCCCCTAATCACTTTGCCTGCCAGCCTGATCACCCCCTAGCCACTCCCTGCCATCTTGATTGATGCCTAACTGCTCCCCTGCCAGCCTAATTGCCCCTATCTGCCCTCCCCTGAAGGTCTGGTCACCCCTAACTGCCCTTCCCTGCAAGCCTGGTCCCCCACAATTGCCCTCCCCTGCAGGCCTGGGTCCTCCTCAACTGCCCTTCCCTACAGGTCTAGTCACCCCCAACTGCCCTCCCCTGCTGGCCTGATCACCCACAACTGCCCTCCCTTGCAGACCTGGTTTCTTCCAATTGCCCTCCCATGCTGGCTATCTTGTGGTGGCCATCTTGTGTCCACATGGGGGCAGCCATCTTTGACCACAAGGGGGAAGCCATGTATGTTGGAGTGATGGTCAATCACATATTACTCTTTTATTAGATAGGACAGGTGCATGGCCTGCTTGCTGATTTGCCCTGAAGGGTGTCCCAGATCAAGGTGGGGGTTCCCTTGGGGTGTGGAATGGCTGGGGTGAGGGGCCTGTGGTGGTTTGCAGGCTGGCCATGCCACCCAACTTGGAGACCCAAGTAGAGGCCCTGGTATCTAGGATTTATTTATCTTCTGTAATTGAAACTTTGTATCCTTGAGAGGAGGCAGAGCAGGCCAGGGCAGGTCGAAAGCTTGGCTTCCTCCATTGCCAGAGAAACCCAAGCCTCCTGCTCTCTCTGTGGCCACAGCCATCTTGGTTGGGTTAATTTGCAAACTTGCTCTTGATTGGCTTGTGGGCATGGCTTGTGGGCATAGTGGAGATTACATCAATTTGCATATTACTCTTTTATTAGATAGGATATAATGATAATAATAATGTCACCTATACATTTATTTGAGTGCTTCCCATGTGCCAGGTACTGCTTTCTGTGCTACACATGAAGTTTTCCAGTTAATCTTTAAAACACCTTATGACATAAATTTAATAGATGAAGAAACTGAGGCACAGAGCAATAAAAAGTGAATAATGTGCCCTAGCCTGTTTGGCTCAATGGATAGAGCATCATTCGATTCCATCAAGGGCATGTACCTCAGTTACAGGCTCCTCCTCAGCCTGGGTAATGTTTTTCTTGTCTATCTCTCTTCTAATCTCTCTAAAAATCAATGGAAAACTATCCTTGGGTGAGGATTAACCAAAAAAATAGAAAAAGTGAAAATGCTGGAACTTAAATCCAGAACACTTGCCCCTAATTAATATGGATGTTAAAATACTGTTAACCAAAAAAATAGAAAAAGTGAAAATGCTGGAACTTAAATCCAGAACACTTGCCCCTAATTAATATGGATGTTAAAATTTAAAATAGCTTAATTATTAATCTTGTACTATATAGCTTATTTTGTATTTTATATTATTTAGAGGTTGTAAAATGTCTAATTTTTTCCCAATTACTTTTCTTAGGAAACTGCTTCCTTTTATTGTGCTATGTGTGGCAGGGGCTGCTGTTCAGGCACAAGAACAAGGTAAGAAAGTCGCCTTATTGCATATTTGCTTATAGAAAAATTCCACCCTCAGCAAAAGCACATGAATTTAAAGTCACCATAACCTTAAACTCAACAGTAAATAAAAAACATTCTACCCAACACAGTGAGATTGTAAGGATGAAGAAACTAATGTTGGGGGGAAATATGACCTTTGAGAAATTTCTCAGATCTTCCATCTGTAAAATTGCTTACATTTTTAAGCAAATTCTATAAAAGGGAAGTTTTGTATAGAAAAAAAAGGCTTTGCTTGTGACTTCATTGTAAGTGGGAGTTCTTGGGGGTGGCAAACTGTGCCTGAATTACCTTTGCACTTCTTGAAATAACACAAGCACATACTAAATGTTCTCTCTAGATTTACATCATTAAGAAACAAAATAAAATTTGCATACTAGTAGGCTTGGGATTTTATTTAATTCAAATGGAGAGGTTTGGAAAATAGTTCAATGTTTTGTTTTGTTTTTGTTTGCAAGCTAGTTGCTCTGGTAATATGGTGATAAGAGTTTAAGGAATCTGTACCCTCATTTATTCATTTATTAAATAACATTTTATAAGTATCTTTCATTTGCCACATAAAATCCTAATTGCTAATAATTGAAATATGAATAAGATAACATCTCTAGCCCAGTCAGTGTGGCTCGGTGGTTGACTGCTGACCCATGACCCAAGAAGTCACCAGTTTGCTTTCCATCAGGGCACATCCCTAGTAACGGGCATGCAGGAGACAACCAATAGATGCTCCTCTCTCATTGCTGTTTCTAGTTCTCTCTCTCTCTCTCTTCCTCCTTCTCTAAAAAAATCAATGAAAACATTTTTTTTAAGCCAGTCAGAGAGAAAAACCCTGAAATTGTGTTGGATCTACATTTAATATCATTATGCACATCCCTCCATTTTTTTTCTCTTCAGCCTTTTATCAGTAGAGTGGCCAATTTATTCATTATGACAGAACTAACTTTTCAGTTCAATGAACCACTTGTGAATTTAATCAATCAACCAAATAACTGTAAGAAAATGATAAGTAAACAAAGACAAATAAATGAAATACATGTAGGTAGGGAGAAGGCACAAAGGAAGGAGTGGTGCTCTATCTCATTGACCAAACTGAAAAGTAGATAAATACTCTGTCAAATAGTAAGTACATCATTGAATAAAGTGTCTTGAAAGGCATTTTGTAATTCTCTTTTATGAGGTAAAAACTTTTCCCCCATATGTGAGCATACATGTCACATGTAACTTCATACAATATTATTCTTGATCAAGTCATTTCTGATACTTTAAGTACTCATGAAGAGGAGAGAAACTATCTCTCTTAATTTCTTCTTCTTCTTCTTCTTCTTCTTCTTCTTCTTATTATTATTATTATTATTATTGTTTCAAAATTTACCAGCTTCTGTGGTATCAGAATATATATTTTCTTCACCACTACCTCATTACAGGTTTTTTATAATTATGCCCATGATAGAACTTCTGAAACCAAGATTAGGGAGAATAAAAGTAACTACCCTAAGCATTACAGGCTAATAATGGAAGAGTAAGCATTATAGATAAAGAAACTGAGGCTGAAAGAAGGGTCTTGCCCAGGCTCAGACAGCTAAAAGTGGAATCTATGTCCATCTCTGTCAACAACAACAACAAAATTCCACTATACAACCTTTTGCATCATAATTGCCACCATCTAATGTTATGAGTTTAATAATTTACAAAATGTATCATAATTAAAATATTAAAAATACAGGCAAAGAAAGATATAAGTACTAGTAAAGGTGAATATTTGTGTATAGAGTAAATGAAAGATATCTTTCAATCTTAAAGTTTTATTTGTGGGATACAAAATGTACTCTTTTATTTCAGGGTAAACATCATAATTATTAGTTTTTTTTATATCCATAAACTTTTATTGTGAGTTTTTAACAAGAAGAACAACTTTGAGAACTTCTTTGACTTTAGAAAATTGGATACTTTTGAGCATAAAAATGAAATGAAAATAATAGCATGCTATTAGAAACGTAAAAGTACTTTTTTCCTAAAATAGATTTTTTTTGTTAAGTTGGCATCAAACAGAAATGTAACATTTAATCAGGAGATTAGAAAAACATTTGCAGAGAAGTTTTGGTTTTATAAATATCACAAATATTATTTGCAACCTTAATTTAATACTGCAGAATATGTCCATTTGAGCTAATGACAATCCCAAATTAGACTTCTCAGGAATATATTTATACTTAGGAGCATTTTCAAAACTTAAAAAAAGGTCAAAGTAATACAAGTATGTTTTTATTTTTATTGTTAATCCTTACCCAGGGATATTTTTTCCAATAATTTTTAGAGAGAGTGAAAGTAGATAGAGAGAGAAACATCAATGTGAGAAAGACACATAAATTGACTGCATTCCAAGGATGGAGTCTGCAACAGAGGTACGTGCCCTTGACCAGAATTGGACCCAGGACCCTTTGGTCTGTGGGCTGACTATCCGCTGAGCCAAACTGGGTAGGGCTACAAGTATATTTTTAAAAGTCAAGTTTTACCACAAAACAAAGTAACAAATAGTATCCCTTGATCTTACCCACTCCTTCAATTCTTTACCCAAACTCTCTTTTAGCACCTTCTCTTAGCTTTAACCACCATATTTCTTAATAATATGCTTATATATTATTTTGACTTCCTATTTATGATAGTGAAGTTTTAACATTTTTATACTATCATATGCCTCCTTTCCCCCACATTCTTTGTTTCAATATAGATTTATCAAAGTTTTTGATTAAATTAATATTTATATTTTACCTTACCATAACCATGTTTTGTTTTGTTTCCCCACTGAGCCATGCACATTCATATTTTCTTTCCTACACAACATTTTTTGTTTGTTTTGTGTTTTGTGTCATTATCACTTATACTTCTCAGCTACTCCAAAAGAATTCTAAAATTTCTTTGAAAAATACTCTCCAAAACATACATCAAATACTCTAATCATTTTTTTAAAAATATGAGATAGTTCATCTGGAAGCTAAAATTCTCTTGTTCTGCTATGGATTGATAGTCTCTACATTTCCTGTAGAGCTGATTCCTGTCATCTGTGTTCTATTCAGTGTCTTGGAACTCAGATTTTTAAAAAAGAAACTATTGTTGAAAGTATTACATATGTCCCCCTGTTTTTCCTGTTGACTACTTCTGGCCCATCACCCCAGGCCTTAGCCACACTATTGTCTGTGTCCATGGTTTAGGCATGTATGTATACAAGTTCTTTGCTTGATCTCTTCCCATCCCCCCATCCACCACCAGATTTTTCTTTTTCATCATCAGTTTTCTTATTTAAGTGGAGTGTAACACCCAATAGCATCCTGAAAATGTGTACTTAGGTGGTCCATTTTGTATCATTGTATTTCTGAGAATGTGATTGAGGGTAGTTTGGTAGAGTATATAATTTTAGGCTGTAAATAGTTTTCTTCTCTTAGAATTTTAAAATCTTTCGTCTATTGTTTTTTGGCTTTTCATCTATTGAAATCTAATATTATATGAATTCTTGATTCTTTGTATGTGAGTGTTCTATTTTCCTTTTTAAATCCTTACAATAATCTATTTGTCCTTGATATTTTGAAATTACAGTGATGTACCTTGGTACAGGTCTTTTTCATTTTATTGTGCTTGGCACTCAGTAGGTCAAAATTGAATCCTTGTAATTTTCTCTTGTCAGTTCTTTCTCTCTGACATATTTAATTGTGTCCTCTGCAAATTCTGTTGGTCAGATATTGGATCTTGTGGATTAAACTCCTTATTTTTAGCTTTTATTTTCCCATCTTTGTTTTTTATTTTATTATATATTATTTCCATGAATCACTATTGCAAACATTTAATTTTTTTTATTTCTGCTGTGTTTCAATTTTTAAGTGTTCTCACTTCAGTTGTTTTCCCCCTTTAAAAAAAAATAGCATCTTGTTCTTTTTCTTTAATGCAATATCTACCCTGCAGATGAGAATAAATTTTTTTGAATTGTTCTTCTTCCTGCATTGTCTTTGTTTTTTCCACATTTTAACTTTTTTGTTGGAAATGTTTTCTTATATGTCTGTTTTGTTGTACTTGTGCTATCACTTAAAACTAAGGTACTAGAAATATACTTGGAAACTGTTTACATGGATAGGCTTATTAACTGCTGTATTTTACAAAGATGGTGATGAAGTAGGTCTTATCTGACATGTTGTTGGACCACAAATATCTAGGGCTATACAGTTTTCTTAGAAAAGAATCCTTTAATATATTACTTGCAGAATATAATCGTGGTTGCCACTGTTATTGAAATTAAATGATATAAAGGTGATATTTGGGGTTCTGTGCCGAGCCAGCTCAGCCAGTTTCGGTGAGCCTGAGAGGGGACAGTGAAGGATTGAGAAAACACAAGAGAATAAAGCTGGGTCTGGGTAGAACACTGTCCTCTCTGATGGAGAGCTAGCGACAGCATCATAGTCTATAAGCTGAGTCTTTATTTTATAGCCACATTCCAAGAGGCAAAGTAAGGGCACCCTCAAAATGTTTACAACATTCTCGTGGTTTTCAAATCTACTCAATTACATGAACTTGATCAAGCTTTGTTTACTTGCTGCACTTCCCACAGCCTATATCACTCAGCCACGTGGGACCACAGGTTCAGACTATAGGTTTAAGCTTACAACTTAAATTAGAGTCTTTGGCTCTAATTGTGCTGATAGGGCTTTGCCCTCCAAGCTGGGACTTGCAGGTGGCTTTAGTCCGAGGCTCGAACCTGTCCAAACGCTGTAGCAGCTCTTCACAGGGTCCAAAGAGGGCTGTCTCACCAGTTAGTATGTAGATTTTACCCAAATCCCCTTATTCTCATTATGGTGCTTCTCTTCTATATTCTGCCATGATTGTTTCGGTGTTTCTACTTAAGTCTTCTGTTACATTCTCAAAGCTTCTTATGTAGACTTTCAACTCTCCCTTCCCTCATTTTTAAAAAAATATATTTTGTTGTTGTTTTTTACAGAGAGGAAGGGAGAGAGATAGAGAGCCAGAAACATGCCTCTCTCCTGATATCAGTGATTTGGTGCCTTCAATTCTTAAGCCTTTTCAGGAATTTTCTATGTGAATTTTCCTACCTGTCATTAACACCCACCTCTATAAGCCCTAGTGTTCAGTTTTTATCAGGTATGGTACCTACCTCGCTTGCTTTTCATCTTTTAAAATTTTGTTGGTATTTCTTATCTGCTATTATCTCTTCTACCCTTTTACTTTGCCCATGTACTTTGAAACCACATTTTCTTGTTCTCATTTTAGTGAGATTTTAAGACTGAGCAATGATAAACATCTGTTATTTGCCATGTTTTTAGTTACTCCTTTAAGTTTTAACACAGCTAAGAAAACCATTTTAACTATACTATTATTGAATATAAATTTTATTTTTGTTTTATAACCATGATTTAGATATAACTTAATGAATCAATGATTTTTACTTCAAAGAAAGAAATGAATTCTATAAAGCTGTTTCCTGAGCACTTGACAGTTATAGATCCCTTTTCTTATCACATACAGTCTACATTCCTTAGCACTCTGCCACTGTTGGTAGGCTCGCTGCCAGTGAGATTGGCATAGCTGCAGTGCCTCTACATGATAACTTACACCATGCGAGATGTGGAGCTCATTCTCAATATACACAGCTTTCTCAGATTCATGATCCCAAGGTATGAAAACCACATGTGTAGAAATCCTTATGTGTAGAATACTCGTCTCCAGAAGAGTATTTCCTGTGAAAATTAATTCAAAATGTGTTTATTGTTAACAGAGAAGCAGCTCATTCTAACTGCAGTTACTCCAAGTATTTTCTGCCAAAACCCATTATGGACACTTAATTAAAAATTTTAAATGTAGGTTAAAGCTTCATTTCTCATTTTATAAATAGGTTTATTTTTATGTCTTTAACCAGAATAGATGTGCTATTTACATTAAGAATAACTTAGGGATGTGAGGGTGATCTGGCTGCGACATCTGTCACCCCATTGATCGCCAGATTTAATTTGGCGGATTTGGATGGCTAGATGGGAGTCCCCCTCCTCCCTCACTGATCCATGTGTGTCCCTCTCCCTCCCAAAGTTGCGTGCTCAGTGGAAGGGACAACTTCCCCCACCCCCCAGGAGAGAGGACCTGTCTTCAGTCCAGAGTATATAGGTAGCTACACTCTAGAATCTCCAAACAAGCTCTCAAGAATAATTTAAAGTCACAATTTCCACTTTTTACATAACCAGTATGACAGCTGTGCTAAAGCATAGTTGCTTTGCAGCCAGAAGCCTAGGGTCCCATGCTTACTAGCTGTGTAACCTTGAACAAGTACCTAAAATACTCTGAGCTTTATTGTCAGCAACTTTAAAATGAAGATAATAGTTGTTGTTCAAATATGGCTGTTGTGTGGATCAAATGAAATAACACATGTAAAATGCTCAGTGCATGCATGTAACATGATGAACATACAATAAATTTTAGTAAAAAAGAAGAGAATACTTCAGGTCCTTTTCCCTTCCATGTACTCATAATACTGAAAAAATAAAATAAAAGTGTTGGTTTTTAAAAAACATTCTTTAGTTCCTTAACTCAGTGAGCTAGCAGCCAGGAAGTCTTAATTCTGGCAATGACCAACTATTGGGATTTGACTACATAGAACAATGGAAAGTGGATTTGGGGCAATTATCTAAATAATTTAGTCATTTTGAATAAATGTGCAAGGAAAGGAAAAGTATATTGAGGCCCTGTATAATCTTTATTGTTAACAACAACATTGCTAACTTTATTTTAAACAATCATTTTTCTTTCTTTCCTACAAGCTAGAAAGAATATAGCTTTGGGACTTAATTGATCCAGATATATGAAAATTTTTAACAATGAGGATTGATTAATATTAAATGCTATATTATATTAATTTAGTTCTTTAATAATAAATTAACACTGTAATTTACTAAATTCTGCTGTTATTCTGTACATTTTATTTAAAATTGAATTTTTAAAAAAGTCTTTTAAACTATCAAATACTAAGAAATGTTAAAAAACGTATTTTTGAGGGGTAAACTTAATACTTTCCTTGTTTCTCCTATTTGCAATAAAATATTGTTGGTATTGATAGGTTTAATGGTTCTTTAGTTTTCTGTACTTATAAAGCAGGTATTACCATTGGTTCTCCTGTATCTATATCTTTAGCCATATGCTATACTCTACTACAGAGTCAGTTATATACCAGCTGGATTTAGAGTAAAATACAAATACTTGAGTATGAGTCATAGTTTTATTATATGCTGAGATTTGATTTTTCCTTTTTCCCTCTCTCTTTTTCTTTTACCCATCCTCACTGATTTCCTTCCTTTCCCCATTTTCTTTTTTTTCTCTCCTTCTCTTCCCTTTCTACTTCCTTCTTTAATTCTAACTAGTGATAATATATCAATGCTACTAACTATGCAAGTTTCAAATGAAAGACAAGTAAGGTTGGAAGACCTGTATCTCAGCATTAGCCTTGCAGGCTTAGAGAATTGATTTTAATTGCATACTATGAGGAACTATTTGTCATTAGTGTGTAACAGAACACCAACCAACAAAAATTGCATCGAAGGCTCTACGAGGAGGTAACAGTTGAACTGAGTCTTAAGAGTAAAGTTGGCATGAAAGGATATACTTAATGGGGCTCTGAAAGAATAGAATTTAAAAATCACAGATAAGCATTGATAGGGTAAGAAATTCAAGGAAAATCAGTATCAAGAGTGAAGAATGTCATGGAGTGAAAAGATATATTATTGAAAAGTTAAATATATAAGGGCTAGTGTAAATTAGGAAGGGAGTCCCCAAAACCATGATTACTTCTTATACTAAATGCAAGTTTGAGGGTCCCCAAGAGCACCTTCAGGCTCAGTAATTCTCTAGAAGGATTCGTGGAACTCAGTGAATTCTGTTATACTCATACTTACGGTTTATTACAGAAAAGGATACAGATTAAAATCAGTCCAAGGGAGAAGCCTCTGGGGCAGGATCTGGGAAAGTCCCACATGTGGAGCTTCCAGTTGTCCTCATCCAGGGAATCATGGCCAGTGCCAACTTTCCCAGCAAAACTATGTGACAGTATGCATGGAACATTGCCAGTGGTGAAGTTCACCTGAGAACTCTTGTCCAGAGTCTCTTTTTGGTTAGTCCTCACTCAATGACATATTTTTATTAATTTTTAGAGAGAGAGGATGGAGGGGAGAGAGAGAGAGACAGACACACACACACACACACACACACACACACACGAGAGAGAGAGAGAGAGAGAGAGAGAGAGAGAGAGAGAGAGAGAGAAGCATCAATGTGAGAGAAATATCTATTGGTTACTCCATTACATATGATGAACCCGCAATCTTTTGGTGTGTAGGACGATGGTCCAACCAGCTGAGCCACTCAGCCAGTGCTTGTCTGCTTGTCCAGCATCTTTGTTGAGGCTCTGTCATATAGACATGGTCAACTGCTCAGGTAGCTAACTGATCTCAGTCTCCAGTCCCTCTGGAGGTTGAACTGATACCACAAGACCCAAAGCCTTCACCATAAATTACATTGTTAGACTATCTGATCTGGCCCAAAGCCCCCAGGTAAACAAAGATATTTAGCAGGCAAAACATTCAAGGGCTTGTAGATTACTTCCCAAGAGCTGAGGGCCAAGACAAGACTGTTCTTTGGGCAAGTTTAAATTCTTTACTACACATGTAGCATGTGGGATTGGGTGCCATAGAGGAAAGGGTGGAAAATAAGGGTTTGAAAAAGTGGAATCAGGAGGGTGGGGGATAATTAGAGCACATCTTTAATATTGTCAACAATAAATTTAAAAAAATTAAAGATGGGGGCCCTAATGATTCACTCACATTACTTGACAGTTTGCAATAAGGCTACCAACTCACAATTATAAGTGCTAATTTAAGAAGTTACAACTCCTTAAATGTGTTAATCTGCTCAGCCTCATAAACTATATCATAGGCACACACACAATTTCATGCAAAAAATGCAATCATTATTTTAGAATGAAGTAGTAATCTTTTAATTAGGGAGTGAGAGGATAGAAAGTAGTAAAAATGTGTTTTTTAAAAATATATTTTGATGATTTCAGAGAGGAAGGGAGAGGGAGGGAGGCAGAAACATCAATGAAGAGAGAGATCAAGCCCACAACTCTGGGCATGTGCCTGTCCCAGAATCTTAACCTCCTGGTTCATAACCACTGAGCGTAATAACTGGAGCAAAGTAAGATAAGGTGGGAAATGGGATCAGAGAGGTGAGAAGGGAACTGATAACAGGTTTCATACATCATGTGAAGAGTTTGGGTTACATTTTTAGTATAATAGGAAGCCATTGGAGAATTTTGTTGGTTTCACACATCATGTGAAGAGTTTGGGTTGCATTTTTAGTATAATAGGAAGCCATTGGAGAATTTTGTTCAAGAGAGTGGTATGATATAATTTACACTGTGAAAAATTTACCCTGGCAGCTGGTGGGGTCATGGGCTCTTCACTGAGAGAGTCACTAAAGTTAAGAAAAACAGATTTTGGGGAAAATATGTATATTGAGTTGGAAGTGCTTGTGGGACATCTAATATCCATGGATAAATTAAATAGGCAATTGAATATACAAGCCCAGAAAAGAGGTTTTGTGAGTCAGCATATGTGGTTACTAAAACCATGGTTTGGATGAAGTCATTAGGCTTGGTGTTCACAGTAAAAGACCAAGGCACTGTCTTGCTAACATCATGATTTAGTCTACATATACTGGTAAGAAGCAAATAGGTGAAGGAGATACAATCAGTTCTGCTGTTAGTAATGTGCATTCCTAAAATTGTGACACTAGAGATTGGCTCTGGAGGACCACCTGCATTCAAATTCTGGCCTTGGGGAAAATTGTTTAAATTTTCTGTGACTTCGTTTTCATAACTGTCTAGTTGGGTTAACAATAATGCCTCCCTCCTAGGGTTTTTGTGAGAATTGTGTGGCTTAATACAGTAAAGTTTTGAGACTTGTGCTTGGTACATTGAAAGAATTTAATAAATGCTCCTATTATTCTTATTCTTTAAAAATAATGCAAAACACTGAATAATGTATCTCATTGATAATCAACCTTGTTTAAATGGTAACTGATTTCCTTAGTGACACAAACTGGATTGGTTTTGTGGTTAGGGCCATTCATGAAACAAATAACTTATGAAAGACAGCTGAGTATTTTCTTGCTATATTCATTGGTTAAAGTAAATATCTAACTTTAACATCAAATTTGCAATTTGGTGATATTCAGAGCCAGGCCTAAATTAATGTTAACAGGTTTGTCCTGAATAGAAGCCTTTCTTTTTCTCTTTTTTCCTCATGTTATTCCTACCCACTTTCATCTGAGCCTTCTATCCTTAAAAGTTCTCTGCTATCTACTGTCTTTTCTATCGACATATGCTCAAAGATTTTGCTAAACATATTCACACCAAGATATGAAAACTTAAAACTAGAATAATAATTAAATTTTATCTCCAGTACTAACTCTGATGGATACCTAGAGAATCTTCCCTATCGTGAGATTTCTGTGGATAGGGGGTGAGGCTGGGAGGGGAGGCGATAACCCTGCTGTGATTAATGACAAGGGAGATGTAAGGTGGTGTGGAGAATACAGCAGCTGTGAGGAAGCATGGTGGGGCCAAGATTGTAGACTTTGAAGTCAGACTGATTTGGCTCAAATCTATTTCTATTATTTATCAGCTGTGTGACCTTGACCAAGTTATTTAATTTCTCTGAGCCTCAGATTTTTTAAATCAAATATTAACTTGAAACCATGAGATATTATAATACCACTTCTGTTTATGGATATCACACAGAAGAAGCAAGGGAGGTAAAATGATAAACCTGAAAACTCTATTTGTAGCAAAACCAGGGGACTGAGATAATCTGCACACTCCCAAAATATGCTGAGAAAAGCAGATGATAATGAGTAAAGTGAATAGTACAATGTCAGAAAGCATCAGCAAAACCAAACTTCCTAAAGGTGAGGAGTTTGAAGAATATAATGTTTAGCCCTTCTACAAAACAGATGCCACAGGACCTGGGGAAGACAGAAGCTTCCCAGAAGGAAGTACAATAAAGAAGCACAGATAATAGCTAAATGGCTCATGGGCAACAGGTTTCAGAAAATGCAAAAATCTGTCTTGAGATGAAGGATTTATTCTGAAGTGTGTGCCAATGGGAGTAGTTACAGGGAAGGAGAATTAGGGGTTGTGAGCAGAGCTGGCTGCAGAAGTTCCCCTGGACTAGGTTTGATTCAGAGAAGATAGGGCTGTATCAGGGAGCCATTTGAGAAGGAAACTAGTAACACTGAAATGGAGCCTTTAGGTTTTAAGATTTGAAAGGCATGGCCCTTTGGCTTCTCCCCGCAGCATCCTTGTTGGGCTATGAAATACCAAGTAACTACAAGCATATGGCACAGAATAAACAGAAAGATACAAGGTATAATGTAGATAAAAGCAGCAAAAATCAGAATGCACACATAAAAATATCACCTTTAGGAAGGAAGATCATAAAGCAAAATATAAGAACTCAGAAAAAGGAAGAGACGGCAAGGCATTAAAAGAATATGAATTGTGAGCTTGTAGAACACAGAAAATAAGTCATAGGGAAAATACTTTTTATAAAGCAAGATAAAATTGGGAGGAGCACAAAGAGATTCTACATTGTAGGAAACAAAGTACAGATAGAAATGAGAAAATCAAACGGGACTGAAGATAAAGACCATATTTTAAAGGATTACAGCAAAATTATAAATATAGAAGGCAGCATTAGAGATTCAACATAATCATAAGAGGACTTTTTGAAGAAAATCACAAAATAGAACAAATATTCAAGGATATAATACATGAAAACTTTACTGAAGTAAAAACAAAAACAAAACACAGCCAAAGTTGAATCTGTACAACAAATGGGCATACTATGTCCCAGGAAACATTTATCCAGAGTGTTGAAAATGAAGCCATATTCTAATAAAACCACTGTATTTCAAAGAGACTAAGAACGGCTCTTTTGGGCATGCTGTTATTTTAAAAAAATCAAGTCAATTAAAAGAAGAAAAAAAAAAGATGACTTCCAACTTTTCTATTCTAACATTGCACATGTGAAGAATCATATCCACAAGATATTCATAGAAATAACGTATCAATAAAGACTTTTTATCTAATGAATCTTAAGGTATAAAGTTGCCAATAAACAATTCAAAAAAATCAAATACTCAGGAAATATTCCCATAAGCTCTTCTGAGGAAACTAGTAGAGGATAAACTTCAGAAAAGAAGAAATGACTAATAAATCGACTCCCAAGACTGTCTCTATTTATTAGAAGGCAATGTGGGAACAAAAAAGAATATAAATGCCAGGTGAACTCACTGTAGGAATGCTACAACCACCAAAAAACAGGAGGGGGAAAAAAAGAAGGAGATTGTGTTTGCTGATTAGCTATTTTTGTAATAACTGAGAATTAAATAATATTATCAAAAAATCACAAATCCAATAAAAGTACTATAAGAATATTTAATAATAAAAAGGTAAATATTAAAAAAGTAATTCTATTGACTAATGGTAGATGGTGAGGGAAAAGTAGAAAAAGGAAACATTGTTCATAGGAAAGAAGTGATATGTCCAAATAAAGAGGGTTAGTGGCATTGTATACATTTATCATTTTAAAGTTAACCCTTATAATAAAAATACAAAACTTTCTAAATCTCAAAAGAACTACCTACAATAACAAAGCAAAAGAAACAAGCACACAGTGAAAGACTTAAAAAATTAAAATGAGAAAACAAAGTAAAATGACATTAAATAAATCATCACATCAATAAATGTAAATAGACTTAATTTTGACATTCCAATAAGAATTTTAGATTGGATCACAAAATAAATCAAACTCTTTCTTCTTTACCTAAAACACAGTGTTTCAAAGTAGGTGAAAATAAAAGTATGGGCAAAGATATATTAGACATGCAAACAAAAAGAAAGTTGAGAAAAGAGGGCTTCCTTCATCTCACTACCAGATAAGAGAGAAATTATACTAAAAATATTATAAACCACACATCAAAGTGCTTTTATAATTCCAAAAGGTGCAATACCCAATGAATAAATGGCTATATTTTCATAATATTAATAACTGCATTTAGATTCTATATTCATCAATATTCATAAAGCTATGAACACATGAAATAAAAGGCAAGATATGCAAGTGGTAAAGGGACTGTCTTTACCTCTTAGTTCATGACAGATTTTAATTATATAAAAATAAATAAGGATATACAGGATATAAGTAATAAACAGTAATGTTCACCTAACCGATATTAAATACCTTTATAAGTGCTTATATTTATTATGCTCTCTCAGAAATAGAAAGTGCAGATTAGATACTATTATCACAATGCTATTAAGTTAGAAAAAAACAACAAACCTTCTAACTGGGAATTTTTATTTTTAATTAAATCATTTGGGCCAATGGGAAAATACATGTAAACGTTACATAGTGCCTAGAAAAACAACAAAAATGAAAATACTACATATCAAAATCTTTAGGCTACATCTAAAGCAATACTCAGAAAATTTATGGTTTCAATGCTATAAATAAAGAATTAAGTACTCATCTTCAAAAGTTAGAAAAAATAAAATAAACCAAAAGAAAATAGGCTAATCAATGAATATAAATTCATACATTAATGATATAGAAAAAATATAGCTATAATTATACTGGCTTAAGAACAAAGATAGCAAAATATCCAATGCTGGAAAATTATATAGAGATCACAGAAATAGGAAAACTTAAGGAATTATTAGGGAATATTACATGAAGATAATCTGGGTAATATATTTTAAAGCCTAGAAGAAAGTTATTACTACATAGAAAAACATACATTTCTAAAATTAATTCAAAGTGCAGTTGAAAATTAGGATAAATCAATTAACATTAAATTAGGAAAGTAAAGAGCTATCAATGAAAATGCCAAAATAAGTTTGGTTTTATCTAACTTTGGAGAAAAATAAGAGATAATTGTAAAGGTAAACTTCTATGGCACAGAAAACAATTAAACTTTAATGTAGTTTGATAAAGATAGTACAATAAGAGTAAAACCACAGACCAGATGTAGCTCATAAATAGTGATACAATTATTCTACTTAAGTTTTTCTTCAAGAATCATAGGAATGTACACTTGAAAGCTATGTAATCTTATTAACCAATGTTACCCTAATAAATTTAATTAAAAATAAGTAAGTAAATAAATAAATATAAAGAAGAAAGAGAATGGTAGCAAATATAGCAACATATTAACATTTAATCTAGGTGCTACATGTAGAAATTATCTATAATAATAAAAGTGTAATATGCAAATCAACCAAATGACTAAACAGTGGAATGACCTTTTGGACGACCACGCTATGACACCCACTGGCGCCAGGCAGCCAAAGCTGGTGTGATGCAATTGGTCAGTGGGCCCCACTGCGCTCCACAGAAGGAGGCCCAGGCCACCGGCCAGCAGGGTGATCAATTGGGTGGGCTCCAAGATTGCCCCAAAGAGGGAGGTCCAGGCTACCCAGCAGCAGCACTGCAGTGAGTGGGCAGGGCCTCTCTCTGCAGGGATGATTGATCACAGAGATCCTGGACTGCAAGAGGGTGCAGGTCAGGCTGAGTGACTCTCCCTCCCGCCCACCACCCTACAGTGCATGAATTTTGTATATAAGTATTTTTGAATGTTTGAAATATTTCCTAATTTATTTAAAAAACCATATCTCTATTACAAAAATCCTTAATATGCTCAATAAAATATTTGGCAATATTAAAAATATGTTCTAAAGTTTTTAAATTATATTCTTTTCAGAAATATTTTCTTTTAATAGAATTAGAAATTTGAGGTAATAAATAGCAGGTTTTTTTTTTTAATGCAAGGAAAGGTTTTCTTTGAGTAAGGAGCAACCCTTGATATCATACCACATAAGTGTGACTCTTCCTTTGTGTAACAATAGCCTTTCTGGTATAATTCACCTACTTTCTGATTATATATATTTTAAACATTGTGATTTTTACAGTAGTAGTGTTTCCTCCATAGTTTACCTCTCACTTTGAGATTCACATACCCTTTGAGGCAGGTTGCATTGGGTAAGAGTACCCAAAATCACAGAATAAAAATGGCAAATATTTCAGGAGTACATTTTTATTGAAGATTGGGGATGGGACTAATTAACTCTGGTAATTTATGTTTTATTTTAAAATAAGCATAGCCATATTGTGGAATAAAATTAAAGTTTTCATAAATATAATTATAAAAATATGAGAAGTCACAGTTGTGTGTGTGTGTATTATAGGGCCTCTTTATAATATTTCCCCAAATTCCAGGAGAAGCATATAAGACTAAACTGCTGTTAGGAATATTTTGGTGGAAAAGTTTGAGAGACACTTTCATTCAATATCTTAGATACTGATTTTTGTATCTTAAATACAAACATTTATAACATTTAAAACTATTATTAGATTACAACTATTTTATAAATAAGTTCTAATTTAAAACGCTTGTGTGTTTTGTAAAGCACACTAATGAAAAACACTTTAATTATATTACTATATTATGCAAGAGGGATATTCAATAATTATTTCATTGTTGTAGATAGTTGTTGGACTTGGCTGTGACATTTGCCATTATGTTTGCTGTTTGTAAGAAACATAAATGATCAAATAGCTTCTAATTTCCTGTAAAAGAAAAACTAAGATGATGTACAATTTTCCTGGATAATCTTTAAAGACTATCATTTTTTCCTTACTTATCACAGTTATGAATTAATAATTATTTCACATTTCTTAGAGATAATCATACATATATACAAAGATACAAATGGCAGATTTATTACCTGCAAAATAATAAAGATCATATGGCTGACAAAACTGTTCCATATCTTTAAAAAAGGATTAATTTTTCTTTACAAATGGTATTTAATTTTATAGGACTCTAGAGATAAATATTACATGTGATTAGATTCCTGGTGGGGAAAATTCATTCATTCAGAAATTATAAAATGTTTGCAAGGCAGGTATAGTAGATCTCCAATAATGATTCAGACAGAGAATCTCTCTTACCAGAGTTTGTAATAGATAAGGGAGGTAAGCAATATACAATTAGTAATATTATATTAAAAGATAAATCAGGAAAAATCCCTAATCACATAAAATCCATATTATAAAAAATTATATTATATATCATAAATATTGAAAAGGGGTCTATAGATTGTATGAAAATTACAGTGGAGGACTAAGAAAAAAATGGGAGAGAAACCTGGAGGGGAAAAGAAAGTATGGTGATCACAAGCAATAGAAATTTAAGTTGACTTGTCTAGTAGATATCAAGGTGACTGAATACTTTATGTGTAACATGTACTTAAGGTATTAGGCATAGGGAGAACTATGTTATGCGATGTGTAAATTCCTAGGTGGTTAGAAGGGAAAATGGCCTGAAAAATTATAGTTCAAAGGATTTTGTGAATTTAATTTATTAAATGGTTTCCAAATTACAAATTTCTTTTTGTATATTCCTATTTCTCTTTAAATGGAAATCATCAAATTCTAAGTTTTAAATTAAAGAAATAAATGACATCTGGGAATCTTTGAGCATGTATGTTCATTGGTGTAACAAATAAGATTCCTAATTGATTGGGAAAATGAGAGAACACTTATTAGTTAAATTTCAGGTTTAGGGACATTGAGATGTGTGTTTGCATGTGTGTGTGTGTGTGTGTGTGTGTGTGTGTGTGTGTGTGAATTTTTCAAATCCTATCTAATAAAAAAGTAATATGCAAATTGATCTTACCTCTGCTACACCCACAAGCCACACCCACCAGTCAATCAGGAGTGAGTATGCAAATTAACCCAACCAAGATGGCTGTGGCCACTGAGAGAGCAGGAGGCATGGGTTTCCCTGACAATGGAGGAAGCCAAGCTTTTCACCTGTCCTGGCCTGCCTTGGCCTCCACTTAAGGGTACAAAGTTTCAATTATAGAAGATAAATAAATCCCAGATATCAGGGCCTCCGCTTGGGTCACAAGGGATCATTGCCGGCCTGCACACCATAAGAGGCCCCTAACCCAGGCCATCCCATGCCCCAAGGGAACCTCCACCCTGATCTGGGACACCCTTTAGGGCAAACCAGCCAGCCCCCACCCCTGTACCAGGCCTCTATCCTATCTAATAAAGAATAATATGCAAATTGACCATCACTCCAACACACAAGATGGCTGCCCCATGTGGTCAAAGTTGATAGCCCTCATGTGAACACAAGATGGCCACCACAAGATGGCCAGCAGGGGAAGGCAGTTAGGAGGGACCAGGTCTGCAAGGGAGGGCAGTTGTGGGCAATCAGGCCAGCAGGGGAGGGCAGTTGGGAAGGACCAGGCCTGCAAGGGAGGGCAGTTAGGAGTAATTAGGCCTACAAAGGAGGGAAGTTGGGGCAACCAGGCCTGCAGAGAAGGGCAGTTGGGGGAACCCAGGTCTGCAGGAGAGGGCAGTTAGGGATGACCAAGCCAGCAGAGGAGGATAGTAGGGGCAGACAGGATGGCAGGGGAGCAGTTAGGCATAAATCAGGCAGGGAAGTGGTTAGGAGTTATCAGGAAGGCAGGCAGGCTAGCAGTTGGGAGCCAGCAGTCCTGGATTGTGAGAGGGATGTCCGATTTCCCATTTAGGTCCCATCCTACTGGGATTGGGCCTAAATGGGAAGTCGGACATCCCTCGAGGTGTCCCAGATTGGAGAGGGTGCAGGCTGGGCTGAAAGACACACACCCCCATGCACAAATTTTGTGCACAGGGCCTTTAGTTATGAAAAGGCTAATATGCAAATTGTCCCATTGGTAGGCACCAATTGGACCTGATCACCAGCCAGGCCTAGGGACCCTACCCATGCATGAATTTTGTGCACCAGGCCTCTAGTAAAATATAATGTTTTACCTGACTTCTTGTATCTGTCATTACCTGGAAATTAGTTATGGATAGAGGATGCTTATTTTAGGAATTACTATTGATATAGGCAAGGAAGATTTTCTCATATTCAAACATTTATATGAAACATGAATGCATAAAAGTAAGATTCTTTCTTTCTCTTTCTCTCTCTTTAATTTCCAGGCATAGATATTCTTCATCAACTAGGCCTTGGAGTCAAAGATGTAAGACACTCATCATCAGTGACTGCTGCATCATCATCATCTACATCACTACCTCAGGGGGTCCATTTAACAGAATCAGGTGTCATTTTAACAAATGATGCTTACATTGAGTCACCTCTCAGGAAAATTTTACCAGTTCATTTAGAACAGCCATTTACAATATTAATTTGGTTACAGTCACATAAAGTAAACAATGCATTTCTCTTCAGCATTAGAAATAAAAATAGACTGCAATTAGGAGTTCAGTTATTACCTAAGAAAGTAGTGGTACACCTTGGAGGAAAGCAGTCTATATTTTTCAACTACAGTGTTCATGATGAGAGATGGCACTCATTTGCCATCACTATTAGAAACCAACTGGTCTCAATGTTTGTGGAGTGTGGAAAGAAATCTTTTAGCAGAGAGACTCTTTTGGAACTTCAGACATTTGATTCTAACAGTGTGTTCACCTTAGGAAGTATGAACAATGATTCTGTCCATTTTGAAGGAATAGTATGTCAGTTGGATATTATTCCTGCTGCAGAAGCATCTGCCAACTATTGCAGATATGTGAAACAGCAATGCTGCCCTGGGACAAGCCTTCTTCCTACAACTATCTTATCCACTAAGATACCAGGAAATGCTCCCTTACCTAAACCATTTGGTGAACATATATCATCAGGAGTCACAATTACCAAAGGCAGAAACACTCCAAATATTATCAACAATGAATCTGCAATAGCATATAAACAACAAGAACACCAGACATCAAGATCTCAGTTAACTTCTCTTCACCCAGGGAATATCTCTGCTGTGGATCTTGAGAGCCATGGGATTCAAGTCAAAGAAATAATCACTGAGGAACATGCTCAGACAAATCTAAGCCTGTCAATGACTCATCATCTCCTCAGTGAGGCAAGAACAGATACCCAGGAGAAATTTAGTTCTCTCTCAAATGTGTCCAGCAATTTAACACAACATAATGATAGAATAACTGGGCTGATTCTGTTTAAGAAGATATCATCTATTTTTCCACATAAAAAACAAGATACAGTTATAAATGGCAAGAAGGCTATCACGGCAGATCTACAAACTAATGAACTCATGGAACTGCAACAGATTTTAAATACAACCTTGTATAGAGTGACAGATGAGCCATCTGTAGATAATCACCTTGATCTAAGGAAGGAAAGTGAAATCGATCCTGATGCTACTTATCCCAGTGAAAATAGCTATGAAACTGAGCTTTATGACTATTATTACTATGATGAGGATCTTCATACAATGCTCAAAATGGAGAATCTGAGAGGGCCAAAAGGGGACACTGGACCTCCCGTAAGTTGTTGTTTTTTAAACGTCTTAATGTACTGACTTACCATATGTTTCAAAAAGAATTCTCTAGATTGAACAATACAGAACAGATCAGTACTATCTCCAAAATGTATCTTGGCTACGGTGATTGGATTTTTGGTTGCTATAATACATCCAACCAGAATACAACCCTGGCTCAAATATTGCACTTTTTTGTGGTTTTTATTGGCAGGCTGAAAAGGTTACTTAATTCTGGTAAAGTGGTGTAAGCTATATGTTTTTCTTGTTCAGTTGAAATTCAACCAGGAATTCAACTGCTAAATATAGACCAGCAATCTTTATTTAAAAACAAAAACCAAACCATAAGCTTAATGCATAGTCATGTTAGGAGAAGGATTTAAAAGTTATAGTAGACCAGAGAAAATACTTCAATTTAAAAGCCTTTTAGTACAACAGTGTCAAGTGAATTAAAACAGAGTCTAAAATTTGTTTTAGATAGATAATTTTGTAGTGAAACATTGGGAAAAAGAAAACCCTTATTCTAAATATAATATTTTAATTGTCATGAAGAGTAACATATTTCATTTAATCTTTAATGATATAGTCAATTTATATTTATCCTATATAATAAAAGGCTAATATGCAAATCAACCAAATGCAGAATGACTAGTCACTATGACACACACTGACCACCAGGGAGCAGACACTCAATGCAGAAGACAGGCTCACAGCTAGTGAGTACAGCGGAGGTAGCGGGCGTCTCTCCTGTCTCCCCTGCAGCGCTAAGGACCCCTTGGGGGGTTGTCTGGGGGGAACAGGCCTAAGTCATCAGTTGGACATCCCATTGAGGGGTCCTGAACTGTGGGAGGGCACAGGCCAGGCTGAGGGACCCCCATTTCCACCCCCAGTGCACGAATGTCATATACTGGGCCTCTAGTATATTAATAAAAGCTCCATCTGCCAAAACCAGTTTAGCTTAGTGGATAGAGCATCAACCTGTGGACTGAAAGGTCCCAGGTTTGATTCCAGTCAAGGGCATATCCCTAGTAGGGGGAGTGCAGGAGGCATATCCCTAGTAGGGGGAGTACAGGAGGCAGCTGATCAATATCTCTCTCTCATTGATGTTTTTAACTCTCTATCCCTCTCTCTTCCTCTCTGTAAAAAATCAATAAAATATATTTTTAAAAAAGCTCCATCTACTTAAGACAAAAATAATTTGTCAGCCCATCAATCCATTTAATGGAAAATCTAGCCAAGTCACTTTATAATGTGTAAACAAAACTCTGAAATAATAGACTGGTTTTTTGAGCTCCGAAATTTTTTTGTTGTGTAGGTGCAATTACAGATGAACATTTGAAAATTTTAAAATAATTTGAAACTTGTCTTTAAAACAATTTGAAATATGTCTTAAGAAATTAATGTTTAATTACATATACCTCAAAATGTTTATTTGATGAGAATAAAGTTTATGTCATTGGTTTAGTTCTAGAAACCACAGAATGCAAAATGGGAGAAGATGATGCGACTTGCTTAGCTTATGTTTCCTCTGTGGTTATTACTTGAAGTGATTTGTTAGGTATTGAGCAACTCCTATTAGAATGAACATTTAAAGGTTTTAAAATAAAATCTGAATAATATATTATTATAGAGAAATAAACTCTTCTGAGCTATGACAATTACCAACATAATGGGAAGGTCATATTAAGCAAATGATTATGGAAACAATTCTTCAGAAAAAGTCAGTATGATGAGATGAACATTAATATTTTCTATAAAACCCAAAATGGGTTGAATGAATTCATGCACGGGTGGGGTCTGGCTGCCCCGTCCTGTTTGAGGCCAATCTGGCTGGCTGGGGTGGGGAGAAGGGGAAGCTAGAATTTGGCCAACCGGGGCCCCCCTGTCAAACTCCTGATTGAGGGGACAATTTGCATATTAGCCTTTTATGATATAGGGTGGCCTTTTCTTTGCTCTTTTTTAAGCTCTTCTGGTTCATATTTCTTTACTTCGGTTTTATTTTTATCTCATAACTTTTCTTTGAGCTCTCTTTTTAGAGAAATTGGCATTTCTAAATTCTTTGAATCTATAGTGACCTATATGCCTGAACCTTTTCTCTGTTGCATAGAGCAATTCCCCACATGAATGTTTTTCCTCCACTTTTAATTTATGTTTCTGTCCTCACACTTCCCCTCACCTCAATATCTATGCATAGGACCCTTTCTGGTTTCTTCCTAGTTATTAGTCATTTTTAAAATAAAGACTGCTCTATCTGAGCTGCTATTTGTTTTAGAATAATGGTCGGCAAACTGTGGCTTGAGAGCTCTATGCGGCTTGCAACCTCGGTTTTCCCCTCTGTTGACTAATGAGTTTGCCGACCACTGACCTAGACTCTCAATTCCAATAATTACAGGCTGTTGTTGTTCCTTGTGATTAAGCCCCTATCCCAGTGATCAGCAAACTCATTAGTCAACAGAACAGCAAACTGATATAGGTACATGCAAAAGGAAGTAATGTGGAGTGGTACAAAGACTCAAATTTGCTGCCTTAAATACCATATTATATTTAGTTTGTCCTCTACTAGAAACATATCTCCCCTCATTTCATGTGCAATTTGTTGTGTATCCCTTTGTATTGCAGGCTTTCTGAGGAGTAATATGATGATTTCTGCTCTTGTCTTTTACCTCCTAGAAACCTCTTGGGGTTAGGAGATTTGGTTGTAAATCATAAACATGACATGTTCTTCCAGTTAATTTGTACCTTCTTTACTTTGGCTGTTTGGAACTGGGTCTTTACTGAGTCATGAATTATATCTCCTGTGGGTTTCCCATTCCTTTAAAACTCATCATTGTAGTCAAAAGGTTGTTGGAATAAACTTTTAGGACGGACATACTTTTAGACAGCTGTAGCCTGTCCAAGGTTTGAGGTCTGAGGAGGTTTTCTGTTTGTTTTTTGTTTTTGGTCATCTCTCAACATCTTTTCTTACACCAGTGTTTCTCAGTATTTGGAAGATAATCTTTATATTTTGTGGTTTGTGGTTGTGGTTTCTTTCTCATTTCATCAGAGATGATGTTTTCTTCTTCTGATATTTTTTTGTTGTTTTCAGTGGGTTTTAAGGGAGGGAGGTAGGGTAGTTTAAAAAATGTTCTTTCTGCCATCTTTAATGTAAATTCTTTAGTGATTTTTGTAAAACATAAATTAGATCATGTCATTTATCTGTCTTAACTCTTCAGTGGCCAAAAAAATGAAGCACTTAGAAAAAATCAAAGATTCTTTCATACCCTGGCTGGTGTGGCTCGATTGGCCATTGTCTTGTGCATTGAAAGGTGGAAGGTTTGATTTATGGTCAAGTCACATGCTTGGGTTTCGGGCACCATCCCTGGTCAGGGTGTGCAGAAGGCAGCTGATCAATGTTTTACTTACATCTATGTGATCTGCCCCTGCTTACCTTAGCAAACTCATCTTGTTCCATATTTTTTTTTACTTTCACTATAGCTTTCTTTCAGTACTTTAATAAGGCTATTTTTTGTTTTGTTTTAATCATACTTTTATTCATTTTATCTCCATTTTGTAGAACATTATTTTATCCTATTCATCTTTTAGGTCTAACATAACACTTTCTCAGAGAACCCTTTTTCTGGTACCACAATATAAATTAGATGCATTATGTCAATCTCTCCCTTGGTTGCTTTTTTTCCCCTTCTTCATAGCTAAGTAGACTGAATAATTATGTGTTTATCTGTTAATGTGTCTTTTTATCTAGACTGTAAGCTTTAGGAGCGCTTGATGCTTTCTAATGTTTATTGTGTGAGTTAATGAATTTAAAAAGGAATGTTAGATGCAGAACAAGGAATTTTTTTTTGAGATTTTTTTTTAATTTTTTATACATATCTCCCCATTGCCCCCCCTCCCTCCCAGGCATACCCCAACCCCCCAGTGTCTATGTTCATTGGTTATGCTTATATGCATGCCTACAAGTCCTCTGATTGATCTCTTATCTACCTCACCTAACTTAATCTTCCTGCTGTAATTTCACAGTCTGTTTGAAGCTTTACTATCTCTGTATCTATCCTTTTGTTCATCAGTTTATAATGTTCTTTATTATCCCCCAATGAGTGCGATCATGTGATGCTTCTCCTTCATTGACTGGCTTATTTCACTAAGCATAAGGCTCTCCAGTTCCAACCAGGTTGCTGCAAATGGTAAGAATTCCTTCTTTTTAATGGCAGCATAGAATTCCATTGTGTAGATGTACCACAGTTTTCTGATCCACTCATCTGCTGACGGGCACCTAGGCTGTTTCCAAATTGTAGCTATTGTAAATTGTGGTGCTATGAACATAGGGGTGCATAAATCCTTTCTGATTGGTGTTTGTAATTTCTTAGGATAAATTCCTAACAGTGGGATTACAGGGTCAAATGGGAGATCCATTTTTAGTTTTTTGAGGAAACTCCATACTGTTCTCCACAGTGGCTGCACCAGTCTGCATTCCCACCAACAGTGCACAAGGGTTCCTTTTTCTCTGCATCCTCGCCAACACTTGTCGTTTGTTGATTTGTTGATGATTGCCATTCTGACAGGTGTAAGATGGTATCGCATTGTCATTTTGATTTGCATCTCTCGGATGATTAATGACTTTGAACATGTTTTCATGTGTCTCTTGGCCTTCCTTCTGTCGTCTTTTGAAAAGGCTCTATTTAGGTCTGTTGCCCATTTTTTTATTGTATCCTTCATCTTCCTTTTATTAAGTTGTATAAGTTGGCTGTAGATTTTGGAGATTAAACCTTTATCAGTGATAGCATTTGCAAATATAGAACAAGGAATTTTAGATGCAGAACTTCTAAGATTAGTTGTCCAGGCATTGCTATCTCTTAGAAGTATTGGTGTAGTGAATAAATTTGCCTTACTGTAATATTACCCCAGTAATAATAATATTATAAGTAATACCGAGTGCTTGCTATGTCTCATCTGTAGTTTACTAGATAACTACTATATATCAAACATAGTCACAGGTATTTTATATAAAATATTTAATGCTTACAATAACCCTGATAGATTTTTATTATCAATATTTTAAAGATGAGGAAACTAAGGTTAAGAAAGTGCAACGGACCTTTCCAAGACCATTTAGCTAGTAAATTATTGAGGCATAATTTGAATCTAGGTTGAATGATTGCAAAACCATTGCTTTTTTAATTGAATTATGCTTTCTCTTAATAGTTAATAATCTGAAAGATAAAGTGCTTTTTCTATCATGTAACTTTATTTATAGAAAATAATTTATTCTCCTCCAAAAAGTCATTCTATATAAAATTACTTTGCTTCTATGGTCTCTAGAAAGTGCCCATATATAACCTGGTCTCAAAGATTTGCAAGTGAAATATTGTGAAGATAAGTTAAAATCTATTTTATCTAGTGCTTATTAAACAACTCAAATATTTTAATCACAATATAAAATATACTTTTACTCTCCAGTATCTATTATTAAATTCTCTGTTAACTGCCTTTATAATATAAATGGAATTACATTTTCTCTTGTCACAAAGTAGTGTGATAAGGCAATAAACCAAATTAAGATATTTGTTTTAATTTTCCCTTTAGTTTTTCATTTTTTAGTTCTTATTTTGGGTTCTTATTTTTAATTTTTTAGTTCTTATCAACAGCTTTTAACTACCGATTATAATAGTAGAACCAGAACTAATTTGAAAATAATATTAATTTTTTAAAAAATGAAATTTTTTGGTGGAAACTAGTGATCTAATAATAGCTGTTAGGACATTTGAATGGCTCAAGAAGGAGAGTTTCCTCATAAATAATACTTCTACCTCTATATTATGAATTGCATGAGAGACTTCTTTTCAAATTAGGGGTAAGAAAAGGAAAAAATAAAATTAAAGGAAACCAGACAGTTTAACATATATAGAGAGAGCATTAGAAAACTGCAAAATGACTGTAATATCAATAAAGAAGAAAGTTGCAAAGAGAAAAAAATCTACATAAAAAGAGGAACATTAGGTCATGCTACTTGCTAATGTTAAAGATAAAGCTAGTATTTTACCATTGATACATCATATTATTTTTATTGCAAAAATGAATGAATATTTACAAAAAAAATGTGTATGCTCCAGAGACACCAAGAATAATGACATTTTAGCAGAGTGCTCAATAACAATGAAATGAATGAACATATGAACATGTACTAACCATATCCAATTAACATTTATTCTTCCAAAATTTATTATTAAAGTAAGTAAAAAAATGACCTAAGGCATTATATGAGAAAGCAAAGAAGTAATTTTTTATTTGATATATTTAATCACATTTAAAGAATCCAGAACACTTAAAAATTCTGTCTTTTTGCTCCCATACTTTCTTTTACAAATCATTTAACTCTATCAGTGACCTCCTGGTACACTGTGCTTTGTGTAAGGCAGATTTATTGCTGAATATGCTAGAAGTATCTCATTATAACAGTTTAACACATTACACATGTCCTTAGTATGTCTTTTAAAGGAACATAAAATGGTCAGTGCTTTAATTTCTCAAGGCAAGTCTTCTTTTGAAACATGTTTGGGAAAACCTGTCATTGTTTATCTCCAAACCCTAAATTGAATTCCTTTTTCAGTAGTAAAAGTAAATTTAGGTAAAAATTCACCCACAAAACTACTAGTTATGGTCCCTGCAAAAAATCAGATACAGCGCCTGTAACCATAAGTCATAGACTTCCTGATGCCATTTCTGGCCAGATGAAAGGTGACACTTGAGTTTCAGCTCTCAGCCCTGCTGATTAGGGTTGAGGGGGTTCATATTACTTTGAAATCTTCATCAACTTATAACAGGGGATTGAAAAAGAGCCCTAAATTGAGAATGTTCATAAAACGTGTAAGAAAAGATGTGTCTATGATGCCTAATCTCTTGGCATTTGTGTTCCCAGGGTCCACCTGGTCCAGCAGGTATCCCAGGACCCTCAGGAAAGAGAGGCCCACGGGTGAGTAGATGGGTTTCATTTCCCACATGCTGTTGGAATTAATAATTTTCCAGTATGTTTTTTCCTAGTATTGTACAGTATGTACTTCCCTTGGAAACCTGCCTGGATCTTCAAACTTAGCCGTACCTTTGCCAATTGGAGAGATGCTTAGGAACACGTGTGGCTTATTTATCTTAGTATAAATGCACATGCCCAAGAAAGGTGATCGAATTCGTAGATTATTGGTTGTTCAGGTGCTACTTGTGACATTACTCTCAGTTATAAAGTGACCTCATCTGTAGTTGATAGTCCAAGGTGGAGCTCATTTACTTTGGGAAAGGAAGAGGAGTGGGCTGCCTTAAAATAGTGCATTCCTGAATTACATAGTGGAAAATACTGGAGCTATTGACTAGAAAAAAATCACTGTCCTGAGGAAAAACGCGGCCTTAAGGATCAGCGGTAGTTTCTGACATTACACAGGTCCAACCAAAGATGCATTGCTCTATTAGAATTAGTTTCTTTCAAACTGAAAAATAAATGTGGACTTTTACTGACAGAAATTCTTTAAAGAGCCAGAAGAAGAACCATGACTGTGGGTTACAAAGACAAATGCAAATGCCGTATGGAATCCACTTTCTTTCTAGCCTGATTTTTTTCCTCCACGCAATGTTAAGAAAAATCACCCTAAATATTACATTAGGTTATCCATGTTCACATCAAACTCTTGTCCATACAAGGGGAGATGAATGCTCACTGGGCTCCAGCTGTTATTTACTGTTTCTTTTATTTCTTGGCAATTGATGACCTATCACACTCCTCCCAGAATGACTTCTAAAACCTGTTTACCATCTCCTGCCTGGAAACCATTCTATCCTCCTCCTTCTCTGTCAGGAGACATTGGATCCACTTCTGTGAGGGACCCAGTCCATTTTTGCAAGATTTGTATTCTGTCTCCACTACAAAGACTGTTCTCCCACAGCATGACCTTCAGTTTCTGAATCCCATCTTTCCTCAAGATACAGCACTTTCCTTCCCTAATTTCCATCTTTTTCCCCCGTTTATTTGTCCAACCCTCCTTCCTTCAAGGAAGGAATGGCATTTCTCTTCTCAAGGCTAACAATTCCATTTGCATTCCTAATTTTGTCTCCACTAAGTTATTTAACTTAAAACTTGTGGCTGTATATTTCTTCTCTCCATAGGTTTTATTTCATTTGACAATGACCAACAAATTCTCCTTGTTTTTAAAAATCCCAAACTTTCATTGATATTAATTTTTTCTAAAGTTATTGTCCTGGCTCACTTTTGTGCTGCTAAGCTTGGTGAAATAATAGTTTATATCCATTGCTTTTATATCTACAACAACTCATTTGTTACTTCCCATAATTTTTTCTATCTGCTTTATCAAAATTTATATTTTGCAAGTTACAAATGATATGTGTCATGAAATCTAATCTTTTTTCTTTAGTGTTAATCTTATACATATAACTTCAATATTTGCATTGCTGACAGAAATTATTTAATGCTCTTTATTAATTCAGAATTGGAAAGACAGATAAATAAATTATTGTTAACTATATGTTATGTGTTAAAGTAGAGGTATGGCTGAAGAGTACAGGTGGTTAGCAAAACCAAAAAACTGTAAGGGGCCTAGAGATCTGGAAGGCTTTGTGGAGCGAATCTTAGCTCATCTACTTGCTGGTTAAGTTTCTTCACTGCTAAGGGTCACTCAAAATAACCTCCTTACAGCATTGTTGTAAGAATTAGAAATAAGAAATATAAAGTGTTAACACAATTATTTGCACATAGTATGTACTCAGTAAATAGAAGCAATTATTAAATTCAAATTAGCAAACAGTCATTAAATGGGTAATATGTGCTAAGTACTACATTGATAATATTTAGAACAGTTTCTTTTCAAAGAATTCACAATCCTAGAACTAATCTGCATGTATCATAAGGTAATGAAAATGGGAATAAAATATTTAAGTAACAGATTGGGACAGTATAAGAAATGTCTCAAAGCAACATATAATTAATTGCAAATGAATTTTACATGTAGCAGCTTCTATGGAAGTTATTAGGAGAGAGAATCACTTCCTGCTGGTGTAGCCAGGATAAAAGTGAAGTGAGAACTCAAAAGGATTTGGGTAGGTAGGTGTAGGGTGCAAGATTAAGTGAAGTAACCCTTTAAGGCATATATAATAGCATAAGCAAAAACCTAGGTGCACCAAGAATTAATATGTGTTGAGAGAAGAGTATAAAACAATTGAACTTTGTTATTTTTAGGCTTCTTACTCTACAAGGCTTTTAGAAACAGCACTAAGCAATATGGCTAGAGAGAGAGTAGGTACCTTAGGGAGATAAACACCTCAAGGCAATGTTCTGAAGCAAAAGATAGAAAGGACACTTCTACTCTATAATTAGTGTAGATCAGATCAAAATATTCAAGTTCTCAGAAAATATAACAGATTTTGTAAAAAAATGAAATATTCATTTTAATGAAATTATAGTTTGTAATATTATTTGAATGTTAGAATAAACACTGCCTATTATTTATATCTGGATTTATTCTAAGCAGATCTGACTTTTGTACTATTTGCAGGGAATACCAGGACCACATGGAAATCCTGGGTTGCCTGGATTACCAGGTCCAAAGGTGAGTGATGACTATTGAGTATTACATAATTTTCTTGACATTAAAGATGGTCCTTAACTTTTAAAGACAATCTTGGGACAGTGAGGATCTCTGTTATGTCCAGAGTATATTTGCTTGATTAACAGGATTGTCTTAGCTTGGCAGATGGTTAGATTCCTCCAAAGGCCCTCTGCACTTGAATTCATCTGGTTAGTGGTAAAGTCAGGGATAGGTCTGCTTTGACATTACAAAGTCTTTATTGTCAAAATATGATGGCAATATGTCAAAACCTTTGAAATATACAGATTAGAATACAAGTTATTTACCTTAAATCAAGGCAATTTTAATGTACTAATAAATATTGAGGAAATAAAATACCATTCATTTTCCTGCTCCACACTTCCTTAATATTTTTACTTAAAAAAAGATCTCTGAGGATAATGTTGATAGGATGATCGAATTTTTATGAAAACAACTTATCTGAAAGCCTATCTATCACGCTATTATCTATCAGACTACTATCAGGATAGTAGTAGAAGCATAGAAAAAAGGCTGGTTACCCTGAGAGGAGGTATGGGCATAGAGATCTAACTACATAATATAGTATATGTAAAATGTATATATATAATAAATCTGATAAAATATATGGGGTTAGGTAAACATTAGCATCTTGTTTGCCAGTAACTTAATGAATTTCTTTTTAGGGCCATTAATAATCCCTCTGCTTAATAATGATCACACTCTGAAGTATACATGTAACCATATAGAATAGGGGTTAAGGACATAGATTTTGGAGTCCAAGAGATTTGGGTTTAAGTCATAGCTTTCTTGGTTTGAATAATAGAAGCAAATCACTTGCTTTAAACTTCACTTTCCTCTTCTATAAAATGGGAAAGCCTTGGCTGGTGTAGGTTATTTGGTTGGGCATCTCCATGCACCAAAATGTTGCTGGTTCAGTTCCTGGTCAGGGCACATACCCAGATTGTGGGCTTCCTCCATTCTTTGTAGGTAGTGTGCAAGAGGCAGCCGATCAATGTTTCACTGTTACATCAAAGTTTTTCTCTTTCTCTCAACTTTCTCCCTCTAAAAAATCAATAAAATATTAAAAATAAATAAATAAAAATGGGGAAATCATAGTGCATCCTCATAGGATTGAAGTGAAGACAAGTTAAATTAATGTGAGTAAAGCACTTATCATGACATTAACATGCCATGAGTATAATGATTATTATTAATAAGTAATAAAATAGCATACAGCTAGGATAATTGAAATCCATATTTTATAAAGCGTTTCATCATTGCTAATACTTTCTTTAGTTCAATAAAAATGATTCTTTTAACTCAAGTTTGAATGTGTTAACAGTGGGAGGAAAGACAGATGGCCTAAAGAATCCTGAAGTTTGCTTTGTAATGTGTGATTCCTGAGTCCTTCAAGCTTCATGTGAGGAATTGAAAGATATTTAGACTAGTCAAAGGTTAAAGTATCTATTAAGGCTAGCTCATGCTTCTCCACAGGGCTGAAGTGTCCGGGACTTACAGTCCAGCTAACAGCCTATGGAAAGGAAGGCAGATGTGGGCCAGGCCAATTTCCATGTGGCTTGTGTACTTAGGTATTCAAATAATAAATATGGAGAGTAGAGTGAGGAGAGATGAAAATATAGTGAAGAGCCTTTCATTTAATTGACTTTGTGCAATATGAATACATATTTAGGAGACAGTATTTGAAAAGATAAAGAACTTTGTGTCAAATAAAAATTTTGATTGCCCCAAGATTAAAAGTGGTGTATTTTTTAGTATTGATTAGTATGAATATGTGTCTTAGATTAAATGATCTCAGAGAGGTGAAAATTTGAATCTCTGAATTTTTTTCTTCAGTATTCTACTTAGTGGTAGTGTGTACATGATTTTGACTATTGCTATTCACTAATAAAATATCTTTAGGAACCCATATATGAGGAATTTTTAAAAACCTACTTTAATTATAAAGACCTCATGGGACTTAATATTATAAATCTGAATATTAAAAATTAATTCATATTTAATAATTTTAAAACATGATAATTATGTCCAAAATAGTCCAAACAGCCCAAGATTTGTTTTAACTATACATAACTTAATATTAGGTTTGTGACAGGTGTTAAAATTATCACTCTGTTTTAAAGGCATCAAATAAAGCTAGCAGTGTGTGGTTTTATAAAACCAATTTTTCTAGACATTTAACATTCATTTTATACTAATCAGAATTAATGGGACAGTCAAGCTTTATATTTTATAATCCTCTTAGAATATTTATTCAAGGTAATACAAGAAAAGCAGATTGTATGCTCTTGAGAAGAAATTTTGACATATAGTCACAGCATTGATTTTCCTTCAGGGAATAAAGATTCCTTTTAAAATAGGGGAATTTAGAATATAAATACAATTCCAGTTATTTTTTTTTCCTCAGTTACTACTTAGCAAGAATAACAAAGGTAGAATTATTGGCCTTTAAGAAAATTGTATAAAAAGTCATCTTGCCATTTGCACAAGGAAATCATCTGTCCATTTGCAAATGGGGGTTACCTGAATCTGTAGAAAGAGCAAATTAAGGCAATTGCAAATCTAAAAAGGTTTAACTGAAAGGGGAAATGTGACACATTATGGAACCTTTTCACAAACATGTTAGAACTAACATGCTTTATTAAAATTATTAGAATCAAAAGGTATTTCATCAGTTAAATGATATGAAGCACGTAAAGTACTTGGTAGAATGTTTGTACATATACTTGAGAAAATAATAATTCCCTTTTCTTGGAGGAGCTATTTATTAAAGGGGTAGGCCAATTAGAAATGCAACTTTTATTACTTGTTAAATAAAATAAAAGTCTTGTGGCTCTTACGAATGAAAATACATTAAGACAGTATAGAAATATGTTGTATTGATTAAGCTATTTTAAAGTTTATAAGGTATTTACCATGTCCTGCTAAAGTGATATGGCTCAAACCCCAAACTATTTCCCTAATGCGGCCAGCTGCTGAAATTTATGTTCAATTCTTTCACCCTTCTGGTTTTTGCTTTCTGCTGAGCTCTAAGGAATCTATCACATGTCAGGATCCGCCAAGAATTGAAGAGTCTATATCCAGGTTTTGGAGGAAACAGCCTCCCTTCCTCCCTCCATTTATCCTTCTCTTCTTCCCTCCCTTCCTTTGAATTTCTCCTTCAATTTACAGTCATTCTGGTAGTCCCACACTTTGTCCTTTGACACCATTAGCCAAAAGATCTTTGGTTTTCTGCTTGAATTCCAGCCACTTTGTGAGCTAAAAAAGATAGGAAGTGTTGGCTAGAGAGTATAATACTTAAAATTGGTACTATGGAGCTTGTGTGGCTATCAGTAATGTTAAAGTTAAAATATTTAGGTGATGCTACCTCAAGATCATGCTATTTAGTGTTTCCTTTATGGCACTCTCACAATTTAGCTCATCCATACTCTGAAATTGTTAGTTCCAAATTCTTTTCACTGAAACTTCGCAGCTTCATCAGTAACTCATTCAAGTGTTGTCTTGCTTGCTTTTCAAGATGGCAATAATTGTAAAATTTATTTTAATGATTGTCTTTAGTCTTATTTTTAACACTAAAATTTTTATAATCTATAGAGAATTTGATTCTAAATCTTGCCAGCTAATTTAGTAGGTATTATTATTATTACTACTGCTATTATTTTTTTTACAGGAGATTAATCTCAATTTCAGAAAGATTAAATGACCTGTTCAGTCTTTTCACTCCAAATCCCACTCTCTTTCATCATATAATCTGATAAATCTGTTCTAACATGTTAATGAGTCTACTACCTTAAGTAAGTTTCCCTCCCTAGACAGAGTGCCCTCTGGAGGTCCAATGACAACCCAATAATGAGGATATTAGACTCTATAGCAGCTCAGTGGGATAGGTGGGACGTTGGGATCCTTTGAGTTATAATGTACAGGCAGCTTCCTTTTACTCATACTCAAAAGGATATATAGCTCTTATAACAAAAGTCATTAGTAGTAAGCAGAAGTCAGTACTGAAGTCAAAGTCAGTTATGATTAATTAATTTATAAACATTATATTTAATTCTAAGGAGGACTTGAAAGCCAATCAAGTGTAACTAAAAGTGTGTCCGGAGTTACAGAATTAATAGAAAATGAGGGAGTATGTAAGTAAGTGATTTTGAAATATTGTCCTTCAATGCAGAGAGTAAGTCCTACTTAGACATTTCAGGTAAAGTTGGCATGTTCAATAATCTTTGCTTTATGCATTTTATATCAGGATTAACCCACAACTGGCCAGGTTCAAAGCTGATTTCATGCTGACTTGCAGTTCTGTTGCTAGAACACGAGTTGATAAAATACACAAGTGTATCTGTGTGGGAATAAAAGAGATTTGACATGTAGCTCTATAAATATGTTGCCAATCTATAAAGCTTATGAATAAAAGAAAGTTCTCCCTTTAAATCTAATTTTAATTGCTTAATTACTTTTCCTACTTTTTTGTTGTTGTTTGTTTGTTAATCCTCACCCAAGAATATATTCCTCCCATTAGTTTTAGAGAGTGGGAAGGATGGGGGTTGGGGCTGCAGGGGAGAGACAGAAAACAAACAAACATCGATGTGTGGGACACATCAATTGGTTGCTTCCTGTATGTGCCTGCAACCTAGGTATGAGCTCCTGACTGGGAATGAACCCAGACTGATGCCCTAACCGCTGAACTGCATGGGTCAGGGCTTTCCCACTTTTTAAAATGGAGGATGAAATATCAAATTAGTGAAAGATATTAAGAAATCTAAATGAAAATGATATTAAGAAAGTTGATAAATAATAGAAAATTCAGATAGGACCTAAAAATAAGAATGTTTAACATGAGTTTTACTAGTACAAGTAAAAACATCAGCTACAAAGGATTTTATTACATTCAGATTTCTCAAGGGCTATTATTTCTTGGTTAGGTATTATAATAGGAGCTTAAACTATGTTAAAATCAATAAGTAATATTTTTATTTACTAGATATTGTGATAATGAGAAAGAAAAGTTATCTGGTTTGCCAATAATTTTGCAAGCGATCTTAACCAATTCAATTAATCTTTCTGGATCTCATTGCTTCTTTATCTATAAAATTTGATTCATTAGATAAGCTCTTAATATCTCTTACAAATTCTAAGTATATTATCTTTTTTCTCTGATGAAGAGCTGAGTTTTTAAATTTTGAGATATCATTAAAGCTGTTTCTCATCTTCCATAATCTTGTAACCAATTTTCTGAAATTATAGCCTTAGTGGGGGAAGTGGTGATGGCTATGAAAGGGAAGAGGTCAGCTTGGAAAACAAGCTTTTCTTTAAAAATTTTCTTCAACCCTAGAATATAGGACTCTTTGCCAATGAAGACTTATTTCTCATTTGTAAAGTGAAAAGACTTGCTATTGAATGTGAGTGGCTTTTCTTTTGGTTGTCTTTCTTTCATTGGTCAGTTCTAGTACTATTGGAAAGCACCACTGTGACAGAAGACACGGCTATTTTCCCATTTCCCATAGAGTTAAAGTAGCATTTAGAACTCTGTAGGAATGGAAAAGCATGATTAGTTGAGAATAGTAATGAAATCAGAATTTGAATTATAAAGAATCTCTCAATTGTGGCCTCTTATTTTATGAGGTGTGAAATAGTTAGAAAAGGAGGTACTTTGGTAAGTAATCATAAGAAAGATTAACACGAAAGATTAATATTGTACTAAGAACTTTGGTTGAAACCTAATGTCATATTTTTCTTAAAACATAAAAGATATAGATAACTAGAGTATAAAAAGTACCTATTTTTATAGCAGAATAAAAACAATTTTGTTAATTAAAGGTATTTTTGGTTTATTTTTTATTCTAAGAATAATGTATGTAAATTGCAAAATTTTAGAAAATATTTAAACTTGGAATGATAGCTAAAAATTTTATGAGTTATATAAGTGTGTTTCTTTTACTGAAAGTAACTAGTGTACCAATGATTAAATAAACTAAACTCAATATGTCACAAAAATAGAAAGTTTAATAGAACCTTTTCATAGGTCCTTTGAAGAAAGATGATTCAATATTAGTATAACTTCAGTGAATAAATCAGCTGTCTGGGGGAATTTTGAGGAATCTTTTTCAACATTTAAACATAAAGCTAAGAAAAATATACATTAAAATAAATAATTCATGCCCATCTCACTTTAAAATAATTTAATACCATGTAATATGTATAACTTCTGCTACACAAGTGAAGATGTGTAATATATGTAATCTATGCTTCACCCAGTGTTTCATAACTGTTTTATCTAGGGCCCCAAAGGAGATCCAGGATTTTCCCCAGGTCAGGCTCCTTCTGGACAAAAGGTAATTATTTGTTCCTGAAATAAAATCATGGTGATATATGTCAAGCATTTAAAAATTGTCTTATCTTTTTATCTCTTTTTGAGACTTTACTTGTCATCAGACAGGGAAGATAAAATACTATCCTATATAATAAAACCCTAATATGCAAATTGACCAGTGGAATGACTGTTGGAATGATGGGTTGCTATCATGCGCACTGACCAATCAGTAGCATTTCCTGCATTGAGCAATTGCTACCCAAGAGGGAGGTGACCAGCAGTGGCAATCAGGGGTCAAGGCAACCCAGTGGGTGGTGCCAGGCTGCCAGCCAAGGCAGGTGCCAGCAGGGGCCCCCGATTGCCCCACCCACCGTTGCCCCAAAGATGGCCCTGATCACCAGCCAGACCTAGAGACCCTACTTTATACACTGGGAATAGTCCCTTAAATTTAAAAATTAAAACCTGGCAAGGCTACCCTAACACCGAAAAAATAGGATGATGCAGTGATGACATGCGTGGACTCTGGCTGGCACATTTTATGATCAGCTCGGATTCTAACACTTAGAACTGTGTGACAAAGCTAATTACTTAACTTCTCTCTGCTTTAGTTTTTCCATCCAAAGATGGGAAAAATGGTACTATGCCTCAGAAGGATCATGTTATGTACTACTTTTTATAATCAGGGCAAAAAAATGTAGCTGCCCATACAAGATGCCTTTCACCTGTGTGAAAAGTATGGTCACTGGTGCATGCAGCCTCCCAGATTGCGAGAGGGATGTCTGACTGCCAGTTTAGGCCCAACATTCCCCAAGTGTTCCCAGATTGTAAGAGGATGCAGACCAGGCTGAAGGATCTCCCCACCCCCATGCATGAATTTCATGCACTAGGCCTCTAGTTGCATTATAATGAAGGAAGAAATATTTGATGAATTAAGTAAATATCATTAATCTCAATCTTACCATTAATTTTTTTAATTTAGTGTCTACTGTGGCCTGCCATTTTACTATCAGCTAATTGGGATGTTTGGGGCAAAAAATTAGAACAAGATATAATTCTAACCTCAAAAATTTTACTGTTTATATGCAAGTACATACTAATACATGAATTCCAGTGCAATTTTATACCTTTTGGTAGGATAGTTCTACATACTTTATCTTAAGTCCCACAGAAATTGCGCAGTAATCATAATTATCTTATTTCCAATTGAATTCATAGAATTTACGCGATTCATCACATGGATAGTAAATGCAGAGTTAATGATAGGTCTGAATTATTTGACTTTTAATCTAATATGCTTTTTATTTTATCATCATGCTTTCAAACACACACACACACACACACACACACACACACACACATACATGTTTAGGTAAAAAGAAACTAATGTTTAATGTAAAGATACCAACATATTTTTATTAGGAGGAGCATACTACTTTTCAAGTGCGGATGAATACAAAATGAATCTTAAAGAATACATCTGGAAGCTTTGTTTAGACAAGTACTTAATGAATGTGATACAATTAAAGGATGTTTATGTTTATGTGGTATATATTCACAAACTTTTAAAATCCCTGAATACTTTGGTGGTTCCTTGTTGAAAGCTAATCTTTTACATGGGTTACAAAATATTTTAAACTTAAAAAATATCACATCATATTAATGGACTTTACAGATATACTAGTACTGACAAGTAAAACAAAAATAATAATTTAAAATCTTAAGGACTTCCTCTTTTTCAAATGTCTCACTTCTGGTATTTTGAAAAAATAAATATCTACTGTTTACAACAATCCCAGAGTGATATGTTACATCAGCCCAAATGAATTAATTAATACAGCTCCTTAGGGCACACTTAGGTGCCCTGGTGGCACTGCTGAAGTAGCATCTGAATCAAATTACATCAAGGTCCAACAGTATTGAAAGGATGCTTCATTATGGCAAAGAGTTCCTCTTTATGAAATATTTTCAGTATGAGTAAAGCCACAGCTATTGACATGACAGGTCCCAGTGATATGTATTTGAGATGACAAATTGCAGAGAAATAGATAGACTAGCTTACCTCCTGTCTTTTCTTTCTGTGTATAAACAATGCTATCAAATGTAATGATGTGTAAAGTTTGGAGAAGATCTGAATGACAGTTGAGCTAACTGTTGCTTAGGATATCTGGGCCACATTGTTAAAACATAAAAAATTTCAAAATGCAAAAAAAAGAAAATCTTAAGGACTTTATTGCTGTGATGAAACTGAGTTCACTGAATCTAAATACTTTAGAAAGGGAGTGGGAATTTAATTGATTCCTTAAGGAAAAAATATGCAGTCTGAGAAACAAGAATGCTCTCTTTTAAAATATCTACGTATAGGACATTTAATTTCTTACTGAAATTTCAGAAATTAGAGTTCCACTCTGTTTTGGTGACTGCATTAAATAAAGTCCTCAAATTAAGCATGTAGAGGGCTCCGCTGTACAAAATATGTGGTGGTTCAGAATGTGTTCAGTATTTATATAGAATACAGACTGATTCAGCCTGGGATCGGGGGCTTAGAAGTATGTCAGTCTTTTTGTCTTTTTTTTTTTTTTACTCACTTATATACTAATTGTGGATAATACTAAAAAGGAGAACTATAGTAAGATATAGGTTTTAATAGCAAGTATCCATTGAGCTTTAAGTGAAATCCATCTTTTAAAAATGAGATATATTTCTAAAATGGTAAAATTTAAAAACAACTTCTTAGAAATTATATTTACATTAAATTTGGTTCAAGTCAGGATATTAGTGATATACATACAATATGAATACAAATAAAATATAAATATTAAATTGATGGACGTATAGGGGCATTGGGAAACAACTGAATTCTATTTAGCCATTTTTTACAATAAATATATGGTTAATAATGAAACAAAGCAATGCAGGGGCTAGTCCTTCAGAATATAATACCCACTAAAAAATACCTCTCATAGTGCATAGATAAATGTTTAAGCCCTTTTGGGATCTCATGGCAAGCAAAGATAACTTAAATAATGGTAATTTTTCCTTTCCCATAAGACATATAATTTTTTAGACAGAAAAACTTTGAAGGGGAATCAAGTAATCCACGCATGATTAGAACTGGTGGAAGGAGATGAGCTCCTATTTCCTATTGCAGTTTTTTGTTTCCTCTGTCAGAGTAATAAATGTAAAATAAATCTGTATCATCCTATCGCAAATGGAAGACATCTGAAATCATTGAGAAGGTGCATTAAAATGAGTATTAGAACAAGTGGGAAAGCACTCTATTGTTAATAATTAGAAACATCCTTTTCTGACTATTTAAATTGATGACATATTAAAATAGACAATACACTAAAAACTAAGTGGAGCATAAATAGTCACTAAGAGGTTTATTTGGATTATTACCTAAGTACTCTTTTTTCTTTCAAACACCATATATATATGCAAATAAATATATATAAACTTTTGCCCAGTAAATTGCTGCAGTGGAAAAGGGAAAGAAAGTAAGGGAGATAATGAAAAAGTGCACCTAGAGAAAACAGGTATAATATTACCCCACCCCCAATTCCTTTTTGACAGGCTTCTCTTCCCACTCAATCCCGCCCACTTCACCCCTATACTTTCCCTTTCCCACCCCAAGAAGGGCTGGCAGCCCTCACGGTTTTGGACTGTTGGACCAAACACAGGGCCGTCCTGGTCATTTTCCACCGTAGTTGCGCTCTCATGGTGTGTTTGCGCGGAAGGCGCCTTTGCAGTCCCTCCCGGGGAAGTGCCCCTTTTGGGGGTGGGGGTGGAGGGGACACTAGAAACACAGCCCTGCTCTCCACAGCCCTACATCAAGAGGTTCAAGGTTGCACATGGGAGACCCCTCTGGCTGTAGGTCCTCCCAAAAAGAGCAGGACAGATGCCACATCAAGTGCTTGTAGAATTTTAAAGTAAATTTAGTTTTTAAAACACAGTAAACCTTGGAGCAGTGGGAATTGGGGGAGTAAGTTCATTCCGAGAGAAAAGGACGTCAGAGAAAAAGGTACAGGACCTCGGAGGTGGGGAAGCACAGTCCAGGTTTTCAGCATTGGATGAAAAGGCCTGGGAGCTTCAGAAAAGCTTTCAGAAGTTCTAAGAAACAACGTGGAACTTGAGTCAGATTGTGAAGATCAGAAATGAATGCAGTTAAGATCTTGAGGCCCAAGATGAAATCCTGTCGCAAGGGAATTCTAATTTTCAATCCTCTTTTATACCATTGAGCCTCTGTGTTTTGCTCCTAGGGTGATCAAGGCTTGCCTGGAGTAATGGGCTCCCCTGGTGTGCAAGGTGATAAGGTAAGATGCAGTTTTACTTTGATATAATTAGGTGGCTTGATTCTAGGAGCTCTTCAGTTCCTGGGTCCCATTTGGCAGTTGAGCTTAAAGCCAATGTTTTAAATTTCCTTTCTCAGCAGTAGGAATTAGGATGCTGTCCTAATCCAGGAAAGTGGTGCTCACAAAAGCCAGGGTTGTATGAAAAGGAAAATAAAGCCCTTCACTTAATGATGAGAACGTCACTGATAGAATATGGAAGATGTTTTATGGAAGATGTTTTAAAATTATATTAGGAAAGAACTTACTTCTGAAACTTTGAAGTCACTTTTTAAGTTTCATATGTCCAAAGGAGTTACATTTGGTTATAGGTAAAATACACTTGACTTTTTTTTTAAGGGGTTCTTATTTTTATTAGGAAATAATAATCTGTGCCATAATATATACAAATGTGAAGTCTGATGGGAAGGGTAGAAGTGAGGATTGGGGATGTCTACTACAACACGGTAATCACACCCATATGACTAAGCATTCTCTGAGGTTAAAAGAAATACTAGCACAGCTATGCTAATTATTTCATAAAATATGTTGTGTACATTTTCTTTTATAGATTCAACTTGTTTCCCCTCAATACACTGAGTTGTTGATTTTCTACATGGGATAAGGAAAACACATTTCTTTCTAAGCTATTAAGAGCCCTGGGACATTGGAGGGCAGTATTTGACATTATATGAATGTCTAAATACATAGAAACATTAGCTGTGTTGGTGTTTTAGTGTGTCATATTTCTTCCCTCTTGGAAGATTTAGGTTGAAGGTGATAGTTAGGCTCTGGTTACTTGGCTCAAATTCCATCTGCTATTTTCTGGTTCCCATAAACCTTGAGTAGGTTGCCTAACCTCTCTAAGCTTTAGTTGCCTCATCTTTAAGATTTGAAGATGATACTACCCACTTCATAGGGAGTTCTTAAGAACATGGAATGAGATAATCCATACACTATACTGCCAGACAAATAGCAAGCCCTTAATAAATGTTAACCATCAGCTATTTATCTGGTTTTGGAAAGGATCCTGACCTTGTTTGTTTTTCTTCAAAACCCTTGCTAAGGGTTGAATTGTTAAAGATAAAAAAGGTTGTGATCTCATGGAGTAGTTTTCCTCCCATGACCACACCATACCACACTATTATTCTTATGGTCCTCAGACTAGTCTTCAACCTAGATGGTACTTAGAATCTGATAACTCCTTTGAGGTTGCTGGCTGCTCCCATGGAGACATGAAACTGCAGAGTGATCATTTCTATCAGAATTGGTCATGATATATAGTCATGAATTTGCTTGATTAATGCTACTTAGTATACCTCCAACCACTAAGGATACCTCTGAAGAAATTGTACTGATGAAGGGCATCAAACAAAGAAAATCTCATAATACAGATATTATCTTAATCATTCATTTCATATTAAGTATAGTTATTTCACCCTAAATAATAACTGCATATGAGAGAAAAACAAACTAATGATTAGTTTCTGAGGTTAGATTATGCCTATGGCTGATGAAATGAGCAATTCAGAAAGAAAAAATATTAAGTAAAAGTTGATTGTTATGTAGAAGAGGATATAAGAAAATATTATTTATAGAGAAAGTTTTAAAAGGCTAATGTTAACCATTAGAGCAGATTATTATTTGAAACTTGAAGTTGTATTCACTTAAAGCAGAATACATTAGCTTCCAAAACCCTCTGCACATAATATATGGATCTTGTCCCATCAGTATTTTAAAACATTAAGAATTTTTTTTAACTCAGTGTAAACTTAGTAAAATGAAATCGCATTAATTTAAACAAATTAGGGGGAGGATTGTGCATCTTTCACAGACTCCTTTTTCTGCAATATGATTCATAAAACTTATAAAACCTGGGTTTTTATTGTTAACTAATAGAAATAGATCCTATAGAAATCAGGGATATTGCTATATTATCAATTATCAGCTATAGCTGAATTTTCTCTAGGGAAAATTTAGTTGAAGGTATTTAGAAACTAAATTACTTCTTGGTAAATAAAACATCCATGGTTTACTATGATTTGAAAGTCATTAAGGACAGTTTTGAAATATTTGGGATGATTTTGTAGCTTTTTCTGAGAATGTTTTCTCCTTTTTCAGAGGGTCTGTAGTGGGAACTATATACATATTAACAAAAAACAAAAAAAACAAGTATTGCCAGCAAAAGGGCATAAGGACTCAATCTAAGCCTAAGCTGATTTTCCACATAAGCAGACTTGAAACAAGTTTTTATCAAAATCTATGTGCATATCTTACCTTAATAGGAGTATGCAATAGAAATACATTCAGAATGAGCTTGATAGACTTTATGTGAAAGGGGAAATGATTAGGTAAATGTTTAGGTAAATTATTAGCTGTTTATAAGATTTACTAACTTTGATTCATTTTTGAACTACCAAAGTCATGCTCAGATTTACTTCCTGCAAACAGGATTGATGCTAGTAGAACTTAGAATAACAGTTCATATTAACTATAACGTAGGGACTCCTATTCTTTCATCTTTTCAGTTCTAACCCTAAAATAGTAGATGAATTCTATAGTTAAGAAGTTAAGTTACTCATGTTGTGAGATATCTCTGATAAGCCCAGGGAGTTTAAGAGAATTGCTCAGGGTCACTCAGAGTTATGGAAAGATTAAAAGATAAAACTTACCGATACTGAACTCACTATGTGTTTAACTGTTCTCTTCATATTATAAGAGATGAATAAGGTATTAGGGTTTTGACTAGTATAAAGTTTCTTACATGTTTTTATTTGTTAAACTATTTTATAGATTATTATAACTATGACTACTGATATTAATAGTTGCTATAAAATTTTGTGCAGTGTTCCAGTCTCTCTGCAGCTCTTGGAGATTGATACTATGTTTAGTATTTTATAAATAAATGGAGTATAAAGGAGTTAAATAACTTATCCAAGGCCACACAACTATTAGTACAGTCAAGACTCAGATCCAGGCCTATTTGACACATGGCCGTGTGTTGTTAATAACTTGGAGTGTGGTTTCCTCATTAATTAATTAGTTCATTAACCCAATTTTTGTTAGATGTGTATTTCAGTATTCTGACCATCTCAAAAATGTATGCAAGAGGAAGTAATTTTTTTTTTCATGACAGCTAAGGGAACAAATATGGTTTTGGATGACAGATAATGATGACTTCATTATTCCTTTTCTCTGGGAAAGAAATAATTATTCTAATATAAACCATACTCAAGTAATATTTAAAATAACCGCAAGAAAGTTGTGTAGATAACACTGAAAATATTAATGTGAAAAATGTTTTGAAAACTAGAATTAATATTGAGTCAGAAATAACAATGCAGGTAAATCAGCAGCAATATTTTCTTTCACTCTTCAATAGATTTTGTTTGTTTGTTTGTTTGCTGTTTTCTTTTCCCCTTTTACCTTATCTCTCCTGGACTTAAAAAAAAATTATTAACATCTTTAACAAACAATGTGCTTTTCCAGATTGTCATGCTACATTGTCTCAATTTACTTAACTTCATATAACTCTTATTTTCCTAGGAACTGAAGTATGTTTCACTTCCCTCTAAGTTTCTCAATTTGTGCCAAAAAGCAGATACGTTTGATCCAGAGTGCGTGTTGAATTGGATGGAAAACAAAAGCCAGAATTTTGAGTTTGGACTCCAGATGGATTTTAAATTGTTTTTTAATATAGCTTATCAGTTGCTATATTAATATTGAAAGTCTGCTATTTAAAAGTGTAGTTGGAGCAATTTTTTTTTGGATTGGGAGTTAAGCCAGATGGGAGAAGTTAATCATATCTTAGCATGAAGGTATAACTCAGAGCAATTGTGAAATAATGCACACATTTTTAAAACATATTTTTATAAATAATCTATGACAGTAATTTTCTGCATATCGAAATACTAACTACTATGGTTTTAGTAATAATTATAAATAGTGTGAATTCTTATTCTGTTTTGGTGGAAATATTTCAATTATTTTAGAAAGTATTTCCACTACATAAGAAGTGCACAATCTACACTAATAAAAGAGTAACATACAAATTGACCGAAACTTTGCAATGCCCACCAGCCAATTAGGAATGGATATGCCCAACAAAATGGCAGGTTAATTTGCATTGTAGGTGCTGAGTGGTGGGGGGTGGGGCGTTCTGCACCACCCCCGCTGCTCTCGGCCTCTGGGCACCATGGAAGGCAGAAAGGCAACTCTGGCCAGAGCAAAGGGGGTGCCAGCAGCCAGGGGAAGGAAAGCCTGTTCTTGCACAAATCTTCATGCATCAGGCCTTTAGTATCTTTATAAAGTTGAAAAGGAAAACATCAAGTGGGATGCACTGTGATTTATCAGTCACTCATAAACTGTGTAGCTTTTCATAATCTGTCTAAAGCAAGGACAGTATGAAAGAGTGACATTAGTAATGTATCATAAAAGTATATCAGGATTAGAATAAAATCAGTGCCTGTAGAGAGAAATAAGAAGAATTATATTTTTTTGTAGTTAATTCTATAGATGGCCCTCTCACCTGCCCATTTTCCCTGTGAAAATCGGCAGAGTTATGTTTCATTTGGGGCTGGTTCCCCGTCTAAGTGCTGGACTGACAGGTTAATACAAATGCTGCTGCTGAGGGGCTGTGCTGTCACCACTGTGACCATCTCCTCCGTGAGCTGTCATTCCCACTAATGACAGGGGAAGCTGAGAACAAGGCGGCACAGCACTGAATTTCCCACAGGCAAGCCGGTGGTTGCCAAAGTGGTGGGATTTGTGGGACTCTGAAAACTTCCCTGTGTCCAAAGATATTTCCCTGAGGCTTGCTCTTATGACTGACATTCTAACATTAATGATAAATGCATTTGGCTAAAAGTCTCTTAGTTTCCAAAAGTTCTTTAAAATTTTTCCATGTCCTCAGAAAATGCCGTCATCTGTCATGCAGCACCATTCTGAGGGTTAGTTTATTGTACTGTTTCTTTGTGAACCCTACTGAAAAAGACAATATAAGCTGATGGGACCAAAGTAAGCACCGAGTACTAAAGGAGGTTAGTGGGTCAGTAGGGTGAGGAGCTGGGGGCAGAGGCTGGCAGCAGTCTGTTTTGTGCATGAGGGAAATATGTGCCAAGATAGAGGGAGGTGTGTGAAATAGAGAGGTTTGTATTATATTCATTCTATGTCTCCCCAAACTCTGCAGTTATTTGAGATCATCCTTCTATTCAATTTTGTAAAAAATGTAATTAAATTCCTTATTCTTATGTATTTAGGAAAGTCATTGCCTTGCCCCAAGAAGTGCTTGCATTACTGTGGTTGTTGATTTTTAGTTCATTCTGAATTTTTGCTTAGAGTTTCTTTTTTTAGTCAGCTATGACAATCTTCTCACAATTTCTCAATGTTGCCAATAGCTTTCCCTGGTTATTTTGGCCCAAGTATAGTGACAGGCCTTTCTCTGTATTCCCCAAAGCACTGCTGATAGGAGTCCTGCAGTATAGGACAAACTTAACAGATACCTCATTCGTAAACTAATGTTATTACAATAAAGAAAAAGAAAATTTAATATTGTCTTTTAGACAGTAGTGCAGTAGCCCCAGCTTAAAGGACATATATGAATGATTTAAAAGTCTTGAAGTGCAGCCCTGGCCGGGTGTTCCACTTGGTTTGGGGGTCCCATACACCAAAAGGTTGTGTGTTCAATTCCCAGTCAGAGAACATACATAGATTGCAGGTTTGATCCCCAGTTAGGGTGCTTATGGGAGGCAACAGATCTATGTTTCTCTCTCACATCAGTGTTTCTGTCTGTCTGTCTGTCTCTCTCTCTCTCTTCCCTCCACTTCTGTAAAATCGATAAACATCCTTGGGTGAGGATTTAGAAAAAGGCCTTAAGTACAAGGGCTGTATTTTATTCACTGCAATATCTCAGACTAGTGTCTGGCATATATCAAGCAGATATAAGTGAATGAATGAGCATTGGTGTTTTAGGTTTAACTGACTGTGCCCTTTTACCTGGTCCTAGTGGCCATCATTTTTATTTCCCTACATAAAATAACTGACAGAATTTTTAAGTTTTGACAGAAGTTTTTGGAGGTCACACAACAGTTGTAACTCTTCCCATTTTTAAGATTGCTTTGCGTGGTTTCAGTTTGTGTGATCAGTTTTATGGTCCTATACTGCCATGTGAAGGAGGATGGCCTGTATGTAATGGTTTTATTTGTATCTTTCTTACTCCTAAATTTTTCTGATTTTGATTCAATTGCATGCTCCCCCTCCCCCACCCTTTTTGTCCTATATACCTACCTATGGATAACATACTTGTTTAAAATAAGTATTAAAATTGAAGTCTCTATATTAAAATTAGATTCTAAGCCCCAGTTATTATTGGCATTCTTGGTAAGGCAACTTTCCATCAGAACAAAAATTGAGACAAATCTATAATTTATTACAATGGATTTTTAATCTATTCTAAAGCAGAATTTATAAATTTACATATCAGCTTTTTTCAATACATCCATTAGAAAAAAAATCTTATGTTACTATTCATGGGAAACTTTTTGTTATTCTTCCTGTGTTAGTATAGAGAACAGTAACTCAAATAATATTTTCAAAAGACTACAATATAAACTACTTTATTCAAATAGTATGGCAGATCCCTAGGTTGTCGCTTTGCCAAAGCTTGCAGTTTTACCAATAACTTATTCCCTTTGCTTTTTAAAACTTTAAAGACTAGCTGAAACCGGTTTGGCTCAGTGGATAGAGCGTTGGCCTGTGGACTGAAGGGTCCCAAGTTCGATTCCAGTCAAGGGCATGTACCTTGGTTGCGGGCACATCCCCAGTGGGGGGTGTGCAGGAGGCGGCTGATCGATGTCTCTCTCTCATCGATGTTTCTAGCTCTCTATTCCTTTCCTTTCCTCTCTGTAAAAAATCAATAAAATATATTTTTAAAAAATGTACAAACTCAGAGCAAAATTCAGTTAAACATTGGGTATATTAGATGCCATTTTAAGTGTGTAGTTTTAATACTAGCATGATTCATGAAATATAACTCCTCTTGTTAATGGCAAATAGCACCAGATGTTAGACTGTGGTCCTTGAGTTTGGCTAAGAAAGATTCAGAGTCAAGAACTCAAATATAACCAGAAGTTTATTTAAAGTCACAGAGTAGAAGAAATGAGCCAGCTGGGCTGTGTGGACTCAGGAAACAAGTTACAGAGGCAAAAGAAGGGCCCTTCTTTGGAAAGAGAAAGGAAAGAAAACAAGGCTGGGATAAGTAAAAGGTGCGGGCATGCCCCGGAGCAGTGGTTCTCAACCTTCCTAATGCCGCGACCCTTTAATACAGCTCCTCATGTGGTGGTGACCCCCAACCATAAAATTATTTCCGTTGCTACTTCATAACTGTAATTTTGCTACTGTTATGAATTGTAATGTAAATATCTGATATGCAGGATGTATTTTCATTGTTACAAATTGAACATAATTAAAGCATAGTGATTAATCACAAAAACAATATGTAATTATATATTGTGAAATATTTATTTCTAATTACAAATAAATGAAATTTTGTCTTGAATCGTGGTGTAGCATGGGTAACAGTCTTAATATAACAACAGTAAACTACATTGCTACACTTTGCTACACTGAGGAGCAGTGTGTTGGTTCCTAAGACCATGGGAAATAGGTGTTTTCCAATAGTCTTAGGCGACCCCTGTGAAAGGGTTGTTCGACCCCCAAAGGGGTCGCGACCCACAGGTTAAGAACCGCTGCTCCAGAGTCAAGAAAAGGAAAGAAGGAAGTGAGGAAAGGTGTGCGCATGCCCAAGCACCCACATTGGGTCCTTTGTCTTAAGGGGTTTTATCTGTTTTCCAAAGACAGGGGTTTTAGGGAGAGATCTCAGGGGAGGATTTCAATAGAATATTCATCAGCTTCCCAGGTGTGTCCTTCAGGGTTGTGGTCTTTACTTATTGGTCAGTGCTAGGGTAAAGGGTCTTTAGTCATTGCATCTGGTACTGATGTCAGCCAGAGGCATTACTTCATCTGGTTTTGCTGCTCTTCTGGGCCTAGAGCTGAAATATAACTGGCCTAAATGTTATCTCTAGTTTGACCAAAACTCTATCTCTGTGATCAACAGATCTGAGGCTTTGTTCTTAAGATAACTTGATTTCAGCCAGAACCTCATTGTCCTGAAGCCTTAATGGTTAAGGAAGTGGTCATGCAAGGGCTTGTATGGGCGTTGCATGAGGCTATTCTCCAGCCTCCATTGTTCCTTCTCTAAGGGGCTCTACTACGTGATTAGCAACATGAGAGGGAAGGGAAGGTCAGGGGAGGGTCTAAACCACAAGACAAGTAATATGAAAGGTCAGGGGGGTGTAGGGGGGTCTAAACTGAAAAACCAGCAGTATACTCAGCTTTGCCAGTTGCTAGGCAACTAGGGTTTTGTGCCCTGATTATTCTGTACCTGGACTATCCTTCCTACTCCCTCACATCTCTCTAACTGCCTACTGTATCACTTTTGCTGATTTGTCTTGGTGGTCAATAATGTTTGAACATATTGATAAGAATGAGGACAGCCAGCATTCAGACAACTATAGCATATAAAGTAAATAGAAGGGCAGGTTACTTAATTATTTTTTTAAATATGTTTTATTGATTTCAGAGAGAGGAAGGGAGAGGGAAAGAGGGAAATAGAAATAAATGATGAGAGAGAATCATTGACCAGCTGCCTCCTGCACACCCCCTACTGGGGATTGAGCTCACAACCCAGGTTTCTTTCTGATGCATGGACAGACACTCAACCAACTGAGCCACACCAGCTGGCCGCAGTTCTTGATACATCTAACTAGCAAAACAACATGATTTCACCTTACCATCATGATTGGTCACATCATTTAATTTCTTAGAATTCAGTTTTCTTATCTGTAGAAATGGGAAAAATACTTCATAGAATTGCTGTAGAATTATCTGAGGCATTTGGAAGTAGTTGGCACAACATCTGGCATATATTAGCTCGATGAAATTCCTTTTTCCCTTTCTCATTGCCACTTCTCTGACCTCTGTCTAATGGCCTAATCAAAGAAGTACTAAGTTCCAAGATGATAGGCCTTTTTTTTCGTCCTTTTCTTTATTAATTCTCTTACTTCCTTGTTAAGAATATGCTTTCATGCAACTTATATATAACACAAAAGCCTTTGTCTTTAAATTTGTTTTCTTACATTTTCCAGTCTTCTCTCTCGTTCCCAAAAGACTGCTCTACTAAAACATTTACTGTTAAGTTGAACATCTCAAAAGCTGCTTAAATCATTTTCTTATTTTTCAAACTAGAGGTCTGGTGCAGGAAATTAGTGCACGAGGGAAGGGAGTATGTGTCCCTCAGCCTAGCCTGCACCCTCTCCAATCTGGGACCCTTCCTGGGATATTCGACTGCTTGTGCAGGCTCAATCCTAGTGGAATTGGGCCTAAATGGACAGTCAGACATACCGCTCACTATCCAGGACTGCTGACTCCCCTGCTAACCTGGTCACCCCTGACTGCCCTCCCCTACTGGCCTGATTGCTCCTAACTGCCCTCCCCTGCAGGCCTGGCACCCCCAACTGTCTTCTTCTGCAGGTCTGGCTCCCCCATCCCCAATTGCCCACCTTGGAGGCCTGATCCCTCCAAACTGCCCTCCCCTGCAGGCCTGATTGCCCCCAACTGCCCTGTCTTGTAGGCCTGGTCCCTCCCAACTGCTCTCCCCTGCCGGCCATCTTGTGGTAGCCATCTTGTATCCAGATGGGGTCATCCATTTTTGACCACCTGGGGGCAGTCATCTTTGATCACATGGGGGTTGCCATCTTGTGTGTTGGGGTGATGGTCATTTTGCATATTACTTTTTTGTTAGATGGGATAGGCACTTCTTTTAATTTCCCCATTGTCTAACCAAAGCATAACTTTCTTCTTTAATACATTAATTCAAGTTGATATGCCTTCAGTGATTAGTCCTGAATAACTCTTTTTATTCCATTACTTTATATCTGAAACTTCAAAAAATTTATCTTCAGTTTGCAATATATTCAAAGTTTTTGATACTTTTAAACTATAATTTATATTTCAGGTTTTGAGTTATAGTTTGCCTAAAGTCTTAAGAGGATCTAAAAAATGGATCTTTATCCTGTTCTTTTATTTACTTCAAAATATGGGTATATGTTGGTTCACTGATTGTTGACTAGAGCTATACAAATAAGCTCCAAAGTATGTCTTTATTCTTTCTTTCTGTCCTTTCTTACTGCTTCCTTCATTTTGCTTACAGAAAAAAATCCTCCTAGAGGATAAAGGATATTTGTGGAGAGTGGCTATAATGTTTGGACAGATTCAAGCCTTGGACTAATGAGAGGGCATGGTCCTCTTGTGCATGTGCAGGTCCCAGCTTGGAGGGCAAAGCCCTACCAGCACAATATAGCTAAAGGATACAGTTCTAAGCTTAACCTTATAGACTGAACGTGGTCCCAGATGGCTGGGTGATGTAGGCTGTGGAAGGTGCAGTAAGTGCTGCCAAAACAAAGTTTGATAGAGTTCTCAGGTACATGTAATTAAGTAGATTTGAAACTCAAGAGAACATTGTAAGCATCTTGACTATGCCCTTGCTTTGCCTCATGGGATCTGACTATAAAAAAAAGACTTGTCTTACAGGCTGTGTTACTGTCTCTCCATCTGAGAACAGTGTCCCACCTGGCCTAGCTATATTCTCTTGTCTGTTTTCTTTAATCCCTCCTCAAATTCACCACTGGCCATGCTGGATGCAGTTCAGATATTATATATTTTTTATCTTTGGGTGTTAATGATAAAATTAATACTTACTTTTGGTCCTATTATTTGGAATTTTTGCTACTAATTTCATTTTTAATTGAGGTATAATTGACATATAACATTTGTTATTAATTTCTTAGCTTTACAAAACCCACTTTGATGAACTTGTGAACAGGCTCTTTCATTTGTCTTAGCTCATTCATAGAATGTTACAACAATGGAATTAGATAAACTGTGTGGATGTGGTCCAGTTTTTTTATAATTACAAACAGATTATGTCTTAGGGCATTTTGTTTTAGCATTAATGAACTAAAACCATCTTTCGAAAAGGTTTAGCAAAATTTAACAAATCCATTGCTGGATACCAGCTTTTTGTAAAAGATGCTTCTCTTTATTCTATAGTTTGTTACCACTTTAGTTAATAATAACAAATGATTCAAATAATACTCAAAGTTTTTAAGAATATTAATAAGAATTTATTTAATAAAAATTTAAAACATTAAAAAGATTTAAAATTTTAAGAAATAAATTAGTAAGGATTGCATTAATATTTAGAGGAATCTGTAAGTTGGGGTACAAGACAACCCAGAAACTGGGTTTAGTGATTTGGCTTATATGGGTTTACTTTTCATAGCATGTTTTCAATTTTCCCCTTTCAGGGTCTCAAAGGACATCCAGGCCTTCCAGGACTCCGAGGTGAACAAGTAAGTACTTCCTTTATAAAATGGTATCTTTCCCAGTGAGAAAGACACCCATAGGGAACTTAGAAGATTTTCCCCCATTTACCATTTCAATTTTTTAATTATTTCCCCTCTATTTAGTATAGGAACAATTTTTAATTGATTATCTATTATAATTTTGTTTTTGTTTTCTGCATAATACAGTATGACTTTCAGTGTGCCTAATATCTTCCAGAGCAGCAGTTCTTAAACTTTTGTGGTTCACACGCCCCTTAGAGAATCTCAAAAATGCTATGAACCCTTTTCTCAGAAAATATACTTATCCATGTACTACATGCACACACCCATGCTCATCCATGCTCATACACATATACACACAGCCCCCCCCACACACACGACTTATTTCATACAATTTCAGGGTCTTGCCTCTTCACTAAAGTCAATCCTTGCATGAAGGATGCAAATAAATTTTAATAACCTAAATCAGATGGCACATATGCTGCTGTCCATTATATATAAGTACATATTTAAAAGTCAAAATACTGTAGTATCTAGTTTTTAATTATTCCTTCTCTTTTCCACCAGAAAATATTATATCATTCTGTCATTAAAACATGTCCTATTTCTCGTTTCCAATGCAGTGTGTAGTAGTAGCCCAGTATGAATAAAGCAGTGACAAGGGTAGATTAGAAACTAACTAGGGTGGCAGGTACTATTATTGAAGATTCAGCAGAGGGCCTCAGGAAGCCCTAAAGGGAGCACAAGAAAGAAATGTGATGGGGACTGTCACTTGAGAAAAAGATATAAATGAAGATATAAAGGCAGCTTTCTATTTCATATGTGTTAAATGGGACAGTACATAATCTGAGGCACAATTTTTCAAGATTACTAGTTATTAGACATGGTAAGCAAAACGTAACAGATGCAATTTCAGTTTGCAAAAGATTAAACAATTACTAAAAATCATTTTAATTTTTATGTGTAAAAATCACAAGGTTGGGAGGAAATACAGAGGGGGAAAATCCCTAAAATACTGCTTTGGCAGAAATGCGTGGATCTCAATGAAGAAAACCGAATATTTCACAAGAAAATGAAAAACTGAACTTATATCAGTACTGGCTAGTTCTCTCATAGCTGCTTTGTAACCTTGTTCTGTTAGTATGCATGTTATTGTTCTGCGAGTGTCATGCTTTTTAAAAGAGTCTAACATCACTTGTAAAGGTTGAAAAATGTATTTTGGAGTCAGTTCTTACTTTCTATTCTAATTATTTCCAGAAAAAAGGCAAAATTTGATAATTGTGAGGAAAAACTAAATCATGGTGCATTTTAACTATAAAAATGCTGCAGTCCTTAAGAAGAGTATATCTAATTTACTGCGAGACATTCATTTGTGGAAAATTTGTAAATATCTATAAATTAGTCAGCAAAGATTTGGGAAAGTATTTATGTAATCTGTGCAAGCTCTATTAATAAGAACTGTCATTTATTGAGTTTTTATTAGTTGCCAAACTGTACTACTTGTTAACTACAATTTGTAGTGGTATAGTGATTTATTGAATATTTTCATATGTTAACTAATGTAATCAGCATCACCAAGAATTATGGCAGTTTCCTCCACTTTTAAATATATTTCTAAACTTCATTCTGTTTTATCTACACAATAATCCTGTGACCTAGAGATGCACTGAGATGCAGGGAGGACCCATGGTAGTAGAGCTGGGACTCTCCCTGGAGGCTGACCATGTGCCTTAATGAATAGAGTGAGAAGTGGGATTGGGACAGGCCTCTTATTCTTAATTACCCCCCTGAGGCTATAATATATTATTTTGTGCCTAAATTCCTCCACTGGATCTAAAGATTATGTGAGCCATTTAAAAAAACAAAAACAAAAAACGCACAGTTTTTAAGTGCAGAGTGAATTGAGTTGTAGTGTTCGTTTTGAGTTTCTTTTGAGCTCCTGTGGTTGCCACAGTGATTTTAGGGTACGGTTGACTTAGCATGTATTTATGCCATGTAAGACCAAGTTGAAGACTTATTTACTTTATTTGCTGCTATTCTAGTAAAGAGAAACTTAGCCATTGAGTGGAGTTCTTTTTTATTTTATTTTTAAATTTCTCTGTACAGCTGGAATGTGTTAGCTCTCTGCATGTAGCTTTAACATGTTCTATGAAAATCCATTCAAAATCAGATTTCACTTATGTCTTATAGCAGATTGCTTTTAACTGGGGTTAGTTAACCTGATTAGGCTAGAAAAGGAATGAAAGAGATGGTGGGAAGTTGGCATTAGTCAGATAGTGAACTACAGAATAAAAACAGCATTTTTAATTTGTTTCATTCATTTCTATTGACATACCTAAATATAAGGCTTTATATGGGGCATAAACAAGGAGTCATAAGTAGACTGGAACAAATCTCTTAATGAGAGGGTTTTTCCTTAGAGTACTATTGGAAGTTATTAGCCCTTCAAACCTATACTAGAAACACTTTGTCTTATTTTTCTCATCTGTAAAATAGGGATAATAATACTTACCCTTATAGGGTTTGAGCAGATTAGGTAAATATATGTATTACTTGAAATAGTTCCTGGCATGTTATAGGTGCTCAATAAATGTTATTATAGAAGTAAAATATCATGTATTATATGTAATGTTAATAAGGTAATATCTAGTACATAAATATGGCTTCTAAAATACATAGGATATCATCTTTTCACTTGTAGACAAGAATTTTATGCTATAACTAGAGGCTCAGTGCTCAAAATTTGTGCATGAGGGGTGGGGTGTCCCTCGGCCCAGCCTGCACCCTCTCCAATCTGGGACCCATCGAGAGATGTCTGACTGGCCCATTTAGGCCCGATCCCAACTGTTTGCTTGCTTGCTTTCCTGATTGCCCCTAACTGCTTCTGCCTGCCAGCCTGATCACCCCCTAAGCACTCCCCTGCCAGCCTGATTGATGCCTAACTGCTCCCCTGCCAGCCTGTTTGCCCCTAATTGCCCTTCCTTGCAGGCCTGGTCCCTCCCAACTGCCCTCCCCTGCTGGCAATCTTGCGGTAGCCATCTTGTGTCCACATGGGGGCAGCCATCTTTGATCTTATGTGGGCAACCATTTTGTGTGTTGGATTGATGGTCAATTTGCATATTACTCTTTTATTAGATAGGACTGTCAGAAGACCATTGTTTATTCACATTCTGTTAATTGCCCACATATCCTATATAATAAAACCCTAATATGAAATTCCATTGAATGGTGGAATGACCAGTTGCTATGATGCACACTGACCACCAGGGGGCAGATGCTAAACACAGGAGCTTCCCCCTGATGTTCATTGTGCTCCCACAAGGGGAGTGCTACTCAGCCAGAAGCTGAGCTTATGGCTGTATAGTGCAGTGGCGGTGGTGGGAGCCTCTCCCACCTCTGCTGTAGGCAGGCCATAAGGAACAAGGAGTGTCAGATTGTGACAGCCATGGACTGTGACAGCCCCAGACTGCAAGAGGGATGTCTGAATGCCAGCTTAAGCCTGATCCCTTGACAGATATCCCCTGAGGGGTCCCAGACCTCGAGAGGGTGCAGGCTGAGCTGAGGGACCCCTCCCCACCAGTGCATGAATGTCGTGCATCAGGCCTCTAGTGTATGTGTGTGTGTGTGTGTGTGTGTGTGTGTGTACACACATATATATGTATGTATATATATCTGTATAATATGTGTGTGTGTATCTGTATGTATATATGCAGGTATTTATGAGTGTGTGTGTTTATACACATAAAAAAACTTGTATCTGGGTTCACATCCAGGTTCTGCTACTTACTGTGGCATCTTGGGTAAGTTTCACAGCTTCCCTGCATGCTAGTTTTTTCATATGTAGCATGGAAATAGTATCTCTAAAGTACTTGGTATGGTGATTGGCACATAAAAAAGTGCTTGGTAAATGGTAATTGTTGGATCAAGGGAAGGAAGGGAGAGAGGAGGGAGTGAAATGAGACAAAATGAAATTGAGAAGTGGATTCTTAGAGAAATGGATAGAAAGATATATTAGAAGCCTACATGTCTAATAGAATGGGAGGGCAAACCTTCCAACTATGATTTTCTATTCTTTGTATTTTCTTTGGTCTTCTCTTTCTCTAGAGTTTTCAAGCTTCAGGAGTTTTATAGTGTTTCTATACTTAAAATGGAGGTATCACTTCTATTTCAGGGCAAATAGGCAAAGAACTAATGTCTTTCATTATCACTTTTGCAAACAGCAAGCAATAAATGAATTTTACATGATAAATAAAGTATTTATGAATTTTACCCTTGCTGTCACCATATGAGGTAAAGGCAACTCAACACACATTCTTCTGGCATTTCCTTGTTTTAAGAATTATTTAGTAGCCATAAACTCTGAATAAACTGATGAATGAATGATGTATAAGTGAAAGAAAGTGAAAATAAGAGTATGTTAACATTAGGAAAATTGAAAAAATTGGTGTTGAAGTTCACTAACCCATTGAGTCTTGTGGGGTTCATGCTCAGATAGTTAAGATGAGTTGCCTTTTCATTTTGTTCATGGTTTCTTTTGCTGTGCAAAAGCTTTTTAGTTAGATATAGTCCCATTTGTTTATTTTTTTCCTTTGTTTCTCTTATCCAAGGAGATATGTCAGCAAAAAATATTGCTAGGAGGGATGTCTGCAATTTTATTGCCTATGACTGAGACAAAAAGGAGTTCAATTAAAAAAGATAGTGATTATTAAGAAATGTACCAAATCTTGCTCTATAATAAATGTCTTCTTTATTTACGTAGTACTGGATTTTTCCATCCTTCACTTATTATTATTAATGTTCAATGTCTCATTTAGGTCCTTAATCTAGCAGTTTTATTTATTTTTATTTAGCAATTTGGGCTCATTTTTATTTCAAGCAGGTGATTTCAATCGTATTTTTATGAGGAAAATTTTCTTTCCAAACTTAGGTATTAGAAATGCATCAAGTTTGTTTCCTTGGGCTTCTTTTGACTTTACTGTACTTTATTTATTTCTCATTTCAGGGAATTCCAGGATTCACTGGTAATATTGGTTCACCTGGTTATCCTGGCAGGCAGGTGAGGTAACTATATTTATACTTCTCCTTTCTTGTTTGTCTTCATTAATATATTGTATGTTCTGATTTTGAGAATTAATGTTCAAATGAAAATTGGTTTATTTTATAAATAATGAATTAGAGCAATATAATTTCAAAATCAAAACTGTAAAAATCCATAAAAAATTTACTGCAGAAAGTATTGTTTAAAATGAGATTGGGGTATAAAGATGTTTGATGTAATATACTTTCAAAATTAAAATGCTCAAGGGTCTAATAAGATCTTAAAATAGCCCTGCTGCTGATTTTATAATACTAACCCTGACAAAATGAAGTAATGGTAAGACTTTGTATAATAAACATCATTTTTAAATAAAAGCTTGGGATATTGTTGGCAGTGCTATATATGACACTACCTAATATTTTTATCTGAACTAAATTTAATCTCTGTATACTGTTTTGAAATGCATTCTAATAATTTTATATTTATTTCCCTCCAATTTCTTACTTCATTGGTTCATGTAGACTAATAGTGGAACACATTTTTCTCTAGGTTCTCATGACTTGATTACTGACTCTTGAAATTAATTATTAATTCATTAATTATACATTTATAATAGCTTTTTTATTATCAAGAATGAGAGAAGTAGAACTGCCAAAAATAATCTATTAGAAAATTTCAATTTTTTTGGTTTTTAAAAATACATGGAAGGTATTGCATATTAGAGTCTTGCCACTAAGTGATGATTTATGTTATATGAAAAATGTAAAATATACTGTAAATACTCAAATATATGGACATTGAAGTTAAATATTTATTTATTTTTTTAAATTATGGGAATATATTTTAGATAAATTAATTACAAGTGTTTTAAAAGAACATAGTTTTCCAATGAGAATAATTTAATAAAAATATTTTTTGTATCTGATGTTTTGTATCTTTACTTTATTTAGATACCTAAAATATTTTTGTATATAGATTATGTACATTGCCTCTTTTGGTTCTGAAATTATAAAATTCCTTCATCATATGTAGTTTGCATTAAGCTTGCAGAGTTTTATTATTGTGAAAATGACACCTCTTTATATGTCCTTCTTATTAATCTGTTTATAAACAACTCTAAAAAAATGCTGCAATCTGATGATGTCTTTTATTCACACTAGGGTCTAGCTGGCCCTGAAGGTAATATAGGTCCTAAAGGTGTACGAGTAAGTAACCATTTTCATCTTTTTGTTAATTATGCATGCATAATAATAGATTAAAATATATGAAATACTTAATATTCTCACCCTTCTTAGGAACTCTGAATGTAATGCACGTTTAGCCTGAAAAGAATTATACTTGTTCGATAGATATTTTTTTCTATCAAGGCCACAGAAAGTAGTCTTATAGTAGTAGGTGTTATATTATGTTGATAATTCTTACCTCATTTACATAATTTTGCTAGCTCCTAGGAAAATACCTGGTGTGTTAGAGTATGCTCTATAAACATTTGTATTATTATTTATATGTAAGCATATATAGAGAGATAAGAAATGATGAAAAATAAAGAGACAAAGAAATTCATATTAGTTTAAGGCTGAGATAATATGACATAAAACTATCTGGAGTAGAGAAATATCTGCAAAGAAGGAAATAAACTTACCATATCAAGAACATATCACTTGCTCTTCCAAATCCTTAAAGGCGTTATTAGCCACTTTTAATCATTAAGGGAATAAAAAGAATTACTGTCATATGTTATGTGATATACTATAAATTAACACCAATTTGGTTCTAGGAAATATTAGTAAAGTATACTAAACTTTTGTTTAAAAAATTTTCCACTTATAATCAGTTGTTTTCCAGAATCTAAATCTATTGCTTATATTGTTTAAAATACTATTTTGAAATAAATACATGAAGTATTTGATTTTTAAAATTCTTAAAACATTTTCAAATACTTTCATATGTATTTTCTTCTTTTATTTTGCTATCAATAATATAAAATAGGAGAACAGGTATATTATCTCCATTTTATAATTTAGAAAATAGAAAGCTAAAGAATTTATGTGATTTGGCAAAGTTGTAGCTGGCCAGAACTAGAACCAAAATCTTCTCACCTTAGCTACTCTTTCTACATATCCTGTGCTATCTCTACCCTTACATAAGTGAAAATATATTGGGGAAAAGTCATTCATTTTTTATTAGAAGCTATACTAAAAGCACATGTTGACTTGAATTCAGGAAACAAGAAGAGATTAGAGTTTAAGAACATGGGCTTTGGAGTTAGGCTTTCTTTCTTTCTTTGTGTGTGTGTGTGTGTTTTTTTTTTTCTCCCCGCTTAAGGACTCATTTTCTAGATTAGTGACTTTAGATATTATTCATCCTTTCAGTTTCATTTTTTTAATCTTATAAAATGCTGATAATGAAACTTACCTTTCAGGTATTTACAAAAACTATCTGAGCTTAATATTCTTACAGCATAGTACCTAACACATAGTATGTGTTTTCTATCCAGATTATTATATTACTAGAGGCCCTATGCATGAAATTTGTGCACTGGGGCTGGGGTGTCCCTCAACCCAGCCTGCACCCACTGGGATTGGGCCTAAGCCAGCAGTCAGACATCCCTCTCACAATCCGGGACTGCTGACTCCCAACCACTCACCTGCCTGCCTTCCTGATTGCCCCTAACCACTTCTGCCTGCCAGCCTGATCACCCCCAACTGCCCTCCCCTGCCAGCCTAGTCACCCCCAAGTGCCCTCCCCTGCCAGCCAGGTCACTCCTAATTGCCCTCCCCTGCAGACCTGATTGCCCATAACTGTCCTCCCCTGCTGGCCATCCTGTGGTGGCCATCTTGTGACCACATGGGCATGGCCATCTTGTGCAAGGATGTGATAGTCAATTTGCATATCACCTCTTTATTATATAGGACTATTGAACTTGGGAGTTTCTTCTGTGCATGAGCTACTAACTCTAAGACATGTTATTTGGCACTATATGTATTTTCTCATCTTGCTTCATGTCATTTTTGTATTGTATTATACATCCTTTTGTTGTTGCTCCCCCCTCCCCTTTTGTATTAAAAATTATTGTCTAGGTTTAATGATTTTTAAGTTGTACTTTTAGGTTTGGATAGCCAGCTTAATAAAATGAATTTTAAAAGAAGAATAAAAATATAATCTTTTCTGATTGATTTAATTTTTAAAATGTTCTTTTGGGAGAGTGGGAGGAATCAGAAGACCATTTGTCTAGGTCTCACATTCACAAATGGTCTCAAATGTAGATTTAAAAAAATCTTTATTGTTGAAAGTATTACAAATGTCCCCTGTTTTCTCCTGCTTGCTCCTTCCAGCCTGTCCTATCCTATTGTCTGTGTCTATGGGTTATGGATATATGTATGCATACAAGTTCTTTGATTAATTACTTCCTATCCATCCATCCTCCTTCACCTTCAAATGTAGATTTTTTACATTAAGACCAAGTATAGTTAAAAAGACTGAAATAACAAACAGAAGTTAAAGGATATATATATATATAATTTATGTACTATTACTGAACTATGCCACATGTAATCCACTGTAAATTAATATTTTATAAGTCCTGATAAATGATCTTTCAACTGGTACTGTTATTTGATTACATTAATTGTTGTTAAGATGATTACTTTTTAAATGTAAGTGTTTAAAGCAGACAATCATTTGTAACCCTCATTTGGTCTTTCCTTTGAGTATAGTATGCTGGCTGCCTCATGGAAGTAGACATGTGTAGGGCCACTCCTGATGTTTCAGTTACCCTGCTGGTGACCAAAATTGCCTCCAACTAGTTATACAACTTTCAACTCCAAAAGCAAAAGCAAAAACTTATGGGTTGTTATTTTTTTTTTGTTGTTATTTGTTTCATTATACACTAAACTCTAGCTTAGTAATGGTATTGTGAGAATGACTACAAACACCTGTATGATTTCTTTGGTGGGTGTTCCTGACATTTTACAATTCTGTTAGAATTAGCATAGCATTTATCAAAAAACCTTTATGAAATTACTATGTAATTACAGCACTGTTCCCTTTAAAATCTTTAATGTAAAATATTGTGCTTGTACCCGAAACAGGCTAGGTCGAGTAGAGGGCTGACTTTTCAGCTTCCTAGTTCTCAATGATTAGTTCACCAATATGTGTATACCAATTAGAGTGTCTCTTTCTTTTATTTATAAGCAAAACTCCAGTTGTATATATTAAGACAAAAGTTAGTTGTTTTTAAACTTGAAACCATCTGTAGCTAATGATTCTGAACATACATGCAGCTTGTCATCATAAACCTAAATGTTTAGAATTAGAAATAATTTCAGATGCTTCATTTTAAAAGAAACCTTCCTCATTCTCTAGATGCTTGGCTTTCAAGGAAACAAATTTCTTATAAGGGTGTTTCACTTGTTAAGAAGCAAGAAACAAATTATTTCTCTTTTATTTTTTGCTAGTTTATATAATCTGTAGAGCATAAGGAATTTTAAAGGTGTTTTTCCTTATCAAAGGAAAGTATTCCTCTTACTATGGCAACAGCTAAGTAGATTTCACATTCAGGATAAATCCCTCCATGCTACTTGGAAATGATTCCAGAGACATTTACTTTTAAATAATGTGACAAGGGTGGGCAATAATAGGTTTACAGATATTCATATGTAAAATATTACAATAATTAATAAACTGTGTTTTGTGTACTCACAACTGTAAACCTACTTTCACCACCCTTGTATAACATCAAATTTGTCATATTAAACGTTCAGTTTAGTGTTGTCTTAATTCATGCTGTTATAATAAAAATACCAGACACTAGATGGCTTAAATAATGAAGAATTAGATCTCACAGTTTTGCAGTCTGGGAAGCTTAAGATCAAGGTGCTAAGGTCTGGTAAGGGCCCACTTCATGTCTTGTAGATAGCCACTTTCTCACTTTCTGCTTACATGGCCAAAAGACTAATCAGCTCTCTCAAATATTGAGTACTAATCCCATTCATGAGGCTCTATCCTTTATGACCTAATTACCTTCCAAAGTCCCCACCTTCAAATACCATGATATTGGGGATTAGGCTTCAAAATATGAATGTTGAGGGGACACAAACATTCAGTTCATAGCAGGAGGCCATTTGTTTTGTTGTGTAGTCATCACCACCATCCATCTCTAGAACTTTTTCATCCTCCCAAACTGAAACTCCAAATCCATTAAACAGCACTCCTCATTTTCTCTGTCCCCACGACCCTGGCAACCATTCTATTCTGTCTATGCATTGGACTATGTACTTCATATACATGTAATCATACATTATCTATCCTTTTCTAATTGGTTTATTTCATTTAGTATGATTGTCTTCAAGGTTAATCCACATTGTAGCATATGTCAGAATTTCCTTTTTAAGGCTGAATGCTATTTCATTGTATGAAAATACTACATTTTGTTTATCTAGTTATCTGTTGAATATTTGTGTTTCTTCCACCTTTTGACTTTTGTGAATAAAAAACCTGAATCCTTTCATAATATATGTTATTATGGAAGGATTTACTCTGAAATCACCTATTCTATGATTCAAATAAGTAGCCTTTATTTAGAATATAGTGAAAATGGCCCCTTGTATCTCTCCCTCAGTTTTTTTTTATACTTTGGCTGTTCTCTGTATTTATAAAAATCACTAGAAGCCCTGTGGTATCAGGCCTAAAACAGCAGTTGGACACCCTCTCACAATCCAAGACTGCTGCCTCACAACTGCTCACTTGTCTGCCTGCCTGCATGATTGCCTCTAACTGCTTCTTCCTGCCAGCCTGATCACCCACTAACCACTCGCCTGCCAGCCTAATCAATGCCTAACTGCTCCCCTGCCAACCTGATCACTCCCAACTGCCCTCCCCGGCCAGCCCAGTTGCCACCAACTGCCCTTAACCTCCTGGTTCATAAGTCAAAGCTCAACCACTCACCCACACCGGCTAGTGGATTAGGTCTTATTGATTTTTATTAGCTACCATGTCTTAAGTTATGTTCCCTAGGTTTTTTTCTTCAATGAAAATATTGATATATAACTTCTGGAAGAAAAGCAATAAGGTAAAGGAAATATTCATAGTGTTAAGCTGTATAATTTCACATTGCTGTGAAGAAATTCAAGGATCTCTATTTGGAATTACAAGGTGAATGTATAAATGAAATAATATACATTGTTTGTTTACTTTCAGGGTTTCATTGGTTCTCCTGGGGAAGCAGGACAGCTGGGGCCAGAAGGAGAGAGAGTGAGTACGTTTTACATTACTTTTTGAATGATGTGCATGTGGTCATGTGCTGCAGGCTCAGAGACTCCTCTGTCAGTCAAGTCATGCTGCTCAGTGATACACATATGGTGTGTGCATCAGGGTCAGGAACTCCTGTGTCAGGCAGGTCATCCAGCGAAGTGAAATACATATGTTAATATACAATGCAGTCATGAATTCCAGTGTCAGGAACATCATCTTACTAAGTGAAGCAAGCCAGGTTCAAAATGAATCACCTGCCAGAAATATAACTAGATTCTCTTAAATGTTACCAAATTTTGTTTTAAGGAAGTAAATGATACAAATATATATTGCTAGCTATTTTGAATTCAGTTAAAATACAAATTGAAATATTAAATATCCAATTATGAAAATTTTATTTTATAATTCACTACTCTTTAATTCAACTATAAACACTTAGCAGGTCTTGTATTTTATAATGCAATGAGCAACAAATAATTCAGAAGATGTATTTTTTAAATATTTTTATATTGTTTAAAATATTACATACATTAGTATATATATATATACATATATATATATATATATATATATATATATATCCTTTTTTCCCCCCATTGACCTTCTCCCAGCCTCCCCTAACCCCTGTCACATGCCCTTATTCCATACCCCCAGTGTCTTGTGTCCATTAGTGTGCTTATATGCATGCATACAAGTCCACTGGTTGGTCTATTTCCCTCCCTCCCCAAAATTCCCCTATCTTCCTGCTCTAATTTGACAGTCATTTGGGTGCTTTACTGCCTCTGTCTCTATCTTTTTATTCATCAGGTTATAATGTTCTCTATTTTCCATAAATGAGTGAGATCATGTGGTATTTTTCTTTCATTGCCTGGCTTATTTCACTTAATATAATGCTCTCCAGGTTGATCCATGCTGCTGCAAGTGGTAAGAATCCCTTCTTTTTTATAGCAGCATAGGTATTCCATTGTGTAGATGTACCATAGTTTTCTAATCCACTCATTTGCTGATGGGCATTTAGACTGATTCCAAATCTTGGCTATGGTGAATTATGCTGCTATGAACATAGGGGTACATATATCCTTTCTGATTGGTGTTTCTAGTTTCTTGGGATATAATCATAGAAGTTATATTATGGTTCAAATGGGAGCTCCATTTTTAGTTTTGTGAGTAAACTCTATACTGTTCTCCATATTGGCTGAGACATTTTGCATTCCCAGCAGCAGTGACAAAGGTTCCTTTTTCTCCGCATCTTTGCCAGCACTTGTAGTTTCTGGATTTGTTGATGATAGCCATTCTGACAGGTGTGAGATGGTACCACATTGTCATTTTGATTTGCATCTCTAAGATGATTAGTGACTTTGAGCACATTTTCATATGTCTCTTGGCCTTCCTTCTGTCTTCCTTCAAAAAGATTCTATTTAGGTCCGTAGTCCATTTTTTTATTGCATCATTTATCTTCCTTTTATTAAGTTGTGTAAATTCCCTGTAGATTAAACCTTTATCAGTGGTAACATTTGCATATATGTTCTCCCATACAGTGGGCTTTCTTGTGTTTTTTTTTAAATTGTTTTACATGCATACATAACTCCACATTGCCCCCCCTCCCTCCCAGGCATAGCCCAATCCTCCAGTGTCTATGTTCATTGGTTATGCTTCTATGCATGCATACAAGTCCTTTGGTTGATCTCTTATCTACCCCACCTCTCTTTAATCTTCCTGCTATAATTTAACAGTCTGTTTGATGCTTTACTGCCTCTGTATCTATCTTTTTGTTCATCAGTTTACAATGTTCTTTATTATCCACAAATGAGTGAGATCATATGGTGCTTCTCTTTCAATGACTGGCTTATTTCACTAAGTATAAGGCTCTCCAGTTCCATCCAGGTTGCTTTAAATGGTAAGAGTTACTTCTTTTTAATGGCAGCATGGAATTCCATTGTGTAGATGTACCACAGTCTTCTGATCCACTCATCTGCTGATGGGCACCTAGGCTGTTTCCAAATTGTAGCTATTGTAAATTGTGCTGCTGTGAACATAGGGTTGCATAAATCCTTTCTGATTGGTGTTTGTAATTTCTTAGGATAAATTCCTAAGAGTGGGATTGCTGGGTCAAATGGGAGATCCATTTTTAGTTTTTTAAGAAAACTCCATACTGTTTTCCACAATGGCTGCACCAGTCTGCATTCCCACCAACAGTGCACAAGGGTTCCTTTTTCTCCGCATCCTCACCAACACTTGTCGTTTGTTGATTTGTTGATTGCCATTCTAACAGGTGACAGTGGTATCGCATTGTCATTTTGATTTGCATCTCTCGGATAATTAGTGACTTTGAACATGTTTTCATATATCTCTTGGCCTTCCTTCTGTCATCTTTCGAAAAGGTTCTATTTAGGTCCATTGTCCATTTTTTTATTAGTTCGTTTATCTTCATTTTATTAAGTTGTATAAGTTGGCTGTAGATGTTGGAGATTAAACCTTTATCAGTGATAATATTTGCAAATATGTTCTCCCATACAGTGGTCTTTCTTCTTGTTTTGTTGATGGTTTCTTTTGCTTACAAAAGCTTTTTATTTTGATGTAGTCCCATTTGTTTATTTTTTTCATTAGCTTCCATTGCCTCTGGAGCAGTATCAGTGAAGAAGTTCTTTTGGCATATTTCTGAGATTGTGCTCCCTGTGGATTCTTCTAGTATTTTTATGGTTTCCCTTCTAATGTTTAAGTCCTGTATCCATTTTGAGTTTATTTTTGTATTTGGTATAAGTTGGTGGTCCAGTTTCTTTTTTTTTTTGCATGTATCTCTCCAATTTTCCCAACACCACTTATTGAAGAGGCTATCTTGGCTCCATTGTATGTTCATGCCTCCTTTGTCAAATATTAGTTGAGCATAGTGTTTTGGGTGGATATCGTGGTTCTCTATTCTATTCCATTGGTCTATATGTCTGTTCTTGTGCCAGTACCAGGATGTTTTGAGAACAGTTGCTTTGTAATATAGCTTGAAATCTGATATTGACATCCCACCTACTTTATTCTTCTTTCTCAGAATTGCTGTGGCTATTCGTGGTCTTTTTTTTTTTGTTCCAGATGAATCTATGAAGAATTCTTTCTAGGTCTGTGAAATATGTCGTTTGGTATTTTAATAGGTAGTGCATTGAATCTATAGATCGCTTTGGGTAGATTGGACATTTTAATGATGTTGATTCTCCCAATCCAGGAGCATGGTATGCTTTTCTATCTGTTAACCTCTTCCTCTATCTCTTTTTTCAGTGTCCTGTAGTTTTCTACATATAGGTCTTTTACCTCTTTAGTTAGGTTTATTCCTAGATACCTTAATTTTTTTGGTGCAATGGTAAATGGGATTGCTTTTAGAGTCTTTCTGTAATTTCACTATTAGTGTATAGAAATGCCACAGATTTCTTGGCATTAATTTTGTATCCTGCTACATTGCCAAATTCATTTATTAAGTCAATTAGTTTTGGGATTGATTCCTTTGGGTGTTTTATGTACAGTATCATGTCAACTGCAAATAAGGACAGCTTTACTTCTTCTTTTCCAATTTGCATGCCTTTTATTTCTTCTTCTTGTCTAATTACAATGGCTAATACTTCCAGTACTATGTTGAACAGGAGAGGTGAGAATCGGCATCCCTGTCTTGTTCCTGTTCTTAGGGGAAATGGTTTTAGTTTTCACCCATTGAGTATGATATTAGCTGTGGGTTTATCATATTTGGCTTTTATGATGTTAGGTATGATCTTTCTATTCCCACTTTGCTGACAGTTTTTATCAAGAAAGGGTGTTGGATTTTGTCAAATGCTTTTTCTGCATCAATTGATATGACTATGTGATTTTTATCTCTCAATTTGTTTATGTGATGTATCACATTTATTGATTTGTGGATATTGTACCATCCCTGCATTCCTGGGATGAATCCTACTTGGTCATGGTGTATGATCTTTCTGATGTACTGCTGGATCCGATTTGCTAGAATTTTGTTGAGAATTTTGGCATCTATGTTCATGAGAGATATTGGCCTATAATTCTCTCTCATTGTGTTGTCTTTATCTGGTTTTGGTATTAGGGTGATGCTGGCTTCATAGAAGGTTTTTGGAAGTGTTCCTTCTTACTGAATGTTTTTGAATAGTCTGAGGAGGATAGGTTTTAATTTTCCTTGAATGTTTGGTAAAACTCTCCTGTGTAGCCTTCTGGTCCCGGGCTTTTAATTGCTGGAAGCTTTTTGATGACTGCTTCAATTTCTTCCATAGTTATTGGACTATTGAAATGTTTAGATTCTTCCTGATTGAGTTTTGGAAGGTTATATTTTTCTAGGAAAATGTCCATTTCTTGCAGGTTGTCCAATTTGTTGGAATAGAGTTGTTCATAGTATTTTTTAACAATCCTTTGTATTTCCACAGGGTCTGTTGTTATTTCTCCTCTTTCATTTCTGATTTTGTTTATTTGGGTCTTCTCTCTTTGCTTCTTGGTGAGCCTGGCTGGAGGTCCATCAATCTTATTTATCCTTTCAAAGAACCAGCTCTTGGTTTTGTTGATCTTTTGAATTGTTTCTTTGGTCTTCATGTTGTTTATCTCCACTCTGATCTTTATTATTTCCTTCCTTCTGCTTACCCTGGGCTTTTGTTGTTGCTCTCTTTCTAGCTCTTTGAGTTGTAGGGTTAGGTAATTTATTACCATTGTTTCCTGTTTTCTGCAGTAGGCTTGTAGAGCTATGAACTTCCCTCTCAAGACTGCTTTCACTGTGTCCCATAAATTTTGTATTACTGTGTTGTCATTGTCATTTGTTGCCATGATGTTTTTTATTTCTTCCTTGGTCTCTCTGGTTACCCAGTTGTTGTTTAATGGCATGCTGTTTAGTCTCCATGTGTTTGATTTTTTTCTATTGTTTTTATTATAGTTGATTTCCAGTTTTATGCCACTGTGGTCTGAGAAAATGCTTGATATGATTTCTATCTTCTTGAATTTGAAGAGACTTTTCTTATGACCCAACATAGGATCTATCTTTGAAAATGACCCATGTGCACTAGAGAAGAATGTATATTCTGTGGCTTTGGGGTGAAATGTTCTGAAGATGTCAATTAATTCCATCTGGTCTAGGAGTCATTTAGGATTGATGTTTCTTTGCTGATTTTTTGTTTAGAGGATTTGTCCAGTGGTGACAGTGGGGTATTAAAGTCTCCTACTATGATTGTATTGCTGTCAATCTCTCCCTTAATATCCTCCAGGAGTATTTTTTATGTATTTAGGTGCTCCTATATTGGGTGCATATATGTTTACCAGAGTTATTTCTTCTTGTTGGATTGTTCCCTTTAGTATAATGAAATGGCCTTTTTATTTCTTGTTATGTCCTTCACTTTGAGATCTAATTTGTCAGATATAAGTATTGCAACCCCAGCTTTTTTTTTTTTTTCATTTCCATTTGCCTGAAATACCATCTTCCATCCCTTCATCCTCAATCTGTGTGCATCTCTTTTCCTGAGGTGGGTTTCTTGCAGACAGCAGATATATGGATCATGTTTTCTTGTCCAATTGGTTACCCTTTATCTTTTGATTGGAGCATTTAATCTGTTTACATTTAAAGTTATTATTGATAAGTACTTATCTGTCGCCATTTTTAGTCTTTACCCCTGAGTTCCTTCTTTGCTTCCTATTTCTTTTTATTACAGCAGACCCTTTAACATTTCTTGAATTGCTGCTTTGGTGGTAATATATTCCCTTAGTCCTTTTTTTGTCTGTGAAGCTTCTGATTTCACCTTCAATTTTGATTGAAAGCCTTGCAGGGTACAGTATTCTTGGATTCAAACCCTTTCTTTGCATGACTTTGTATATTTCATTCCATTTCCTTCTGGCCTGATGAGTTTCTGCTGAGAAATCAGTAGCTAGTCTGATGGGGGTTCCTTTGTAGTTAACTTTCTGTTTCTCTCTGGCTGATTTTAAGATTCTTACTTTGTCGTTGGTGTTTGCCAATTTAATTATAATGTGCCTTGGTGTCGGTTTTTTGGGGTTCATTTTGCTTGGGACTCTGTGAGCTTCTTGGATTTGTGTAGGTTTTTTCTTCCCTATATCAGAGAAGTTTTCTGTCATTACTTTTTCAAAAAGGTTTTCTATTCCTTGCTCAGTTTCCACTCTTTCTGCAACCCCTATTTTGCGGATGTTGTTTTGTTTCATGTTATCCCAAAGTTCCCTTAGGCTCTCTTCCTGCTTTTTAATTTTTTTTTCTAGAAACTGCTCTACTTGGGTATTTTTTCTACCTTGTCTTCTACCTCACTGATGCGGTCCTCTACTTCTTCTATTCTACTCTTGATCCCTTCTATTGAGTTCTTTACAGTAGGGATGTCATTTTTTCACTTCTTGGTTCTTCTTCATTTCCTCTTGCTTCTTACTCATATTGTTGAATTTGTCTTCCATTCTTTTCAGCCACCTTATGACCATTTCTCTGAATTCTTTCTCTGACAGGTTGCTTGCCTCCATTTCTTTTACTTTCTTTTCTGGTGGTGCCTGTTTTTCTTTCATATGTGGGCTGTTTCTTTGTCTCCCCATGGTCTCTCTACTCCTGGTGTCTGGTTATGTAGTTCTCTCTCTCATTATCCCAGGCAAAATCTAACTTTTCCGTGGCGGAGTGTAGAGCTCCTCTGAATCTGTGTGTTTGCGCTAATTGGGAACTGGTATTCTGGGGTTCTCAACTGTTCAGTGAGTCCCATAGGGTAGATTTTCAGACTTCTGATAACATCCTCTTTCCCCTTCAAGATGGCATGGTCCCGGTGTCTGGGCTGGTTACTCAGGGAGGGAACCCAGCAGGAGTTGGGTCTTCCTGGTCAGGGGAGCCCCAAGCAGCAGTCTCCCACCTGGAGTATAGCTGTCCCTCAACTCACCAACAAACACTCTCCATGTGACCCTCAGCTGTTCTTTCTATCTGCTCTAGGACACAGCTTGGGGCACATCTGTCTATTCTGCTGCCATTTTTTTTGTCAGAAGATATATTTTTTGTTTAATTTAGTAATAAAAGATAGCTATCTATAAATGTAGGTACTTATAAATAATATAGAATATTTACAAAATAATGTTATACTTTTAAAAATTAATCAGGTATGTTCAGAGGCCTGGCATTCCAACTTCATCTTATCTAGTTTTAGGTGCCATAGCAGTTCAGTGATTTCTATTTGTGTTGTTAATATATATTGAAAAAGTAATATTAAATAGTCTCAGCATAACAAGTTTTGAAAGCAATGAAAGTCACATTCAAAATTTAACATTTAACTCTATTATTACAAGAATGCTATTACAACATTTTCCTTTCTGGAAACAAATGAAAGTAAACCAGATATTCTTTCCTAGTAGAATTTTCAAATTTACAGTTTTCCAACTGAGTGAATTAAATTGCATTTTCTTGTTATTACTTGTGAATGCCCTTACAGAGAATATTTAGAATTTAAACATGCTGTAAAGACAATCAAAATGTTCATTCTTTTTTGATGAGATGAGGTGAAGATTTACCCTTGGAAAACATAAAGGTCATTTGTTTCACTTGTAAAAAATATCGTCAGCATGAACCCATCTAAGCTACTTACCTGCCTTGGAATACATCAGTCTTGTAGATGATGTTTCCAATCCATCATGCAAAGAACTCAGCTGCTTCTCATTGACCCAAAGAGGTATATACAGTTCACATTGTTAGTTACTCTGCTGTTCATGATACAATTCATTCCTGACCTTTGGCATGAACTTATTTCTGGTAATTGATATAGTAAATAAGCCAAAGTTATAAGTCATTGCAAAATGTTACCATCTTAGATTTAAGGATCCCAGTGTTGACACTGACCTTCAATATGCACACTGCCTGAAATCATATACACTAGTTTTGACCAGTTTATATTAAAATATTAAGACCCTTGCAAATCATAAATATGTTTATCTTGTGATTTTGTGCCTATCATGGTACCATGTCCTAATACCATTTAGCTACTTAAAATTGTGATTAAAACCATAAATGATGTAACTAATAAGGTATCATTATTATGTTATCAAACATTTAAGTAGAGAAAAGGAGAAAAAAATAATGTAGTGCTAGTAATTTCTGAAAATAAATGGAAAAAAAAAGGGAGGGCAGTTGGGGGTAATCAAGCCTGCAGAGTAGGGCAGTTGCAGAGAACCCAGGCCTACAGGGGAAAGCAATTAGGCAGACCAGGCATTCAGGGGAGGGCAGTTGTGGGAGACCAGATCTGCAGGGGAGGGCAGTTAGGGGGGACTATGCCTGCAGGGGAGGGTAGTTAGGGGAGACCAGGCCAACAGGGGAGGGCAGTTAGGGGCAATCAGGCTGGCAGGGGAGCAGTTAGGCATTAATCAGGATAGCAGGGAAGTGGTTAGGGGGCGATCATGCTGGTAGGCAGAAGTGGTTAGCAGCAATCAGGAAGACAGGCAGGCTAGCACTTGGGAGCCAGCAGTCCTAGGTTGTGAGAGGGCAGTCAGGCCTTCCTTGAGGGGTCCCAGGTTGGAGAAGGTGCAGGCTAGGCTGAGGGACACCCCACTTCCCCTATGCATGAATTTCAGTGCTTACATAATTCTCTCTACACTATCCTGAGATTTAGTGAACCTACTAACATTTTAGAAAATATGTGATTAAAAAAAAATAAGTTTGGTGGAAGTCTATAAGGATGCATAAAGTGCCAAAACTGATTTGGCTCAGTGGATAGAGCATCAGCCTGTGGACTGAAAGGTCCTAGGTTTGACTGGTCAGGGGCACGCACCTTGGTTATGGGCATGACCCTAGTGGGGGGTGTGCAGGAGGTGGCTGATTGATGTTTCTAACTCTCTATTCCCTTCCTCTCTGTAAAAAATAAATAAAATATATATATTTTAAAAGATGCATAAATACCAATTAAATTAATCCTAATTCTCACCCATAAACTCTGTTTTGAAGGAGACATTAGTTAAGTATTTATCAGACACTGTTGAGTTGAAAAATAGATTACTTTAATCAATGGTTATCTTCAAACTTATCTATATATGCTATTAATCCCATTACATGGTTCTGACAGATTTCTTAGTTTCTAAAGCTTACAAGTAGTTATCAGTCTCAAAGTGATTATATCAGGGTACTTTGGACTGCAAGTTACAGAGAACCCCAACTCAAACTGGCTTTAAAAAGGAGGATATTTTTAATAATGATAATAAGGCTAATAACAAATGATTTACTGATTGCTTATACATATGGAAAGCCCTATACAAATATTTCATATTAGTGAGTTCATAATACCTAGTGAGATAGGTACTATTATTATTCTTACTATAAATGAAGAAAATGAGGCTCCAAAGCCTCAGTGCTTAAGAACTATGCCCTGCTGCTTCTTACCTGACCAGAAATTCTCAGATTAGGTGGGATTCTGGCACAGTATGATTTTTGAGCCCAATGATGTCATCACCCTTTTCCCTGATTTCCCTTTCAATGATGTCATCATCCTTCTCCCTGCTTTGCCTCGTCTAATGTTGGCTTTATCTAAAGATTTATCTCCCATGCAATTGCTAGGTTGACGTGTACAGGCTAAATATGCCCGTGTTTATGTCCAGCCAGTGAGACATGAGGACAGAGGGGAGGTACTTGGCCCTTGGGCATGGAAAATAAACCTCCTATTGTCTGGTTGTGCCAAATTTGGTTGTGTGACTACCTGTGGACAAATAATTATCACCAGAGGAATGTCAAGATTCCATTTGGAAGTACAGATGACATGGATTCCTGAAGATGAAAAGGGTCTGCTTCAGTTCCATTAATATATTGAAATGTTTCTGAATATCTCACCAATTTAAAGAACACTTTATTTCTCTCTTTGGCATACTTCATTAATGTTTAAGAAAAAGTATCTAGCTCAGTCATTTATTCACAAATATTTGTTTTTTATTTTTATTTTTTTTTATATTCTAGGGTGTTCCTGGGATTCGTGGAAAGAAGGGTCTCAAAGGAAGACAGGTAGTTGAATTCTTTATTTCCTGGGGTTCAGTTAGAGTAATATAACCTTATTATATGTATGTTTCTCGCCTATTAAAATATGAATGTGGTTATTCTCATTCCTTTTCAGGATACCTTTTCTAAAATTTATTGTATATAAATAAAATCTTGATGATAATGCTAAAGGATTACATATCTCACCAGAATATTCATATTGTTTTAAAGCATTCTATCCTTTGAGCTTTGCAATAGTTCTTAAAAGTAGATGTTAAAAGACTTGCTCAGAATCACATAGTTAAAATCGGTAAAATGAAGAATTGAGCCCAGTTCTTCTGAATGCAAATCCAGGACCCTTTTCCTTACTCCTAGGTATTTCTGCTGACTATCTTCTACTCATTGCTTAGAAGAGCATTATTTATTTTTTCCTGTCTTTTAGGCAAAATATGATAAAAAAATTATTTTAACATTTCACTTTAAATATTTTTCATAAAATATTTAAATTATTTTAACGTTTCACTTTAAATATTTTAATGTATTAAGATGAACTTACCAAACTGTCAAAGTATAATAATAATAAAAAAGCCAAACATTTTTTTCTTGCACTTACATTCAACTTTAAGACTAATCTTGTAGCAACAATTGAACTGTTGCCATTCCCATCATTACCACTGATTATTCTCAAGCACTGCGCTAAATATTTTGTATGCCATCTAATTTAATCACTCTCTACTTCAAAATGTTAAAATGTAATTTCTTTATGTTTTAGCCCTCAAACACAAATACTTCTCCATTTATTATGTGTTAAATATTTACATTCAATACGCAAATGTAGGCTGTCTCAAAATTGACAGTAGGTTAAGTTTATCTTTATTATTTTTGTATTCTCCATTCTGTGCTTAAATTTTCCCCATTCTAATCAAAGTATGCTGTCAGTAGAACAAATTAAGTTATTTATGCCACTATGTAAATTACTTCCAATGTTTAAAGTATTAACTTATTTATTAGCAATTATATTTTAAATGTAGTTTAAGACAAAATAAGTAATCTGCAATGGTGAAATTTTAGGGATTGGTGAAAAGATATTTTCTCAGAGTTATTCTGATATGTTAGTTTAGTAGCTCCCAACTTTACTAATGCCTCTGGTCTTACATACATATTAACTTTGTCTTGGCAATATATAGGTAATATCTACTTTGCTACTCTACAACGAACTATAAAATTATTTATGGAAATTTATAGATAACTTATGGGTTTCTTATACCAGGGGGGATTATAAAATTATCCAACACAACTATTTATTTCAAAAGGGTAATTCAAGAAAACCAGAAAAATCAGTACTGGAATCTTTGTTTGATTATACTCTTCTTTATACATATTACAAAATCTTCAAAATTTTATTGATTTAAAAATGTATGCTTTTGTAATAAATTTAGATCCTTAGAAAAATTATATTTGAAGAATACATATATCCAATTTTCCTAAATAATGTTTATAATAGAAAATTTGTCTGATTCTATATCATGAATACTATATATACTTTTTCTTGTCTTTGCCACAAAATGATTTGGCTATGTTTGTGAGAAAATTGCTATGCTTAGAATAAGATACAATTACAGCCACAAGGAAACTATGCCAACACTGATCTCACAGACTCTTCCAGAATATTAGCCTATGTATAAGGCTTCCTATGTTCTGTTCATTTTAAGTAAAATCATCTTCGGATAGCTTTGACATTATGTAAGGGCAAACATATTAGCATAGGGTATTATGCATCATGAGACACTTGTATTTGTCAGTTTAGGTGGTTAAAATCCCATAAGAAGAATGGTCTCATGCTGTTTAAGTAACAGTAAAAAAAGAAATATCTTTTGATATGTCCACTCTCTATGATGTGGAAATATTAGTTGTGTGGAATTCAGATATGGCCATTTTCTCTTGATAATTTTATTAAATCATGTATGCTATTTGTTGTTATTTGTAAAGTAGACAGTCAAGTACAGAAGCAGAACTAAAGGATTCCAGGCCTCCATAAAAACGGTGACAGAAATGCATATTGCAGTAACCTAGAAAGATGGAAATATGAAAGTACCTTTATCTAAGACACTTTTGGCTATACAAATGTCTCAAAGACTGTTACTTCCAGTTTTCTGCTATTTCAGAACTATTTATAAGTGTGGGCTGATGCTTCATTAGACTACTCCTGCTCTGTGGATCCCACATTATTTAATTACCATCATTAGTATGAATATTATGAAAGGATGTATTTTATTTTCATTACTCCCCTTTAACCAAATTAGTCTTTTTGTATTTCAAATTAGCTTGTTTTTTTTCAAATTTTAGATAGCTAGAATTTTTAGTCTGATGAACATAGAATATTATGATTCAATTTTTAGTAATTATTGTAGCTCTTTATAGATAACTTTTTAATATTTTACACTTAGATTTTTAAAGTTTCTGAAATTTAAGCCAGAAACTGATAAAATAGATTACTTCTGTATTATGTGTAATATGGACTCTGACAGTCAATATAGTGAAGGTAATAGGTATAGAAAACTTTGAAGTCCAAGTTTTCTAAATTTAATCAAGGTGAGCATTTTTGGAATGCTGAGTTGGTTTCTAACTTTTGTACTAAAGATCTATGTTTGATGTTAACAATTTACAAAATATTTAAGTATGTACATATTGATATTATGTTATATATAACATAATCATAGACAGGTGGTGAAAATCCTGTTTATAGCTAGAGTTAGTAATATTGCTAAGCTTAGGTTTTGAAAGATGTTACTATAAATTATATACTCAAATAGCTGGCCAAATGGTCACTTATTTTCCTGAGTAAACATTAAGCATGGAATTAAGTAGCTGTGAGCCAACTTTCTAGTGATGTCTGTATTTTAAAAATAAAATTATAGGTTCACAAGTAATAGATATCTTCTCTTAGACATTAGAAATATTATATGAATGCTATTGAAAATGGATACATTATAAATAACATATTATTTTGGTTATTCAGGAGTTATTTATTATTTAGCCTCATACTGGTATTTTTAAATTTAATGTTTGTGTTAAAAGTTGTTTCACATTAAATCTTACTTCCCAGAAAACTCCTTTTTTCTCCAAAATAAAACATTGTGCTTACTCAGTGTTTAGGAATCAAGTTGATATTTGTAACAAAATCTGTTTTTGTTTTCAATAGGAAGAGTAAGAAAAACTGGCTTTGTTAGGAATTTGGTTTATTTTAGGATGAAAGAGTATATAAAAATAATTATATTAACAAATTCATTTATTTCCTTGTTCTTAGATTGTTGGTATTTGAAAATTTTTCTTGCTTGTATTATAAGCTATTTATGATTTCAAGATCTTAATATAAAATACTAATCACTATAATTGTGTTTAAAACCTCATGTAATCAGTTACATGTTAGTCAATAATGTGTACTCATGCTTTTAGATATAAGATATAGTTCTTATTTCTTCCTCTCCTCCCCTCATACATGCCCTACATTGGATCAAAATTTTATGGTCAGTTAATACTCGAGGACAGCCATAGGGTTCTAGATGCATTCAGTAAAATCAGCCTTTGAAGATGAGGAAGCCCAGGATACTGCTAATTCATTCTTTTTACTATCTGTGAAAAGAATTCAAATTCGTTCTCCAGAGATCTATCTAAATATGGTGGATGGTGGTAGACAATCTTTATTGGTCAGGCCTCTTTTTTTTTTTTTTTAAATCTTCACCTGAGAACATGCTGCCTTTTTTTTTCTTTTTTTTTTTTTAATTGAGTTTAGGAAGAGGCAAAGGGAGCGGGAGAGAGAAACATTAATGTGAGAGTGAAACATCCATTGGTTGCCACTAGGACTTCCCCGCCTGGGGATTGAACCTGAAAGCTGGGTATGTGCTCTGACCGAGAATTGAACCCATGACCTTTCTGTGTTCGGGACAATGCTCCAAAACATAGCCACACTGGCCAGGGCTGGTCAGAACCTTTTAAACACCATAGAACTATTATCCTATTTTACATGCTTTATTGTCTTTAATTTGAGAAGCTTCTTGGAACATATTTGATATGAGTCAGTTTCCTTAAAAGCATAAAACTATCCACTGATTTATAATAAAAAAGAAGAATGCTATTAAAAAAAAACAGGGAAAGAACAGGAAGATTTATATGTATTCGCTCACTTCAGATTTTATATATATTACATAATTCCAAGTAGCTTCCTTTCTAATGCAAAGTTTTTAAACTTCATCCTGTAGTGCCACAGTCACAATATTTCTACAGATGCTTGGAAAGAGAGCATTTTACAGGGCTCTCAGTTTGATTGAGTCAGTACTCTCTCATACTAATTTGGCTATGCATATTTGTACAATTCCATAGACCTAAAATACATGCCAGAACTGACTTGCCTAGATTGAAGATTAACATGAAATTGAAGATTAGGAGTTTTACTCTAAACAACTCTCATGGCTGGATTGGCTCAATGAATAGAGCATCGACCTGTGGACTGAAGGGTCCCTGATTCAATTCTGGTCAAGGGTAAATGCCTGGATTGCGGGCTCAATACCCAGTAGGGGGCGTGCAGGAAGCAGCTGATCAATGATTCTCATCATTGATGTTTCTCACTCTCTCTCTCTCTCCCCGCTTCCTCTCTGAAATCAATAAAAATATATTTAAAAATATAGTGAGAGTTTTTCTCCCCACCCCTTCACTTTAGGAGAAGGTGCGGGGGCCTAGGTAGAGATGGGCAAAGGAGAGGAACATGGGGAAATCCATAATAGTGTCAACAATAAAAACAAAGGTAAAGTAAAAATTTTGTAAGAGAAAAATAAGGAGTTTTTCAGACCTGATAGGAGTAGATTATTTTAAAAAATCATATTAAATTTAAAGTTTGACAAAGAGAAAAAGTATATCAGTTTTCTTCCTATGAAAATCCAAATATCACAGCCTTATAAGAATGGAGGCATTGTAAGACTCAGCTGTGTTCTAATTCTAGAAAGGAGTGTCTCCGCTTCTTTTCTTACATATCCTTCTGTTACAAGACTCTATTTAAAGGAAACTGTATCTTGGCTTCTAACTCAAGTGTTAGAATTTCAGGATATAAAATCCTTCTGTTAGACATCTGTTATTAGTTTCCATCTTTAGCTCAAGAGCATCTTAAATTTGTATTTCACAGTAGTATTTCATATACATACATTTTTTGGAAACTTTGGAAATGGTGTTTTCTTATGCCTAAGAAAAGGTTGCATTTAATTCTCTCATGAAGTACTACTGTTGCTAGAGCATTAGGAAAACTCATTAATTTTTCAATGATTCTTCTTCTATCAGGAAAAACGGATTTTCTGGATTTTGTTTTACTGGGTATAGTTCATAGTAACTATATTTGGCTAACTATAGCTTAATGAGAGCCCAAGACTTGAATTAAACCTACTTTCAAGTTTGGGACAGGTACTAAGAATACTCAGTGATGTACAGTTGGTATTTTGGGGGAAAGCTAAGCAGAGCTGCCAATAAGTGGAAATTCAACCAGGCAGTTATTTTCAGAGCAGATACATTAAGAGAAAATGTGGAGAATCTTGTATGTTATCAAAACCAGGAATGCGAGAGTGTGAGTACAAATATGGCAGTGAGATTTGGCTTGGGTTTAAGGACTGAATTCTCTATCTGGGCAAGAATAAGGTGAGAGCCTTTGTGATTGAGGGATAGGACATGATACTGTGTACCAGAGCTGATTCTTGCACACAAGAATAAGTGAGACTCCAATTCCTAGAACTAGAGTACAAGGTTGTAACCAATCTTTAAGAATAAGGCAGGGACTTAACTCTGAGAACTGAGGTCCAAATTATGGCTAGGTTAGCAATAAGTCTGATTTGATGCTAAGTGTCTGAGATTTGGACTAGAATTCCTTACATTCCTAAATAAGTTTAAAATTAGTCCCAACTATCAGGACATGGTTGGCCCTTGAGGTGCAGATCAAATTGTCCTACTTGTGAGGAAAAAAAGGGGGCAGAAACTAGATCATAGCGAAGTACTTCACTGGAGTCTTTTCCTACAGTAATTGTGTCTCCCCTTTGAAGGATTTTAAAACACCAGGATTTCTTGGTAATATGTATTCATATGTAGAACATGTAGAATTAACTTCTGGGGTTTTTTGTTGTTGTTTTTTTTTTGTTTGCGTGTGTTTGTTTGTTTTTAGTGTTTTTAATCCTGGATAAGTTAGTGTGATCATCTCTTTTCATTGCTTAGTCTTTGAAAAAAGTTGATTTTCTTTTTTTATTGGTGATGCCTATTTAGTGTATATGCCTTTTATTATTATTTGTCTCTATCTCTATTTTAGATCAAACATGTTTGTAAATCTTTGTTCTTTAGAAAGAGCAAAATATTTTCATAATTAACTGTGGTATTTAACATAAAAAAAGTTTGCACTGCTTTTATGTTTTTAAATTTTACAAATCTGGGCTTTAGTATTTTATGACTTTCTTGGTCTTCATATTTCTCTAAATATTTTACATGCATGGTTTTTTTTTCTGATTTCTATCTAAAAGTTGGAAAATAATACTTTTACTAGACTACCTAAGCAATAAGTTTTCCACTGTTTCAAGATATTTACTTATACTACTGAGTGTAGTATCTATATGTGTTCTAAAATATTAACACACATATTTTCAGGCATATGAAGTCTTTTTAATTTTTAGTGTTTGAAATGATTATTTTGTGGTAATAGTACTATTATTAGACCCAGACAAAGAGAGAAATTTGATCTGGGATCTGCACTTTTGAAGGCCCTGAACATCATGAACAAATAAATGTATTTACTAGCAAAACAATGTATTTACTAGTAAGAGTACCCTTGTTCCTCAGGATCCAGCACTTATCATTGGCAAAATAACCCTAGACATCTAATTGTGTTATTATGTGTTAGTCATCTATTTCTATGTAACAGAATACCTCTTAGTGGTTTAAAACAGCAATAAATATATATTATTTCTGAGAGTTTCTGTGAGTCAAGAATTTGGGAGTGGCTTATTCGAGTGAGTCTAGTTTAGGGTTTCCCATGAGGTTATAGTTGAGATTTTGGAGGGAGGATTCTGGGAAAATGGCAGCTGACAGTACAGAGGTGGGGGAGAGGAAGTGAGTAAGAGGATGAAAGGAGAGTGTGTGGGTGTGTGTGGTGGGTGCGTGATTGAGTGAGGGACAGTTGAATCTCACGGGAGCAGTGGGGGCTATCGGTCCAATCTCTTTTGGACAAGGAGAGACTACCACCATGACTGGCACTCCCCAGACTGCTGGATTTGGGCACAGAGCCCATGTCATATTGAAGAGGAAATGGCCTTTCTTTGGAAACTCATCAACACCACCAGCCAGACAGGCTGTAGAGCTGCTCTGCGACCCAACAGCCACCCCAACCAGAGTTCTGCTGCCACAGCTGCAGATCTGCGGACCCTGGGACCTCCACCTCCAAAGCACAGAGTGCTACCCCCCCACCCCCACCCGAGACATCTGTACAGCGATGGTGCACACTGGTCCCAGCTTGCTGAACTCCCTGGTCACCGCACCATGGTCGCCTAGTCTGTGGTTTGCCCTCAGCGCCAGTTTGCAGAGTGCCCTAGTCCCTGTGTTTGCAGGGTACCCTGGTCACTCAATTTGGGGCATGCCGTTCTCTCTGGTTTGTGGAGCACCTTGGTCACCGCAGTTGCTTTGCGCCCTCATGGCCATGTTTGCAGCACACACCCATCAGGGGTTTACAGAACACTCTAGTCAGCGGTGCGTTTAAGGCCCTCCCAGGTATGCAAATTTACAGTGTGCTCTAGTCAGTGAGTTTACAGCCCACCCACATCAGTGTGTTTACAGTCCACCCTCAATAGCGTGTTTCTGGCAGTCCACTTCCTAGACAGTGCCTGAGAACCACTGGGAGACCCCGCGGGTGTGATTTTGCAACTCTGGTCACCACAGTCACATCTTTCCAGGGAGTCTAGTAAAAGTATTATTTTCCAACTAAACTAGACTCACCCAAATAAGCCACTCCCAAATTCTGAAACACATCACCCCAACAGACGGGTCCTGGGTGCCACTGTGTGTCCCTGCTGGACACGCATGATCTTAATTAAGGGTGCAAAACATCAAAAATAGGGACACTCGCCTCCATGGCTGCCGACTTCTAGACACCACAGCTCTGCTGCTCAAGCTCACAGATCTACATCAAGAGAACCCAAATAGCTCAAGTAGGGAGCTACAATAGATTAACAAGCACAGGAGAACTGAGAGAATACATCAGTAGCACCATCCCCCCAAAAAAACTTGCATAGAAAAGCAATTGGATCTACAATTAAAACATTACAGGAAAGCATGGGAAGACAAAAAAGCAATCCCCAAAGGAAAGAAAAAGAGGAATCACCAGAAAGGGAGTTAGATGACAGTGAAGCCAGCAGCCTATCAGAGAAAGAATTCAGAGTAATGATTTTAAAGATGTTTAAACAGATGGAAGACAAATACACAAAACTCAATGACAAATACACACAACTCAATGAGAACTATAAGGAATTGAATGAGAATGTAACCAACATGAAACGAAACCAAGAGGAGATGAAAAACGACATAGCTGCAATAAGGAACACAATGGAAGGCCTAAACAGTAGATTAGAAGAGGCTGAGAACCGCATCAGCGAATTAGAAGACAAGGTAGAAAAAAACACAAACACAGCAGCAACTCAAAAAAAGACTCAAAAATAAGAAGAGAGCCTAAGGAAGCTTTAGGACAACACAAAACGAAACAACATTCACTTAATTGGGATACCAGAAGGAGTGGAAGAGAAGCAAGGAATAGAAAACCTATTTGAAGAAATAATGACAGAAAACTTCCCTGATATTGGCAAGAAAAAAAATCTATGCAAGTCCAAGAAGTACACCGAGTCCCAAACAAGCTGAACCCCAAAAGACCGATGCCAAGACACATCATAATTAAATTGGCAAACACTAACAACAAACTAAGAATCTTAAAGGCTGCCAGAGAGAGACAGAAAGTTCCCTACAAGGGATTTCCTATTAGAATATCAACTGATTTCTCAACAGAAACATACCAGGCCAGAAGGAAATGGAATGAAATATATAAAGTGATGCAAAGCAAGGGTCTGAACCCAAGAATACTATAGTTGAGATTTTGGGCAGGACTATAGTTATCTGAAGGCTTGACTAGGGCTAGAGGATCCACTCTGAAGATGGCTCATATACTGGCTGGCCATTTTGGCACAAGTTGGTGGGAGACCTCACTTCCTTCTCTTGGGGAACTCTCCACATGCTAACTTGAGTGTCTTCATGACCAGAGTATGTGGTCTATGAGGGCAAGGTGGACTAGCCTTGGAAGCTGTACTCTATCGCTGCTGTATTAAGTTGGTTACATAGACTAGCCATGATTCAAATGGGAGGGTACTACACAAGGACATTAATATCAGGAAGTGAGAATTACAGAGAGATTCATCTTTGAGGCTGGCCACTATAGATTAATAATATTCAGGCCTCAGAGACATTGTTCTCTGCATCTCTTATAACCTTAGTTCTGAATGCCATGGAGGTTTGTAGATGGTACTTAAAACTCTTAAGATAGTGGTATGGATTGGAGCAGGCAGTAACAGATAAATTAATTAAGTTAACTAATTCTCCTGTCATTGAAATAGTCTCTTATATAATGAGGTACTATTTCCTGGTAATGCAAAGTTTCTATTTCTTGCTTCTCTGTGTTTCATGTACAGTTTCAAATGTAATAGAATTAGTGCAATATTTGCAACAACTGCACTCAGAGACTGAGAACATTGTGCATTGTTTAACAACTCATATTACTCTTAAAGTTGCATTTCATAGGTATAGACACAAAACTCATGAAACGACAAAAATTCTTTACATTGGCAACTAAGTAGATAATAAATACTAGAATTGTTTTAAATATGGATGTTAAATTAAATTTAAAAGTTTAAAAAGTAAATATAAAAATTTAGTTTAACTAATATTGACATTCATTAATTATAATTTGCAAAATATATATAAAGCAGTAAAAATATTCAGAAGTGATTCACTTAAATTTTACAAATCTAGAACTAATATCAGTAGTCTTATATTAAGCATCACCTCATAGTAAAAGTTGCATGTAGGACTTTAGACTTTCTCTGTTTAAAGATTTAATTATTGATTATATTAGTTTTCTATCTATTGCTGCATAAAAATACCACAACATCAGGGCTTAAACAACGTGCATTTATTATCTCCCAGATTTCATGGGTCAGCAGTCCAGGTACTACTTAACTGGTCTTTCTGCTCAGGGTCATAAGCCTCTACTCAAAGTGTCAGTGGCTGCATTATCATTGGGAGGCTTGACTGGGAAATAATTCACTTCCAAGCCCATTCAGGTTGGAAAAGAAATCATTTGCTAAAGATCAAGAAAGATTGTAGAACTGAAGGTCCTGGCTTTTTGCTGGTTCTTGGCTGTAAGACAACTTCATTTCCATTGGACTGTCCACAGTACCTAGTTCCCTGCCATGTGGGTACTTACTTTATCAGGCTCACAAGGGAAATCACTAGCTCCAGGGTGCTAAGATGCAGTCTTATATGTTATAACACAGTCACATCAGTTACTTCCTATATCATCTTTGCTATATTTGTTAGGAGAAGCAAGTTATAGTCTGATCCACACTCAAGGGAAGGGTATCATACAAAAGTGTGAATACCAGAGAGTGGTGAAATCTTTAGGGGTCAACCTTAAAGTCTGTCCACTGTACAATCAAACAGTGGAAATGAGTGATAGAATTATTCACAACTTGAAGAGATCAAATGAAATCCCTGAAATGTCATCTATATATATATACGTGTAAGTGACCATCCAGCCATCCAACTGGTAACTATGATGCGCAATGACCACCAGGAGGCAGAACACTCAATTCAGGAGCTGCTTCACTGCAGCGACTTGGCTGCTCTGGTTCTCTAGTGATGTAGAAGAACCAGAGGGGAGGGAGCCTGATTCCAGGGTGCGTCACCCAAGAACCACTGTCTTGCAATCCAGGACCCTTTCAGGTATGTTGGAGAGCCAGTTTTGGCCCTTCCCTGAAGGTCAGGCTGAGAGACCCCAGTATTCTTTATAAAATAACATTTTCTAATTTATCCAAACAATGAGAATGTGTAAATAAGATTATGAATAGCACCGAAGCAATAATGCAACTCTGGCATGTCCATTAGAAGATATTACCTTTGAAAAATTGGCAAAATGGGCAAAAAAGGTAAAAACTCGAGGTTTCCTATGGAAGATACTCTTGAAAATGACCATTGCATCTTGGTAGTGTAAGGATATTCTAGGAGAGCACAGTTTGATTTCAGTTAATGGCTATAGTTTTCCAGTAGATAAATATGAGAGGAAACATAGTGTTTTATTTTGTAACATATTCTTTCAAATGGAGAAAGACATTTTATAAATTGTCCTTTGTGTTTAAAGTTCAAAGACAAGTGTTTTATCATTATTCCATATTTTACAACCAATCTTTAAGATAATTTTTTTGCAATATATGACTGCAAATGTTGTTTCATTATTAAAGGAATATAGAATCTCCCTTGCATTAGAAACAAAATATCAAGCACATAGTTACTAGAATTGAAATAACAACTGAACAAACAGTGAATAAGCAATAACATTTCCAATAGTATGGAATATTGGCTTGATGTTCTTCAAAAGAAAATATATGGAAAACCAAAATGGTGGCATAGGTGAACACCTACACTGCTGCCTCGCACAACAATTTCAAAACTATAACTAAAAGACAAAATGGAAACCATCCAGAACCACAGGAAGGCTGGCTGAGTGGAAATCCTACAACTAGAAGGAAAGAGAAAAGCAAACTGAGACAGAGGAGCTGCAAAAAGCTGAGGAGATGTGCGCACAGAGAGGACTGGCAACTGAATGTGCGGCTGGATTTCTCAAGTGGGAGGGAGACAAAAGTTCCCAACTGCACTGAATTCCAGTTCCAGGCAAGACTCTGGGACCCAGACTCATACGGGGTGAAACTGGACTGTCAGGAAAGAGAAAAGCACACTGAGACTCAGAGCAACTGCAGAAGGCAGAGGTACCAAGGTATATGCAAGGAGAGGATTGGCGACTGAGTACATGGATGGCTTTCTCAAGTGGATGGGAGACAAAAGCTTCTGACTGCATGAACTCCATTTCTAGGCGAGAATCTGGGGATCCAGATGATTTGAGGAGAAACTGGACTGTTTGGCAGTGGGCGGAACTTAAGTATGGCTTTCTCTCAGAGGTGCTTGCAGTGATTACCACGGGACACTGAGGCACAGGGAACTATAAGGGCAGGACTGATGAGAAGCCAAAGCTGTCTGCTCTGCCCTGAAACTCTGTCCCATCCAAGCTGAGCACAGAGGCTTTTGCAGGTCTTGTCTCATAAGGGTGTCTCCAGCACAGAAGTTCTGCCAGCGTAGACACAGCTGTACCACCCAGCCAATTGTCCTGGAGGCCAATTCCTCCCAGTGATACCAACAACAATCAAGGCTTAACTACAGCAAGATTGTGCACATAGCCCACAAAGGGGTGTACCAAGAGTGTCCAACTCAGATAACTGGGGAGGATGAGCCACTGGGTTCTATAGGACACCTAGCACACAAAGCCACTCTATCAACTCAAGGAAGCAGCCAAAATGTGGAGACAAAGAAAGAGATCACAAATGAAAGAAATGGAGCAAAGCAAACTATCGGATATAGAGTTTAAAACCACATTATAAGGTTTTTCAAGAATTTTCTAGAAAAGGCTGATAAATTTAGTGAGACACATGAGGATATGAAAAAGGACCAACTAGAACATAAGCATACAATGACTGAAATAAAAGATATTATATAGAGATCTAACAGCAGACTGGAGGATTGCAAGAATCAAGTCAAAGCTTTGAATTATAAAGCAAAAAACACTTAACCAGAAAAGCAAGAAGAAAAAAGAATAAAAAAAATATGAAGATAGTGTAAGGAGCCTGTGGGACAACTTCAAGCGTACCAACATCAAAATTATGGGAGTGCCAGAAGAAGAGAGAGAGCAAGATAATGAAAACCTATTTCAAGAAATCATGACAAAAAACTTTCCCCGCCTGGTGAAAAAAATAGACTTACAAGTCCAGGAAGCACACAGAACTCCAAACAAAAGGAATCCAAAGAGGACCACAGCAAGACCCATCATAATTAAAATGCCAAGAGCAAAAGACAAAGAGAGGATATTAAAAGCAACAAGAGAAAAACAGTTAATTGCCTACAAAGGATAATATGCAGGCCCGAAGGGAGTGGCGAGCAATATTCAAAGTGATGAATAGCAAGAACCTACAACCAATATTACTTTACCCAGCAAAGCTATATTCAGAATTGAAGTGCAGATAAAGAGCTTCACAGATAAGAAAAAGCTAAAGGAGTGATCGTCAGCAAACCAGTATTATATGAAATGCTGAAAGGTATTCTTTAAGAAGAGGCAGAAGAAGAAAAAGGTAAAAATAAAAATTATGAGCAACAAATACATATCTATCAATAAGTGAATCTAAAAATCAAGTGAATAAAAAAATCTGATGAACAGAATAAACTGGGGAATATAAAAGAATCAGAGGCATAGAAAGGAGTGGAGTGACAATTCTTGGGGGGCCGGGGGAAGAAGTGTGATAGGTGCATGAGGAGACTGGACAAAAATCATACACCTATGGATGAGGACATTCGAGGGGGTAAGGGCAGAGGGTAGGGTGGGAACTGAGGGGAGGCGAACTATGGGTAGAAAGAGGAACAATTGTAATAATCTGAACATTAAAGATTTATTAAATTAAATTTAAAAATTTAAAAATTAAATATATTCAAATATAAAAAAGAAAATATATGTTCAATATATATCTAAATATGATTTTTGTGACATTAACTGTACTATGTTTTATAAAGTAAGAAACTATGTCTAGATTTAGTAGAAGGTATTTTAAAAATTGATAACACAGTTGTAGAAATAATTGTTCTTTGTGTTATAAGTTCAGAGATAGGGTGTTTTTGTCATTATTGTTCCATATTTCATAACCAGTCTTTAAGGTCAACATGTAAGGAAGATAAAAATAATAAAACAAATTATCTCTATCGGGAATAGGAAATTAAAAATAAAATGAAATGCTTAATGGGTAATAAAGTAAAAGAAATAATACATAAAACATTAAAAAGTAGGTATTATTCAGTTCAACTAAATTGTTGCAGGGGCAGTCAAGTTGAACTATGTATTTTTATAAATACCAGAGGTCCAGTGCATGAATTCATGCATGGGTGGGGTCCCTCAGCCTGGTGGATGATTGGTGCCAATCCTAGCGGTGAAGGAGGGCTGGCTGGCTGGGGAGCCACAAGAGGTTGGCTCTGGGAGCACACTTACCACCAGGGGAAAGCCCCTGCATTGAACGTTTACCCTTTGATGATCATTGCACGTCATAGCAACCAGTTAACTTGTCAATCGGTCATTTAGTTATTTGGTTGCTTAGGCTTTTATATATATAGACTAGAGGCCCCGATGCACGAAATTCGTGCACAGGGAGAGGGGGGAGTATACTTCAGCCCAGCCTGCTCCCTCTCCAATCTGGGACCCCTTGAGGGGTGTCTGATTGCCCGTTTATCGGACAATCGGGTAATTGGACATCCCTCTCACAATCTCAGACTGCTGGCTCCAACTGCTCACCTGCCTGCCTTCCTGATTGCCCCTTCCTGCTTCTGCCTGCCAGCCTGATCACCCCCTAACCACTCCCTTGCCAGCCTGATTGATGCCTAACTGCTACCCTGCCAGCCTATTTGCCCCTAATTGCCCTCCCTTGTGGGCCTGGTCACCCATAACTACCTTCCCCTGCAGGCCTGGGTCCCCCCCACCCCAACTGCCCTTCCCTACAGGCCCAGTCACCCCCAACTTCTCTCCTCTGCCAGCCTGGTCACTCCTAACTGCCTTCCCATGCAGGCTTGATCATCCCCAACTGCCCTCCCTTGCAGGCCTGGTCCCTGCCAATGGCTCTCCCCTGCTGGCCATCTTGTGGTGGCCATCTTGTGTCCACATGGGGGCAGGATCTTTTGATCACATGGGGGCAATCATCTTGTGTGTTGGAATGATGGTCAATCTGAATATTACTCTTATTAGATAGGATGCACAGATGGGGGCCAGCTGGTTTGCCCTGAAGGGTGTCTTGGATCAGGGTGGGTGTTCCCTTGGAACATGGGGTAGCCTGGGCGAGGGGCCTGTGGTTGTTTGCAGGCTGGCCACACTCCTCAGCCACTCAAGGGGAGGCCCTAGTATCTGGGATTTATTTATCTTCTACATTTGAAACTTTGTAGCCTGTAGCGGAACCAAGCCTTCTGTTGCACAGCCATTAAAACTTTGTTGCCTTAAGCGGAGGCCTGGGCTCTTGGGTTCTTCCATCACTAGTGGCAACCCAAGCCTCCCTCCTGCTCTCTCAGTGGCTGAAGCCATCTTGGTCGGGTTAATTTGCATACTCACTCTGATTGGCTGGTGGGCATGGCTGGTGGGCATAGCTGGTGGGTGTAGCGGAGGTAAGATCAATTTGCGTATTACTCTTTTATTAGATAGGATTGTTGAAACTATCAGAAGAACAAGAAGTTGAAATTAATATATAATTGTTATTATGCTGGTTCTAGAAAGTAAAGATTTTATGGTAAGTAGAGAAGTAATCCCTCCTGGGGTGGGGTGGGAGAGAAATCAGAGTTTTGTGCAAAGATGAACTGGAGAACAACTTTTTTCTCTCCATGAAGATGGGGGCTAATCAGTCCCAGGTAGTCCTTTAGGCAGTCCTGAGTCCCCAAAGATGTTTTTAGCAATCTACTTGTTTAGACTGATTGTTTCTTCATTCCTTAAGAAGACGTTTCCTGAGATAGAATCCATATTTCATAATATTCACCCTTTTAAAGTGTACAATTCAGTGGTTATTAGTAGATTCAGAGAGTTGTGCAGCCATCACATTAATTTTAGAACATTTTTATCACCTCAGAAAGAATCCCTGCACTAATCTACTGTCACTCAGTTCCCAATTCTCCCTCACATCACCAGCCCTAGACAACCAGTAATCTGCTTTCTATCTCTATGGATTTGCCTATTCTGGACATTTCACATTAATGATATTATGCAATATGTCCCTCCTTCTTTATTATTTCACTGAGGTTTCTGGAAAACCTACTTATGATTTATTTAAAAAGTCAATCATCTCTTTTGTTTCAGATTTTATTGCAGTAATTTTCCTCTACTTTTCCATTACCTGTGAATCATAAATACTTTCAAATACCCATATTAGCTCATACTGAATAGAATGATGTATTGCAGATTTGTGAACTTGTTTGACAACAGACTTTGATTTCCAAGAACAGTGAAAACAAAATGCCTGCCTGAACTTCAACTGACTTTGAAGAGAGTATGGCTACAATATGTTTGACTGCACGCATGGTTTTTGCATTATTCTCTAGTTACAGAATAAGAGAAACTACTTCTAGTTAATCATGTCTTATGCATATACTTTCCATTGTTAAACCATCTTTTTATTTTTTTATTGATTTTTTTATTGATTTCAGAGAGGAAAGAAGACGGAAAGAAAGATAAAAACATCAATGATGAGAGAGAATCATTGATTGGCTGCCTCCCGCATGCCCCACACAACCCTGGCATACGTCCTAACCTGGAATCAAATCATGACCTCCTGATTCATAGGTTACATGCTCAATCACTGAGCCACACCTGCTGGGTTAATTCATCTTTTGTATTAGTGAGCCAGGGACTTTTGCTAGTCTTTTAATATATAAGAATTAATACTGGGTTGCCTAAAGAGATTATTAGAATCTAAAATTTAGTTTATTTTTTGTTAGTCTTATACATTTTTAAAAATAAAAATTATTAAAGTGTTTATAATAAGTCTGATAAATCATTTTGTAAAGTAGCCTTTTCAATCCAGTGATAAATCCTTAGAGAAAAACTGTATATATAAAATAGGAGTAACTGAGTTATGTTAAAGTAGAATTTGTAATGAGTAGAGTTTTAGTCTTTATAGTTTCATAATGTAGATTCTCAGTAGGCACCTTGGAAGCTTAATTGTCAGAGGCACCACATTTTGTCTTTGCGGTACTTATGTGCATAATGACTTTCCCCAATGAAACGGCACTTCATTGGCTTTTTACGTTGCATCGCATCTTGTGCTGGGAGTTAAAGGAGTCAGTGTGGTAGAGCAGAAAGAGAGCATGCTCTGCAGTCAGACTGACTCCATCCATTTCTCAGCCTAGAGGCTGCAGGTGACTTCACCTCTCTGCACCTCTCTGTGCTTTGATTTCCACAACTGCAAAGTGAAAATATTAGTACTCATGGATTCAACCTGTTGTGAAGATGAAATGAAGTCATGTATATTCAATAATGTGAATAAGGCCCTTAACACAAGGCAAGTGTGCTCAGCACATGCTTAGTAATATTAGCCATTTTGTTCTCCGTGGTGTGGGTATAGGAACAGCTTGAAATAGCGGACATCGTGGATTTTTCAACTAGAAATATTGGTTATGTTTCCTCTCATTCAATGATTCTTTATGTAAGAATGAACAAATTTCCATTTTCTCCAACTTAGCTTTCTGTATAGGTTATGGGCCATGTAAAATAATTTTTATAGAATATAGAAATATTGTACTTAACCAAACCAATAGTTATGCAAAACAAATACACATTTTTGTTGCACTTCCATAAGTATTAGAAACTAAATATCTGTAAGTAAATTGCTTACCAGAAAGCTAAATTGAATTCTTTATCTATTTAGGGTGTAACAATAGTTCTTTCTCTTTCCCTGGGCCAGGGTTTTCCAGGTGACTTCGGAGAGAGAGGCCCCGCTGGTCCTGATGGGAGTCCTGTGAGTAAATTGTGATAGCCTAGCTTTGCAGCCTAACAGCACTCACACTGCATAGCACCTGTGCTTTCCCTCCTCAGCACCACATTCATGAATAAGCACTGTTGGTCAGACAGTTTGCATACCGTTGTGCACATTCCAATTTGTAATTTTACAACATGAGGAAATAAGGAAAATATGTTTAATCAATAAACTGTATCTTGAGAGACGACCATTAAATGTTACTGCTCAAGTAAAATATTTGAAATATATGATCACAACATTGACTTGTGTATGGGTAGAAGAAAGGAGCCTTGCTAGTATATGAAAGCTATAAACAAGCTGCAGGTAAAATTTGTACTTGTAGTGATTGCTCTTTTATACTTAAATGTGTCATTGATTAACCTTTTGAGTATTTTATAGAGAAGTCTTTTCTGAAACCCAGATTAGGGAATCACCATTCTAAAATGTGCTATCAAAGAATGATGATGGATTACTACTTTTTTTGACACTAAGTAGAAATACTTTCACTTTCTGCCCTCAAAAAGCATCCAATAACTACCTCCCAATTTATGCCATGCACACATTTTTTTCCATAAAAGCTTAAGGTGAAATTAGAATCAACCATAAAATCCTTAAAGCCTAAATTAGGCATAGTTTCTATATTTAGACATAGGTAAATTACTAAAATAAAGTATTTGAAAATAGTTTTTCTTTGTATAAAGTATAGCTATATTAGCTTATTTAGTGAATTTAATCAAAGTTTTATTTGTTATATTGGTGTCTTAAGTAGAGTGTTTACTATCTTTCTCTTGTCCATGATTCTGGGGAGCTTCCCATTTCAAGCTAATAAAATAAGCATTATTTACTTTTTCTTGAATATCATTTATCATACACCACTTAATGACAGGGATGTGCATTGATATATGCATTGTTGAGTGATTTTATCATTGTGTGAACATCATAGATGGCACTTACATAAACCTAAATGATACAGTCTACTACACACTGAGACTATGTAGTGTACCACTTATGTAGGCGCAATTCGTTGTTACTGGAATGCCACTATGAGGCACATGACTGTATTTACATAACCAGTGTGCAAGTACAATAGTATAAATCTTATTTAATATTTTGTCAGTAAAATGTACATAAAGTTTGTTAGCGTTGGACTCCTACAATATTTAAAACTTTTCTTTTTGAAATCTGTTCTTTGTTTAAAATATAATGCTTCTTGAGGAACAGTTGAGTCTTTAAAGATTTTTTAAAGGCAAGAATAAACTGGATATTTTCAGTTTATTAGTTTATAATTCTCTATAGTTTATACTATGCTGTTGTTTAAAAACAATCTGGAAGTAATACAGATGTCCCATTTTCCCATTGTGCCCTTCCAGCCCACCCTTCAACAATAAAGATAAATTTTAAAATAATTAAAAAATAAAAAAACAAATAAAGTTCAACAGTAATTTGTAGTTTTAAAAAAATTGAAACGCAAAAAAAATGAAGGAATCTTCTTGAACCTTGTACCATATAAATAATGTACCACTGCCATGGAGTGGATCAAAAATTATCATAAAGACTGAAATGTGAATTCAAAAGACCATCAGAAAGACCCATTACAAATCAACTTAAACCTTACTATTGAGAATTTAAAATCTCATTTGAATAATTTAACAATGTTGGTAATTGTTTACATTTGTATAATGCTTTATGAAAAATTTCTAATTATTTTGTACATATGACCATTTTAATTGTGATCTTTACAATGAGAACAAATATTCCTATTATATAATGAGAAAACTCATATCTAGAAAATTTAAATAATGTACTTCAAAAGAGTTGATTGTGTTTTCTTCTTTTAATTTAATTTAATTTTTCCTTATTGATTAAGATCTTACATGTGTCCTTATCCTCCCTTTATGCCCCCCCCCACCTGAGTTGATAGTATTTTAAATCATCTGAAAAGGTTCTTTTGATACTATATACTGACCAATATCTAGGTTAGTTATATCTATAATGCTGATTACTAATGGGATTTATTTCCTTTATTAGATATATGGGAGACAGAGAGAAATCTATAGCCTAGACTGGTGGTAGTCCTAGCAGCCAAAGGCATGGAGCCAGAGCACTTTCAAAGAAAATAAACTGCCACCAGAGATTTATATTTCTTTGGAAGATGCATAAGAGTAGGGAAGTTTTCAAAGTTAGCTGCAGAAGTTAAAAATTGATATAATTTTTTTCCAATAATTGTTTTGTCTTCATCTTTAGAAAATATGCTTAGTATTTTGGAATCTTATTTAACCAGTTATGCACATTTCTTTTACTTAGGGACTTGTAGGTAGCATTGGTCCTCCTGGATTTCCTGGGCTGAGAGTGAGTATCAAATATCATCCTTCTTATAAAATATTTTCTTGTATATTTATGTTTGTTATCTACCTTGTTCACATGTAATTTTCTAATGTAAATTAGACCAATAGTATGAATAAAAATATTAATTATACTTTATGTTAAGCTGAAATAAATTTCTACAGATATATGCATACATATGTATTTATGTCTGTCATTAAATGTTACTTAATCTAGAACCTGTCTCTTTAAAAGTATATGTCATAGAGCAGCCATTTCTTTCCTTTGAGATAGTCTTTCTGATCATCGTCTCAATACATGCATATATTTCTGAGCAAAAAGACATGGTAACTGTAGACTTTATTTATGAAATAAAATTAAATAAATTTTAAAAACTATCCTGAACAAAAGGTAGAAGCTGGACTTTACCAATGCCATTAAACATTTTAATATCAAATATATTTATTATACTAAAAGTATACACTGAGTGGTCAGATTATTATGATCTCTGAATACATTGGAGTGATGGTCAATCTGCATATTACTCTTTTATTAGATAGGATAGAGGCCTGGTGCATGGGTGGGAGCCAGCTGGTTTGCCCTGAAGGGTGTCCTGGATCAGAGTGGGTGTTCCCTTGGGGAGTGGGGTGGCCTGGGTGAGGGGCCTTTGGTGGTTTGCTGGCCAGCCACGCACCCCGGCGACCCAAGCAGAGACCTGGTATCTGGGATTTATTTATCTTCTACAACTGAAACTTTTTAGCCTGGAGCCAACCAAGCCTTCAGCTCACACAGCCATTGAAACTTTGTTGCCTTAAGTGCTGGCCAGGATTTGCAGAAAGCTTGGCTTCCTCCATCGCCAAGAGCAACCCAAACATCCCTCCTGCTCTCTCTGTGGCTGTAGCCATGTTGGTGGGTTAATTTGCATACTTGCTCTGATTGGTTGGTGAGTGTGTTTGGTGGGCATGGTTTGTGGTTGTAGTGGAAATGGTCAGTTTACATATTACTCTTTTATTATATAGGATACATATATATATTAGAGGCCTGGTGCATGAATTTGTGCGTGAGTGGGGTCCAGCCAGCCTGGCCAGTGGGAGAGGACATGGGCTGTTGGCCAGCCTGCCTGCTGGTTGAATTCATGGTCGAGGGGACAATTTGCATATTAGCCTTTTATTATATAGGATATACATTGAGTAGCCTGATTATTATGCATTCAGAGATCATAATGTAACTGGTATATTGTTTGTCTGCTTAATCAGATTTTTTATAGTGACTTCAACTCTGAGTTTCATGGGGATATCTGATGTAGACAAAGCATAGTTTAGCATAAGCAGTTCTGAGGAGACCAAAGCAGTGTAGTCCAGATACGTAGCTTTCTGATAATTTTAGATTATTCAATAGAATAAATAGACAACTATTTATAAATATCTTCATAAATATATTTCTCTCAGCCAAACTAATGGTTAATGATAGTGATATGAATTGCAGATATTACATATATAAATATATATTTATAATTATATGCTTTAACATTCAATTGAGCTAAAAGCAAAACTGACATACTTTATGAAAATAAGGATCCTAATGAAAATATAATCTTAAAAATGAACTATTTATACCCATATAAACATAAGCCATGACCATGGGCAGAGTTAAGATTTCCCTTAAAAATCAATTTAGAACTTCCTCTAACACATGAAGTAGATAATTAAGACTCTGGGGTTCCATACCATAATTTTTTTTAAATTAAATCTTTATTATTCAGATTATTACATTTGTTTCTCTTTTTTCCCCTCCATAGTTCCCCTCCACCTGGCTCCCACTCCTCCCTCACTGTTACCTCCTTCCCATTGATCTCATCCATAGGTTCATGATTTTTGTCCAGTCTCTCCCTGTACACCCCTCACCCCTTTCCCCCTGAGAATTATCAGTCCACTCCCTTTCTGTGCTCCTGATTCTATTATATTCTCCAGTTTATTCTGCTCATCAAATTTTTAATTCACTTAATCTTTAGATTCACTTGTTGATAGATATATATTTGTTGTTCATAATTTTTATCTTTTGCCTTTTTCTTCTTCCTCTTCTAAAAGAGTACCTTTCAGCATTTCATATAATACTGGTTTGGAGTTGATGAACTCCTTTAGCTTTTTCTTATCTGTGAAGCTCTTTATCTGCCCTTCAATTCTGAATGATAGCTTTGCTGGATAGAGTATTCTTGGTTGTAGGTTCTTGCTATTCATCATGTTGAATATTTCTTGCTATTCCCGTCTGGCCTGCATCGTTTCTATTGAGAAATCAGCTGACAGTCATATGGGTGCTCCCTTGTAGGTAATTAACTTTTTCTCTTGCTGCTTTTAATATTGTCTCTTTGTCTTTGCTCTTGGTATTTTAATTATGATGTGTCTTGCAATAGTCCTCTTTGGATTCCTTTTATATGGGGTTCTGTGTGCTTTCTGGACTTGTAAGTCTATTTCTTTTACCAGATGTGGGAAGTTTTCAGTCATTATTTCTTTAAGTAGGTTTTCAGTATCTTGTTCTCTCTCTTCTTCTGGCACCCCCACAATTCTGATGTTGGTACATTTGAAACTGTCCCAGAGGCTCCTTACATTATCTTCACATTTTTGGATTCTTCTCTCTTCTTGCTTTTCCAGTTGAGTGTTTTCTGATTCTTTATATTTCAAATTTTTGACTTGATTCTTGCCTTCCTCTAGTCTGCTGTTAGGTCTCTGTATAACATTTTTTATTTCAGTCAGTGTATGTTTAATTTCTAGTTGGACTTTTTCCATCTCTAGTTGGTTCTTTTTCATCTCCTCTTGGGTCTCGCTAACTTTATCCATCTTTTCTAGGATATTCTTGAAGAACCTTATAAACGTGGTTTTGAACTCTATATCCAGTCATTTGTTTTCCTCAATTTCTTTGGTTTGTGATCTCTTCCCTTGTTTTGGCATTTTCACTATGCTGGGAGAACTGTGTTGGATTCAGCCTTATGATACCAGACTTGCAAAACTGCAAAAGCCTCTCTGTTGAGCTTGGGATGGGTGGAGTCTCAGGGCTTAATGGACCGCCTTGCCTTCTAGTCGGCCTGCCCTCCATGGCCCCAGAGTCTCATGTGACTGGATAATCGCTGGAACGCTTGCTCTCTCGCAGTGCCTCTAGACTGCTGCCTTTCTGGCTCCCTGTGCTCTGGGACTATATGAATCTGGGTCCCCAGGACTTTGCCTGAATCTGGGGTTTAGTTAGAAGTGACGCAGTTGGGATGCTTTGTCTCCCACCCTCTTGTGAAAGCCAGCTGCACAATCAGCAGTCCGTCTTCTGTGCGCAGTGCTGTGCGCGCCGCCCGACTTCTGTTCTCCTGCAACTCCCCCAAATTTCCGTGCACTTCTCCCTTTTCACAGTCCAAACTCCCCCTGTATGAGTTTCGGCTGGACCTGGGGTTTAGTGTCATAGGATAAGGGGTTCAATGCCGTTGGGAGTCTCTGTTTCCCTCCCACCAAAGAAAGCCAGCCAGGTATTCCAGCACCCGCTCTCTCCACGCTCATGTCTCCGTACCTCAGCTTTTTGCAGCTCCTCTGGGTCTCCGTGAGCCCCTCTCTTTCCTTCTAGTTGTAGAATTTCCACTCAGCCAGCTTCCCTGTGGTTGTGGATGATGTCTGTTCTGTCTTTTAGTTGTAGTTTTGAAATAGTTGTATGAGGCAGCAGTGTAGGTGTTTACCTATGCCGCCATCTTGGTTACCCCTTCCATAAATTATATTTATAATATTTTTAGCTTGAGCTTAAACACTGGTCTTATGACTCCAATTTAATGGTTGGTTTTTTATTTCCCCCCTTCACTACCCTAAGGCAGAAGGTAACAACTTGGCCAAAGAAATATCAGGAGTTCAGTTAGTGGAACTATGATAACAATCAACATAACAAGTTTGAACTTGCCATTTTGGGTGGTGAGAGTATAGAGTTGAGAGTCAAAGAACCTGAGAAAGTCTAAGGCAGTTAAACTGTTCTCTTTTATGATACTAATATAGTATCAATAATCAAAATAGCAATAACAGCTCACTTTTATTTAGTATGTTCTATGTGTAATCCCATCAAAAATGTGTCATATCATTTAATTCTTAGAACAACCTAAGATCACTTAGCTTATAAGTGTTGAGCCTGGATTTGAATCCACGTAACCTACATCTAGAGTCCAAAATTTACACCAGTGTTGCACCAACTTCTTGAAACTTGTATTACCTTAAAATGTATACTATCTGTCACACACAATTTTATTAGGTTTCATGAGAAGTTCTATGTAAAGTTGGAGCCCAAAGGACCTTTCTTTTTCTTTTCTTTCCTCAGAACTTAGGGTCAGGTTAAACCTGTAGGTGGTAGTCAGTAGCCTTATCAATCAATAAGAGGGGAAAAGAGCAGGGGAAGGGAGTTGGAATCCAAATACTGGTTATACCTTCATTTAACCTGTTAGCATTATGTTGGTTAGCTCAAAAGCTGCAACTCTTAAGATTAAGACCAAAATTCTTAGCGTGGCCTAAGATGTCTAGACTTTGTGTCTTGTCTGCATCTTGAGAACAGTCTGTGCACTAACAAAGCTGTTCATTCTCAATTGTCATGCAGCCTGCCCATTAAATGGCCTTTACACTTGTTTGTCTACCTAAAACCCTCTACCTCTACTTTTCTGCATAATGGTTAACTCGTTCTTTTTTTTTCCAGGTCCAAGACAGGGCACAGTGCTTGACACATAATAGTGCTCAGTAAAAATAACTCGATTTTCTGTTCTTTCTCTTTCTCCACTCACCCTTTGGTAAATTAGAGAGCTTCTACAGAAATTAAAATTGCTAATGACATTAACAATTCTATATAATAAAGAGCTAATATGCTCATTAGACTGAACAGCAGAACAACTATCCGGACAATCTTTTGGATGAAGCCAGGACTGTGAGGGTCAGCAGAGGCAGGCGAGGCTGTGAAGACCAAGCTTCTTGCATGAATTTTGTGCATGGGGCCTCTAGTCACCTTTACAACCCTCATCTCTTCTACATTGAGTAGATGGTGTTGTGCACTTTGCAACGTATTTTCTCATACATATTTGTAAACTAGATAGATATTACTCCATCATTTTTATATTTATTTCATTTTAAAATCAAAACAATATGAGCACCTACTACATATCAAATGCTGAATAGATGCTAGGCCTAAAATATGAACAAACTAATATTTCTGCTTTGGGCCACAATTACAATCTCATAGCAGAGAAATGAAAATGAGCAATATCATACAATGTGATTACTGCTGTTATGAACTGAAATAAAGCCACTGAGAAAGGAGCAGTTGGCTTCACAAAGGAGGCAACCATTTAAGCTGTCACAAAGATTGTACATGAGTCCGGCTGAGTAGAAAAGGCTCTTGGAAAGAAGAACGCTGTTCAAATGCACAGAGAGGGGAGGAATGGGAGGAATGGGAGAAGAAAAGTGGAGTAACAGGATCGTAGCCTAGGAGGGATGTGAGCAGAGTGGAGGGAAGTGACATTTTGAAAGGAAATCGTAGGACTTTTGTATTTCATAGTAAATTGTTTATCTGCTTTCCCAGAACAGCAGCCTCTGCTTTATCTCTTAGATATTCCCTCCTGGCAAGCGATGATAATGATTTTTCTAAAGTATTTTTCCATGTAGCTGGTTGTTATTGTCATTTGCTTTCTTAGTTAATGACAGTGATTATCTCCTGTGAGTGTTGGTGGATTTGGTTGAAAAGCCCTATGTGGAACTTACAGTCTTCCCTGCAGTGTGCTCACTCATATGAACTCTAATTGGCCAGTGGCTGCTGTTTTCATATAAAGAACCTACTGTGGGTCTCTCTTTTTATTTTTACTTAGTTTGACTAAAAATTTTCCTATTTATTTATCACTGTGTGGAGACGCTTCTACTTCTGTTACTGTACCCCAGACAATCTTAGCTAAGCTCCCATGCATGGAATTATTTAGTCTGTCTATTTCATCTTCTCATGGAAGAGAAGGGTGGTAGGGAGGGAGTGCTGAAGGACCTTAGTTTATCTTTGTGGAACTGAAAACTGCTCTTAACTTATCATGGATATCATTCAGAAGATTATAGTTTTTTAGGAGTAGGATTTTCCACAGAACTTGTGACATGCCACAGAATATTTTATGTTTCTTAGAAATTTCTATACCCATACTTTTTAATTTTCTATTTTGTTAAGTCCATTATAACGTTTATGTTTTTGATATTTTCCAAAACTTACTATTATTTTGTGATTTCTTAGGATCATTAAAAAGTTAAATAGGATATTATGCATATGTTACATTTATACGAAGATGTCAGACTATTCAATGGAATAAATTTATTGAAATAAATGTTGAGAATATTATATTGTCTGTAGAAAAAATAATAGGACAACAAAGAATTATTTGTTTATAAGATATTTCTTTCCATACTTACACAAGTCTAAACAGAGATGTTTATTAAATTTTTAATACTATCATAAGTTTTAAATATGTGAACTTTGAATAAACTAGCCTCTATAGGTATAAGGATAATTTTTCCTATTGACAGAATTTGACAATGGTGTATTAATATTGCATATCTGTTTATTAAGTTGTAAAGTATTACTCTTTACCTCTCACATTTCCATACATTTCAGGATTAAGCATGTTGGAAATAATTTATCTTAGTTATATTTTATAGATTTTAGGACTCACCCAAAAGTAAATATGTCATATTTTTTTCTGAAATTTGTATTACATAAATATAGACTATTAGAAATACTCATTATGCTGGGAGATAAGAGTTCTAGAAATCACTGTTTTTAATTTTATTTTTAAAGTTGATTACTTGCTCTAGTTTTCAGTCTATGCTTTATTTCAACACTATTTTGTTGGATCTTGGAGATTAAAAAAAAAAGTGAGTAAAAATACTTCTTTCCCAGAGAGCACAGATTAGGAAGACAAAAGAAAAAGTGCATTGCAATATACTCAGTAGTGTAGAAGAAGGGCATTCCAGTAGGAGTAACCATATCTTCAAAGGCTTGAGCATGTGATAAGAGAGAGCATTTCAGAGAACTCCATTGTGGCTGGATGGTGGGATTTGGAGGAGGGAGAAGTAACGGGGAAGCAGGGACAAATGGAAGGAGATGACACTGAAAGGGCTGGTAGAAACCTCGTGAAATGCAGGTTCACAGGCAATGACCACAGGCACTCATGGGAGAAGCAGAGCTAAGAACCATAATAAGAAACAAAAAGAGAAAAACACCATGGGAGAAGGTGAGAAAGAGTAGTAAGGGTCCAGGATGCTATGCTAAGAAATTTGGATTATAACTAAAAGGAGCAACATTTTCAGGATTGTCACAAATGCATCTTTAAAAGTTTGTTAACATTTTGAAATCATAAAAGAGAGGTTAAACCAACTTCGTCTTTCAGAATGGATTATGATATGGTAGCAGGCACAGAGAGGTAGCAAAAATGAAGGTGCAGTGACATAAAAATTATATCTGATCCCCAAATTGTCAACAGATATCCACCATTTTTTCAACTCTTTTTTTTCAAATACCCTTATTATTGTTATTGTCCTTTGTCTTCTAAGGTACCACGTTGAAGAAGTTTTTCTAACTCTTCTGCTTGCAAGAGATGATAGTGGTAGTTATGTTTTTAAGGAATCTTACATTGGAACATTAAACTGAGAACCTTGATATTGATGACTATATCTTATTCATATTATGCTCACAAATGTTAAATGATAAATGAATGAGCTAAGCCCAAAAGAATAAAGATATTATCTAGTTGGAAAAAAAGATTTCAAGCTGCATGTTATGGACATTAAGTATTATAGGAACTCAAGGAAGAGAAGGATCCTTGTGAATTAGACCACTCTGAGGAGGTTTCAGGAAACAGGATGGACTTTACTAAAGTTTGGAAGATGAATATAACTTTTAAATATGGAGAGAACAACAGCTTGTTGAAGAAGAGTACACATGTGCTTAGTGAGATAAATTGTTCTCAGTTAATCAATTAATTGATTTTACCATGTTCTCTTTCTAATCTTAGTGGATATTTAATGATACTTTTCTTTGTTATTGCTTTTCAGGGCAGTGTTGGCCTAGTGGGGCCAATTGGACCTTCTGGAATTCCTGGTCCAAAGGTATGGTTCTATTTGCCTACTAGATATTTACCTTTAATGTCTCTATGATGTCACAAAATATCACTTTCATTTTTTAGGGTCTTTCAGGGAATAAAGGCGTTCCTGGAATCAAAGGTGATAAGGTGATTTAAATATTTACATTACCATAGAGATAATTTCTTATCACATACTTTTTTTTTGAGCCAACACAACTTATAAAATATTTTATTTTAATATATAGCCTCTAATCTGTACTATCAATTATATAATTTTTTTCAGAAGTAGGAACATTAAGAAATTATTTTTTGTAATTAATATTTGCTTCTTTATAATATTGCCATGTTTGCAAAGCTTACTTGTCTCTGTGACATGTGCTCTCCAGGGGGAACAAGGCATGGCAGGGGAGCCCGGAGAGCCAGGGTATCCTGGAGACAAGGTAACTGGTTTTTGCCATTAGTTTTACACCAGTGGAAAAGTAGAAGTTCTTTAAAAAGAGTGTTCTTTATTTGAACCCTGTATTTTTTGTTAGGATATGGTGTCAATCTGTTTTTACATGTCTTGTGTGCAACAGTTTGCTCACTTTTAGAATACTTGCATGAATTCTTTTTAGTAGTTTATAAATACAATCGTGTGCTGCTTAAGGACAGGGATAATTCTGAGAAATGCCTGTTAGGTGATTTCAAACCTAGCTAGGATAGCCTAGTACTCCTAGGCTCCAAACCTGTACAGCGTGTTACTCTCTGAAAACTCTGGGCTGGTGTAACACAGAGGTCATTATTTTTGTATCTAAACATACCTAACACAGAAAAGGTACAGTAAAAATACAATATAAAAAATGGAGCTCACCTGTCCAGGGCAATTACCATGGATGGAGCTTGCAGGATTGGAAATTGCTCTGGTGAAGCAGTGAGCGAGTACTGAGTGACTGTGAAGGTTTAGGACAGTGGTCAGCAAACTGCGGCTTGCAAGCCACATGCGGCTTGCTAGCGGTGGTTTGCCGCTCTGTTGACTAATGAGTTTGCCTACCACTGACCTAGACTCTTGATTCTAATAATTACAGGCTGTTGTTGTTCCTTGTGATTAAGCCTCTATCCCAGTGGTCAGCAAACTCATTAGTCAACAGAGCGGCAAACCGCAGCTCGCGAACCACATGTGGTTTAGGACATTACTGTAAACTACTGGGCACTTTATAAACGCTGTGCACTTAGGCACACTAAATTTATTAACCAACATGAGATTAAACCAAGCACATTAGGAAATAATGCTATCAAGGGATTCAGTAAACAAGATATATGCAGCTGCTGGTGTAACATGTATACTGTTTTATAGCAAACCTATTTTTTATAAATAGAGTTTACTTTAAAATAATGGTTAAATGTTTAGTATAGTAAATACTTAAACCAGTAACATAGTCATCTGTTATCAAGTATAATGTATTGTGCATAATTGTATGTGTTATGCTTTTATATGACTGGCACACATTAGGTGTGTTTACACCAGCGTCCCACAAATGTGAGTAATGTATCATGTACAATGTTACGATGGCTATGACATTCACTAAGAGATAGGAATTTTCTAGCTTCATTATAATCTTACCAGAGACCTGGTACATGAATTTCATGCACTGGGCGGGGTGGGAAGGGGTGGTGTCCATCAGCCCGACCTACACCCTCTCACAGTCCAAGAGCCCTCAGGGAATGTCTGACTGCTGGTTTAGGGGAGCGGGCCTAAGCTGGCAGTAGGACATCCATAGAGCTGCCGTGGAGATAGGAGAGGCTCCCGCCATGACCACTGTGCTTGCCAGCAGTGAGCCTGGCTTCTGGCTGCATGGCACTCCTCCTGTGGTGAGCATCTGCCCCCTAGTGGTCAATGTGCATCATAGCAACTGGTTGTTCCACTGTTTGGGCAATTTGCATATTAGCCTTTTATTATATAGGATGGGACCACTGTAAATATATGTTATCTGTTGTTGACTGCAACATCATTTTGCGGCACATGACAGGAAAGACACATCTGCCTTTTGGGTATAATAGCTTTTCTCTCCCCCCTACTGTTCTCTCCTTTCAGGGCACCACTGGTTTTCCAGGACCACCAGGCATGAGAGGGAAGCCGGGACCTCCAGTAGGTTTGACCTTTGCTTTGCCCTTTCTGATTAAGGGAATGCACACCTTGGCACGATTCTGGAAACTTGGTGGTGTTAGTAGAATATAAGAAGTGTATATAAGCCTATCAGGCTGGAATTTTCTCTCTTCAGTTTTAGCATATATAGTTAATCCCTTAAGTTTTCCATTCATATGTGTAGACTTTTGGGTCTCACCCTCTCTAGCACTCTTAGGCCAGAACCAAAATTCTGTGAGCCCTAAAGATTTTGATTGAGTTATCATTAAATTAAACAATGAACTTTTAAGCCAAAAAGTATAAAGTACCTTAAATAATATTTTAATTTTTTCAAATATCTGTTACATTAAGAAATACTCTGAACAAAAGATAGCATGTCATTCTCTCTTTGAGTCCAAATATTATAATTCCTTATCTTTTCCTCCCCATCCTTCTGTATCAATTAGTTGAGAAAAAAAAGGATACCTTATATTGTAGTTAACATGAAACCCAACAAATGATAGAAATAAAATTACAGTTATTTAAATGAAATAATTAAAGCAGGAGTTAAAATCCCTGCATGTTAAAATCACAAAAATTATCATAGTTAACATTTTCTGGGCATTTACAAAGTACCAGGCACTATCCTAAGAACTGTACCTTTAATTTAATCCTTACAACCATTATGTGAAGCTCCCACAGTTAGGTGGAAAACCTAGTTAATCACTTAAGTCAGAGCTCCTGCTCTTGGCAGCTTTAGGATTTAACATTTTGAGATTTAGTATTTTAGTATTGATTACCACTCTAAGAAAGTGAAGGTGATTATAGATAGAAAAAAGTGGATATAAAATTATAATGTACTAATATAACATTGTAATACATTCAAAAAAAGAGTGTTTTCCTGAGTAAGTCTTCATGTTCCCTCTAACTCCATTCTCCCCTCACAGGATTATTTTTGCAACAAAAGAAGCAGCATTAAGTTACAGAGCTTTATATACCACATTCTTTATGACTTATGTCAGTGGCAGCATTTCATATACACCTCTCAGCTATTATTTAATCAAAAGAACAATATTAAATGTTAGTGGTGAGCTTTATTTTTACTAGCTCATCACCCTGGACTCAGGGTAAACCTGGTCAGCCATGTACCCAGCTTATGCCCCGGAGCACAATCTCAAAATTCCAAAGGACATAAATAAGAGGCATGAGAAAAGGTCATGAAGCTAAAAAATAAAAAGTAGCTTCCATTTTTCAAGGGTAAGTCTAAGTCACATAATCTGGCAAAATGATTTTTCATTTTGTATAATGTGAGGGTTTTCTAACTTTTGATACTAATAAAAGGAAGTGGTATAGCACATTTTCTAATACTAAGTAATCAGGGATACCAATATAGTTTTCTTATGCTTTACAATTAAGTACTTGGGAAAAATGAGCGTTAAGTATCTTGCATATATAAAAAACCTTGTAAATGTCTTCTTACTCTTTGATTCAGTTTATATTGATAACATGTTTACTGGGATAGGAGGGAATCACTGATCTGAGAAGCAGACTTAGATGTTAGTCCCAGATCTGATACTGACCTTTCTGACCTTGGCATTTAACCACTGTGGTATCCAGTTTCTCGTCTAAAATGAGAGTCAGACTATCTCATAGTTAAGGTTCCTTGCAACTCTGTGACTCTTTGATATTTTCCAATATTAGTAATAGTGCTTATTAATATTCCTCTAGGCCTAGCTAAAGAAAAGGCAGAGAGCCTATTTCACCTTTAACATATTGTCTTAAAACCCTTAATTTTTTTTTCCTGAAATAAGTCACTAGAAACTCTAACGTGATTCTTTTGGGGCAGTGATAAGAGGGGGCATGAGATGGTAAGGCTTTAGTTATTCATCTTATATCTTTCTGTACTATTCTAATAAAATTTTTTTAATGTCAGCAGGGATTACTTTGGTAGGAGATAATTAACCATCTTTTGTTTTATCAAATATTTGAAAAAAATATATTTCAGGTTGAAAATAGGGTAGGTACTTAGGGTAGAGATTTAATATTCATAAAATAACCTTGTCTTTAGACTCACACTTCAGCACTTGTTTGTATTTTATTAATATAAAAAATTATAGAAGTTTGACCTAGAAACTTTTGCTAGTTATGGAAGGAAAGGCACCTGTTTAATGAAAAATTGCTTTCGCAGAACCAGCTATCGTAATAGTAACAAACTATACAAGTTAGTGCCAACCCTCAATCATGTGTTTACTATTATAAAAAGAATGCCTTTTATATCTGTTGCTTTTGATTTTATATTATCTAAGATTTTGCTGTCACTGATATTGTTTCCAAAAGGACCTAAATAGTAACATGAAAGAATATTTTCAAGATTAGGAAAAAGTCCTGTTTTGGAAGGTTTTTTGCATTCTGGAATAGGAGCGCCTTTGCTCTGCAAATGCTTAAAAACTAGAGAAAATTACCACTCAGAGGGTGTAAAGAAATTTTCTCTCCTTGAAACAGAGAAAACAATGATATTATAGTATATCTTATATCCTTTCTATTCTTTTTACTAGAAGTTGTCATTTATAGAGGTTTACTTAATCATTACTGAATTCTCTAAAAGGTACTTGAAAATTCAGTTTTTATAAATGAGAATCAACATATAAGGAAACTTATAGTTCAGGTATTTTAAAATGAAAAATGTATTTGAATAACAAATAAAATTATTTCAGTATTTATGTTTCTAAATATCTGGTTGTCAGTCAAATTTTCTGAAAACAAAAGCCTGGGGTAGAATGCTATGTTTTTCCTCAAAGCTTATTATTTAGCTTCTTCTTTGGATGTGGCCACTAGAGGGCCCCAGTGAGAACTCACAGCTCCATCTCTAAGAAAGGTATTGTCATTTCAAGAATTTAAGACTCCTAGGTACTGATGATGATGGATTGTGATTTCATTAATTTAGGAGGACTTAACTGAACTTTTGCCCATTATTTTATCATGTTTATCCATATTCAATTTCAGTAGTTGTATTGTGTACTGTTTCATATCCAGCTACTCCAGCACTAAATGAGTGGATGTAGTACTGATGGAACACTGTGCTTTACTTCTGTGGACGAGGATGAACCCATATTGTAATTGTATATAGTCCAATTTAAACTCACATAGAAATTTAATATGACAAAAATAATTAATTCTATGGTTTTTTCTTGTGAAAACAAGGGTATCAGTCTACTGGCCTTTCTCATTCTGTGCTTTTGTCTCTTGAGAGCATTTGCTAGCCCTCTCTACTTTCAGGCTTTATCCACATTTCTCTTTCCTCTGACCTTGCTCTGTAGCCCTGATTTCACATTGTATATCTGAGTGTTGGGAAATCGCTTTAGAGCTATTGAAACCAAATCCTCAAATTTTTAATTAAAGGATCAAAATAATCTAGAAATCTTGGGCCTCATCCAGGAAAGGAGAGAGGATGTAAAGGGAATGCTTAATAGTTATACACTATTTTTTAGTGTGCTTTCTATGTGCCAGGCACTGTGCTTAGCACTTTACTATATTATCTTGTTTAAACCTCACAATGACTGTGTAAGAATATTAGTAACGTTATTATTATTCCTGGTTTATTGATGAGAAAACAGAAACTTAAAGAAATTTAGCAACAAGCATTTAAATCCAGGTGATGCTGAATTACTTAATAAGGATCTTTCCAGTGTCAAAAGAGAGATGTTTCAGAGACAGTTCTAGGACTGTGGTTATTTATGAAGGCACTTCTTCATCTATTATTTCTCTACACTGTTGAGTCAGAATTTATTGTCTTATCTCTGGGTCACATGCACACACAAACACTTTTTTTTTCTTTATTTGAGCCCTTAAATCATTAAATTGTTTGTATGCCTAACACTAAAGAATAAATGTACATCATATCCAAACACATGTTATTTAAATACATTTTCTACAGTCATGGTTACAAATTAAGTCTTTCTGAATAGTGGTTACAACTTTGTTTGACAGTATATTAATGGTGTTTGCTGAAATGTCATTACAACTTTGTGTGACATAATGAATATATTGAGTGCTGTCTGCTTACCATGTGTCTTTTTCCCTTTTAAATTGTATTCATTAAATTAACTTTCATACTTTTATTTCCTCCCTACCCCATTTCAGGGCAAAGCAGGTGACCCAGGACCCCGAGGACCATCTGGCCTTCCAGGACCAGAGGTAAAATGTTGGTGGGAAGATGATAAACGTGGGAAAAAAATAGTAGAAATTATATTTGATTGATGTTTTTACATAATAGGCTTTAGAAAGGTTCTCTTTAAATTTTATATCTTTGTAAATAGTCTGGATTAAATGTTTTCTTTTATGTCAGGAGATATGTGACAGTTACCCCCTAAAAATAAAAAAGAAGGTATTATTAGCCACATTATAGTCCTAATTCTATCACAGCTAGTTTATTTGTTCTGCACAACTATTAATAACACATATTTGGAGTGTATAATCAAATCTCAGGCCGAAACTGGTTTGGCTCAGTGGATAGAGCATCGGCCTGCAGACTGAAAGATCCCAGGTTCGATTTTGGTCAAGGACATATACCTTGGTTGCGGGCACATTCTCAGTAGGGGGCATACGGAGGTGGCAGATCAATGTTTCTAACTCCCTATCCCTCACCCTTCCTCTCTGTAAAAAAATCAATAAAACATATTTAAAAAAATTTTCAGAACATACTAGTAAATTGCACTGAATTTTTAATGCAAAATGCTTCCAAATTTGCTATATGCAGATATAATTTGGATCCCATTGCTTAGAATAAGTACAATTAAGTCTGTGGTACATACATCAAATTTGCTGTGTATTCTTTGAAATTTTGACGTTGCTTAATGCTTGATGTACAGTGGCTTCTCTTCCCCCTCCCCCCTGCAAGCCTACAACATGGAATAAGCTTCTGAGGTGAAACATTTGAGTTTTTAAAAGCCACTTAATGAGTAAAAGAGATACATACCCCAGGGAGTGAAAGTTCCTGAAGCTCACTCTAGTTCAGAAATATGTCAAAATATACATTCATACAGAATGTATACATGCTTTAATAGCTGAGAGCTCAATTTTGAAAATGAAATGTATTTCAATAAACACTGCCTGTATAATTATTCAAAGTGGGTTTATACATTTTTGGGGATACCCTATATACACATAAAAACACACACATATACATACATCCAATTCCAAGTCATGGACTCAGCAGTGAAACGGAGAAAATGAATTTTTGACTTCAGAATACATAACTCAGAGCAATAAAGTTCCCCTAGTGTCACAGCCATGGGCATTGCTTCTAGGAACTCTGTGTATTTGCTTTCTCACTCTGGGTAAACCGTAAGATCTATTTACACCACAGCTGTCCTTCAGGGTTGACTACTTTCTTTAACAAGTTTCTCTTCAAATATTTGTTATGTTCTCAACATCTAGGGAGGTAAGCATTTTTTTTCTTTTAGATCTATTTATATAGTATATTATAGTAAAAGATTTTCTATTATCTTTATATCATGAACATTTCTTCATAAATTCAATATACTGATTATTTCTATATAATGAGTATTTTCTATTTCATTAAAAAATTTTACTTGATCATGGTCTATTTTTTTAAATATATTTTATTGATTTTTTACAGAGAGGAAGGGAGAGGGATAGAGAGAAACATTAATGAGAGAGAGACATCGATCAGCTGCCTCCTGCACGCCCCACACTGGAGATGTGCCCACAACCACGGTACATGCTCTTGACCAGAATTGAACCTGGGACCCTTCAGTCCGTAGGCCGACGCTCTATCCACTGAGCCAAACCGGTTTCGGTATGGTCTATTTTTTTAATCTAATGCTAATTCTACTAATATTTTTATTCTACATCAATATTTATAAGTGATATTAATCTATACTTTTATTTTTTGTACTTATTTATCAGGTTTAGGTATCAATGTTACATTTGTTTCATCAAAATAATTAGGAAGCCTTCAGTTTTAATGTTCTGGCATAACTTATGAAACATTTGGAATATCTTATCTGTGGGGCTTTGGTGGAATTGCTCTGGGAAACCATCTCAAATTGAAGTTTTTTAATGGGGTGGTTCCCTGATAAATTTTTTCAGAGCTTCTGTGAAAATTAGCTTGTTTAAGCTTTCTACAGGGTTAAATGTTATTTCCCTAGATAATTATCTGTTTCATCGAGACTGTCAAATTTACTTTCAGATAATAGTCTCATGATTCTTTTAAAATTTAATGTTATTTCCCATGTATCATTTAAAAATTAAAATTTGTTTTTTAAGACTTGTGCTTTTGCCCTTTTTCTTAATTGGGTTTGATTAAGTTTGCTTTGCTGTTTTTCTCAAAAAAAATTCTAAAAATTTTATCTACATAGCATCTTCTTTTATCTTTATTATTTCCTTGAGCTTCTTTTGGTTTATGTTGTCCTTTTTATTTTCAGTTGGAATTTCATTTCATTTCATTTATTTTCATTCTTGAAATTAAATGCTATGGCTTTCCCTCTGATCACTTTAAAAATATACCCCATAAAGAGACTGACAGCTGTCAGAAAGGATGGAGGTTAGGGGACTAGATGAAAGAAGATGAAGGGATTAAGGAATAAACACACCATATATGTAACACATAGACACAACAGTGTGTTGTTAGCCAGAGGATAAGGATTGGGCGGGGTAGATGGAGGTGGGCAATAGGTGAAGAATGAAGATGGAAAGAGACTTTGCTTGGGGTGGTGGGCACACAGTGCAGTGTGTAGATGATGTTGTATTGAGTTGTACACTTGAATCTTGTATCGTTTTATGAGCCAATGTCATCCAATAAATTCAATAGAAAATAAATACATAAAATAATAAAAACTACAAAAATAAAATGCATCCCATAGATTCTGGTATGTAGTATTTTTAAAAATACTTTTAAGATATTTTGTAATTTTCCTTTTAAGATAGTTTGTATTTTTCTTTTCATAAAGAGTTTTTTAAAAAGGAATTTGAAATTTTCCAAGTGGGAAATCCTATTGGTTTTGATTTTAATAATTCCTGTTTATATTGCATTGTTATCTAAGACTATTGTTCTAATTTTGGAACATACCAATCTTTTCTTTGTGACTCTTTTTGTGAATGTTCCATATGTACTTGACCATGATCAGATATGAAATTTAATATATAGTGGGTTTTCTCTTCCTTATTGACTATGTTCTTTAGCTTTTACTATATCTTCACCTTTTTGGAGGGCTCTAATTGATCTGTCTGTGTTAATGGGATGTGCTCTGGCTTCTGTTGAACAGGTTGCTGTTGGGGCCACAACGGGCACACTCATTTCTCCCTCCTTCACTATCCATTTCAAATTCCCCTCATTCTCAGTTATCACCTCAGTAGGTCTTGGTGGCTTATCAGATGGTTTAACCTAAACCTTTGTTACTGAAACACATGAACTTTTGATAGGCATGCCACAAAATGTCCAATGTATTCCCTGAGTTTCACACTTATTTCTTCGTGCCCTTTTTGTGTAAAGCAGTCTTGCCCTCCTTTTTCTTCCGTGTCCTTTAACCATGCCAGTCTGGTGACTCCTCTTTAAAAGTGCCCTGGTGATAGCCATCAGTTTTAGTTTACTGGGAGTTTGGCCCTGTCTCCTGTCAAGAGAGAGTCCTTTTGGGCAACAGCATATCCAATCCTGAAGAGTCCAAGCTCTAAAGGAAGAGAAAACAAACTCTTAACTAAAACATGTATCTGTCTTTGTGAAGATGAAGTGCTGATACTTCCAGATTGGAAGGGGCCAACATAAATGTAAACTGTTCTATATTCTCTCTCTCTTTTTTTTAATTATAAAAGAAAAGAGCACATTTGCCAAATCAGTGGTGTGTGTATGAGAGGCCTTAGTAATCTGCTTTAGTAATAATACTTACATCTGACACAATGAGGGCTGTGGTAGTCTACAGTCATTTTTCAGAATCCAACTGGTGAATAAAACTAGGCTCTTACCACCTGTACATATTTTAGATCTTTAATGATTGCACTAATCTCTAATATTCTGTCCACACACACAGTATTATTGACAGCCATGTAAATGTGAATAATTGGTTGATCATCAGAATGTAACTATAGGAGTACTCCTGCCTTTTAGTCTCCTCATTTGATAATCTAATTATTTGTTTGTTACAGATTTTTTGAGGTACCTATTATATGTTAATCACTAAAAATTCTAAGGTGAATTAGATTATGTCCTGACTTCAAGGAGCTTATATTTTTAAAAAAATCAATATTCAATTCAGACTATGTCAAAGCCTTCACTGTCTTTTTCAAAGATATCAAGATTAATTTTAAAAGTCTAAAGTCAATGTAATGCTCAGAAAAAAACTATAAAGTAGCCAAAAGAATTTTTTTGGTCTTTCCATTCTATATTCTTTCCTTCTTGGGCATGAGTTCTTATCTACTTCAAATGACACATCTCTTTCTTCCCATAATTTATTCTTCTAGGCCTATTTTAGAGATAGACCTGATAAATTTATTTCAATCCAAGCAATAAGTGGTTAACATAACTGCAATATAATTCCCTTTCAAGGATATTTACATTTCAACACCAAATATAAACCTGGAAGTAATGCAGTAAGTCTTGAATTTGTAGAATTTTGGCTGTCATTTAGTTAGCAGGGAAAAAATTGTGGGTGATTAGAAGCTTTGATACTCCTCATATTAATCATACCATGTAAGTGGCCATCTATACTACCAACAAGACAGGACAAAAGATAATATTTCTGGCTAGTGCCTTTTAGTTTAAAAGTTCAGATCTTCATCAAAGTTGGTGAAAGTATAGCATGAAAGTTTTTGTTGTAAGTGCTATATTACCTGACATTGGCATTGAAAAAACTGTTATCATTAAAGAGTGTCTGAACAAATGTCACTTTAAACCATTTCAAAGTGTTTTTCTTGCTTCTTAGCATTTTATGTATTGTAGACAAATTATGAAATTGCTGTAAATATATCTATGCATTTAGCACTTCACAGAATTAAAATATTAAAAATGTCTCAGGATAGAGCATCAAGTGCTTTAAAATTTTTTTCCAGAGAGGAACCAAGATGATGTCATAGGTAAACATCTGAACTTGCTGCCTCACACAACCACATCAAAACTACAACTAAAAGACAAGATGGATATCATCCAGAACAATAGAAAGGCTGGCTGAGTGGAATTTATACAACTAGAAGGAAAGAGAAAAGCACACTGAGAGTGGGAGAAGATGTTGAGGTGCAGAAGTGAAGTGCAGAGGTACAAAGGTGCACGCAGAAAAGGGATGGCAACTGGGTACGCTGTTTTTTGTGTTGTTTTTTTTTTTTCAATCAGGAGAGAGATACAAACTACCAACTGCTCTGAACTCCAGTTCTAGGTGAGATTCTGGGGACCCACATTCATACAGGGAGAAACTGTACTGTCTGGCATCGGGCCAGAATATGAGGGCAGCTTTCTCTCAGAGGTGATTGCAGCAATCATTGTTCCTCCATGGTGCTGTGGGGGTACACAGACACCTGGAGACCTCTTTGGGGTCGGGCTGATGGTCAGTCATGGCTGTTTGCTCTTCCCTGGTGATTCCCTAAGACCCTACCCCATCCAAATTACAACCCCTCCCAAGCTGTGAGCAGAGGCTTTTGCATATGAATAGACTGGCCTTTTGCAATCTAAAACCTAGCATACTGCAGCTGGGTCAGAAAGCCCCAGAGCTTCTAAAAGAAAGCCCAAAGTTGGTTAGCAGCTTGCATTGCTTTACAACTGGGCCTCATCTGGGCACTTCCCAACCCCAAAGAGGAGGTATCTGCAGATATTTCTATAGCTCCTGCTGGGTGTATTCAGGCAGTGGCTGACTTTAAACCTCCTTAGAGCCTCAAGAGCCAGTATACCTAGTGGTTAGTGTGAGACCACCCAGATCACAACTCTTTATATCAATAAGAGATACACTCAAGGGACAGACTTAGTGAGCACCAAAGCCCAACTAAAGCAAGTCTTGCCCCATAAGGGTGTCTCCAGCACAGAAGTTCTCCAATTGTAGACACAATTGATCCTCACAGCCAATTGGCCTAGATGTCAATTCCTCCCAGTGATACCAACAGCAATCAAGGCTTAACTACCAGACTGTGCACATAGCCCACAAAGGGGTGCACCAAGAGTGTCCACCTCAAGCAATTAGAGTGGCTGAGCCACTGGGCCCTATAGGACAGAAAGCACACAAAGCCACTCTATCAACACAGGGAAACAGCCAAAATGCAGAGATAAAGAAATAGGTCACAAATGAAAGAAATGGAGGGAAGCAAACTACTGGATATAGAGTTCAAAACTACGGTTATAAGGTTACTCAAGAATCTTCTAGAAACCTCTGAAAAATTTTGTGAGCCCCCCAAGGATACGAAAAAAGACCAATTAGAAATTAAGCATACCCTGACTGAAATAAAGAATAATATACAGAGATTCAACCGCAGACTAGAAGATCCCAAGAATTAATTCAAAGATTTGAAATACAAAGAAGCAAAAAACACCCAACTGGAAAAGAAATAAGAATAAAGAACCCAAAAATATGAATATAATGTAAGGAGCCTCTGGGATAACTTCAAGCATACCAACATCAGAATTATGGGGGTGCCAGAATAAGAGAGAGAGCAAGATACTGAAAACCTGTTGAAGTAATAATGACAGAAAACTTCCCCCACCTGGTGAAACAAATAGACTTACAAGTCCAGGAATCACAGAGATCCCCGAACAAAAGGAATCCAAAGAGGACCACACCAAGACACATCATAATTATAATGCCAATGGCAAAAGACAAAGATGAAATATTAAAAGCAGCAAGAGATAAACAATGAGTTACCTACAAGGGAGCACCCATAGTAATGTCAGCTGATTTCTCAACAGAAACTATGCAGGCCAGATGTGAGTGGCCAGAAATATTCAAAGTGATGAAGAGCAAGAACCTACAACCAAGATTATTCTACCCAGCAAAGCTATCATTCAGAATTGAAGGGCAAGTTTACAGATAAGAAAAAGTTAAAGGAGTTCATCTATACCAAACCAATATTATATGAAATGCTGATAGGTATTCTTTAAGAAGAGTAGAAAGAAGAAAAAGGTAAAGATAAAATTATGAACAACGAAATGACAACAAATACATATGTATCAACAAGTGAATCTAAAAATCAAGTGAATAAAATCTGATTAACAGAATAAACTAGTGAATATAATAGAATCAGGCATAGAAAGGGATTGGACTGACAATTCTCAGGGGGAAGGGATGTGGGGGGTGCGGGAAGAGACTAGAGAAAAATCGTACACCTATGGATGAGGACAATGGGGGATCAAAGGCAGAAGGTGGGGTAAGAATCAGGGGGGAAAAAGAGGAGCAACTGTAATAATCTGAACAATTAAGATTTACTTAAAAAATTTTTTCCATACTGGTTCTTTCTTAATAAGAATATGTGGAAAATGCCATACAGTAATCCTTTCTATTTCTTTAAGCATAGTTGTATCAGTTTTGAGCACTAACCCCATAATTTCTCCCAATGCTAACAGTAAACCACCTTTGAATGTGGTTGCAGGATAGTTAGAATGTTTGTTGATTCAGCTGATACATACAGAGTTTATCAGATAGTTGAGTTTTGGATGATGTTCTTCATAAATGGGGCCAGTTATTTACTACAAAAATGAGCTGAAATCACTAATCACAGAGATATCAGAGGTAGCCAAGCCGTGGGTCCTCTTTTCTGCCAGGGTTATCTTCATTAGAGACAAACACCACAGTTCATTTAAAGAGTCTGCTCACATCAAGCAAAAGCATGCTTCTAAATGTCCATTTTAGCATCTTAATTAACAGAATAAGCCAGCCTGTGGCCAACTACATGAGTTGATGGGTTCTGTTCATTTAAACCTATTATTTTTTGTTAACTTTTACCACTTGGGTTTGGTGAAGGAACTTGGTATTTTTAGTTGTTATTCAAGAAGTGGTTATGAAAGAAAACACCTGGTTAAGCCAGTCAATAAACATTTATTTCTTGAGTTCCTATTTTGTGCAAAGCTGTATCTAATAAACACGTAAGTTATATACAATAATATATTAGGGAAATTTGTAATCTAGTTGGGGAAAGTAAGGTGTTATATATATATAACATTATATATATAGGCATTATATGAGAGTTAAATAAGTAGTCAGATTTCAGTGTTAGTAGAGAAAGTATCATGAGGTGGAAGAATTAGGGAAAAATGGATGAAAAGGATGGGTCTTGAATTAGCTTGTTGATAAATAAATGGCAGGAAAAGGGAAAGTCTTTTCAGGCAGGGAAATCACATGAGCAGAGCCTGAACATCTAGGTAATATGCATGTTGGATTTACAGAATAGTGAATAAAATGTACTAGCTAATATAGATTCCTTGTGTTGGTATGGAGTGACAGATAAGGTTGTAAAACTAAGTTGTGTCAAATTACGTAGGACCTTTGATTCCAAGCTGTCTCCGATCCAGAGTATTCAGAATCCCAGTGGTCAGGCCTAGTATCATAATTTTTGTATTGTCAAAAAGAGGTGGTTAGCATATTTTTTAAAATGCCCTCTGAGGTCACATCTTTGGCAGATACTGAAAACCTATTTGAAGTAATAGGTTACTTCTTCCCATTTATTCAGTTTTTAAAATGCCACTGATAATAGAGCATAACTACCCACACAGTTGAAAATGCACTCTCCTTATGCAAAGTAGGGTAACCCAAAGTATTAGTCAATTATTGCTAAAAGTTTCAAGGCCAGCTTTTTGGAGTAAGGTGCATTTTTCTCAGTGAGTCCTAGATATAGAAATCCACCCCAATTTAACCAGTATATAATTTTAGACAGAAAACAACACAGCCACAAGATTCATTCCATTTGGAAAAAGAAAGTATGGGAAACAACATAGAGTGGCCCAGGTCTGTAGCTGTGCATTTAGAATGACTGTAGGCAATTGATACATACCACTTTCTCAAAACAAAATAAGTCAGCTTTTTAAATCACCTAACTTTCTACTCCCTGGCATAAACACATACACACTAAAAGGGGGAGATTCTGAGATAGTCTCCAGAACATACATTTTATGAAGCCAGGCAATGTTTTTGTTCTGTAGCACATATGTTCAGTGCCAAGAACCATGCCTGTCACTGAGTAACTCCATGTTGAATGAGTGGATTGATATGAATAATGAAGACACTCATTAGAATTTGAAATGAAACACATATATAGACACTGAGTACCTAAGATAAGCATCAAATCATTGTCATGCTATTACCTCCAAAGATAAGCATCAAATCATTGTCATGCTATTACC